>JAMKCH010017153.1:0-343424 GCA_023653785.1 Ophioderma brevispina
AGGGCCGTCTTTTCTTCCTTGCTTTCCGTCTTGCATCTGTCAATGCAAGAGTTACATCGGAGATCCAGGGCTTCTTCTTTACCCGATGAATTCCAAGGTCACAAAAGGAAAGGACTTCATCTGCTGTCGCTTTTGCTGAGTGTGGAGGTTTTTTCAAGCAAAGAGTCTGCATTGGATTCATCTTGTCTACTTCATCATCAATCAACCGAAACCTGTTTTGCAGCTTCGCGAAATTCATTTTCTACACTAGGGTCATCCAAGCTTGTTAAGGTTCCACTTCTTTCTCTTCTGGCCTTTCTTCTCACTTTGATTTCACCCTCAGCTTGGTCAATAACAGAGGAGTGTCCTGTCCAACTCAACATTGAAATGACCTGGTGTTATCCACTGCTGATCTCCACCTATCTTTATCATGACAGGTCATCATGTCTAGTCTTTGATCGGGTGATCATGTCCACTTCCGGGAAGGTTTTTGTGTTTGAAGAGAGTGTTGGATATTACGATGCGGTTTTCTTTGGCAAAAATATAAAAGAAGCGTTCACCTCTGGTGCGTTCATCTCTCCATATCCATGTCTTCCAATAGTAGGTCCCCAGGTTTCATGATCTTTCCCTAGCCTTTGGCATTATATAGTGGAAGACTAATTTCATTAACTGTTCATTGTCCAAATCAAAAAAATCGGGAAGAAAACCATAAAAAAACAGATTTTTTTGATGTTTGGTAACCCGTACAGGTATCCTACCTACCCCAAGTGATAAGACGCAAAAGGCAACCTAATAAGGCAAATCAATATTTTAGTCATTAACTGTCCGCACGGAAGCGTAACTAAAATACGGAATGATAGAATTCTAGCTTTTGACCAATATTTTATTCTCTTCTGTCATTTTTTTTTCAGTTGAAAATAAATACTTTGAGAATTCTATATACTTACCCCTTCGCTTTTAAGTTGTTCCTCGAAATTTTCAAATATTTTTGACTCTGTCGGGTTGATCACTACTAGTGTCTTTAATAAATTATGTTAATTCTCCCCTCTATCGATGGTGTAAGACTATACTTGTTATCAGAAACTTTTGTTGTCCAAAAAGATGAACCAGTGTCTTGCTTGCTTAAAGAACAAAGAAAAACGCCGATTAACCACAGTAACAAAACTAAAAATAAACCCAACATTTAAACAACACGTCCCTTAACGGATTAGTATTTTAATGCTCTCAACAAGACTCAGCCACAGCCAAGCTAACTCACCAACTTTTGCTCTTAAAATTACAATTTAAAAACTTTTAATATAGACGCGTTTTGGTGCTTGTTTTTCAAAGTATAGCGGAGGTGAACGTTCCTTATGCTTAATATACCGAGAAATCCAAACAATGAAAACACTTTAAGAAAAAGCTTTGGTCCTAGTATAAGTACCTATTTTGTTTTTCGTACACCGATGTTTACAAATGGTTCTAAAATGGCGTTTTAAAAAAAAAAAACTGTCAGTTCGGGACTCCGAAAACTGTAAATTACTGTACCAAAGGTACGGGCCTCGAAACGTGCAAATTACTGTAAAAACACGGTCTTTTAAAACTGTTTGTGAAGTCCAAGCTGCCAGTCAAACCGCCCGGTTATTTTAATGAACATTTTTTTTAACACAGTATATTTTAACAGTTTGTTTCATTCCAACCGATATGTAGAAAAAAGATATGCTTATTCAAATATAGCACAACATCGATTTGCATTGCTCATGTGTTTATGACCTTGTATAAGATTGCGAGAAACGTTATTTTGTAAAGTGGTGTCCAAGAATGATAGTAGCTATGGATACCCAAATGTTTTATTTTTTACCAAAGATCAACACATGGGGGGATTAGTTGTTTTTTAATAGTCAAGGTTAGCATACTGTAACCTTTCATAAAACTTCTGAATCATGAAAATCAGACTAATCAAAAATGAAAATACACTCAATAATGTTAGAGATGTTGATTACATCCTTTGATCAAAGTAAGAGAAAAAATAAACTCACGTGTGTGTTATCCCTGGTTTTACCAAGCCTTTTGCAATGTATTTACCTCCTTCGGAAGTTCCTTTTTAAGCACCCAATACTTACGATTTTGATACCAAAATATTAACCAACATATCGTGCATGATATCACAAGAACGTAATAAAACCGCGATATCTGTAGACACGGTGTGCAAAATAAAGGACTCCCAAAAAGTATAGTTTTGATTATTTCAAATGTGTACTTAGGAGATAAGGGTCCAAGAAGTTCAACACTAACTGGATTATCTGAAGTGGGGGGTAAACAATGATGTTTGACCTGGGACCGTGCTCCTGCTCTATAATGGGTTAAAGCGCGTTGCAAAAGCGTTAAACACACATGCACACCAACATAAACCCAGCCACGCGCGCGCGCGCATTTTTTCACTTGCCTAAAGGATAAAATCGGCATCTCTAACAAATTGAGTGTATTTTCACTTTGATAAGTCCGATTTTCATAAGCTAAAATTCTTTTGAAAGGTTAAAGCATTGTTAAGTTGAATATGAAACCAATTTACCTAAAATCGGTGACTTTTATGGTGAAAAAATTAAATATTTCTGGTATCAATAGGTACTCATCATTCTGGGACACAACAACGTTGTAACTTATTGCCAATTGGAAGTTATGACTGACTGACAGAAAAAATGCATCTCATTATTATCAGTTTCAAAAGTTTTTTGAAACATTAATCAGGTTACTATGTTAGCAGACATGGTGGGTCAAGTTTAAAATTTCCCCATACACCAAAGAGTGTTCCTATGTATTTTGTGCACTATACCATGTTTTTATGCTTGATCAAGAAGAAAAAAAGTAGGTAGGAAAGTAAGACCAAAGAAAAGATTGTGTGTCTCTTATTCATGTTACTTCATGCATTTTAAATGCTTATATGATAAAGAAATTCGATTGGATTTTGCATTTTCAATCAATCAATCAATCAATATTTATTTCTTCATCACAGAGCTCAGCAAAAACAAAAAGCAATAAGATATATGAGAATAATGAAGTACATTCTGAGAATAATTGCGATATTGAGGAAATAATATTTTATATACAAGAATGAAAATATTACATTGTGAGTGGAATTATTATACAAATATTGACTGCTCATGAGGGAAATTGTGCAACATAACTACCCGAGGTGACTGGAGATCTTGGGCCTACTATTTTCCCGAGACCGAAAGTCGAGGGAAAATAGTAGGCCCACGGTCTCCAGTCACCGAGGGGAGGTGTTTTCACCATTTAACGAATATAGAGCAGTCAATATTTGTTTTATATAACATATTAAAATATTTCTATCATTTGAAAAAACTTGCCAAGATCAGCTCATGGTTCAATCCAATCGCGGCTCTCTCCCACAAATTTCTCGAACTGCTCTAGACTAATTATGAGTTGTATACTCACTAGGTATGCAATATCTACAGCATCGAAATTTCTCCATTTTGAGTAAAAAATTCAGCGGAAATTGCCCAGCGGTGAAATGTAAACACGCAAATATCAAGCAGAAGATATGATTGATCCAGCAGTGTCAGAGGTCGTGTCGCTGATCGGATCAGATCAATCACCGCTAGGCACGGGCGATGAAAAATACCAATGCAGGGAAAAAAGTTCCCATAAAGATGAACTATTTCCCGTGATGGGGGAAATAGTAGCTTTTTATGGGAACTTTTCCCTCTCGTGAAATTTAGGGAACTAGTCTCAAATTTTTATGTCACGTTATATAGTATCCACCAATCAAATGATGCAATATTTTAAATTTATGTGTTATATAATACAAAGATATATAACTAGATTAATTCTGGGGGAAAATCTATTTATGATAATTACTCAATAAGGACTTGCATGTTATTTTTCCAAATTTTGATGGAACATATCTTTTGTTCTCATATAGATTGGCAGTGGCGGTGCTACACTTATTCAGGGGAGGGGGGAGGAGGGCAAAGTTATTTTTGGGTGGAGGAAGGGGCAAAGTGAAAATTCTGGGGGTGGTGCAACATCCAAAATTTTGATAATTTTTGACCAATTTTGGGCCAAATCGATGATTTTGCATGTTTTGCCAAAATGGATGATTTTTTCGGGTCCCAAATCACTCTTTTTGGCCCGTAAATCGCATTCCAGCTAGGAACTGGGGGGGGGTTATAAAAAAATAGGGGGGAAATTGGCTCCGTGCTAATCTACTGGGTGCCGCCACGCTGCCCCATATGCATTTGCCCTTATTTGCCCATATATTGTACTGGACAAAACACATGAATGTACTTATAGTACAGTTCGCCATGTCATATATTTTGGTTCAGCTGGATTTTCGTACAAATTATTTTTTGGCTAACTATATCAGTTTTGGTGCGTTGATTTCAAAAAATATAAGGTACCATTTTTTAATCGCCTCTTCAGCACTACTTGATTTTCAAAATGACCACTATTTTTGCATAGCTTGGGAGCACGTAGCCGAATAAAAATGTGGCAATATCTATGTTGTGATACTGGAGATTCCATTAAAACTACAGTATGAGTTGTAGGTTGATTTAGGTTTTATGCTGCCGTCACTTGAATATCAAGATGCCGCCATTGTCTTTAAACATTGGCTGTCTTTTTTAAACAAAAAATTTTTTGCTTGAAATACGTTGTGTTGACTTGTGTCCCTTAAATTTAACTGATAGGCGGTTGACCGGAACGACAATAATGGTACAACACAGTAAACTGTGCCGTAAATTAAATCAGGATATTGCTGGCAGCTAACCTATATGCCAAGAAAAAATACTTATACTTAAACCGAGTTGTAAAAAATCATTTTCTTTCTAACAGGGTACTTTGGCGAGACGAAGAAACAGTTAAGCATTAAAATAAATGCGCGTGAAACGCGTGGTCATGGTTTATTAAATGGCTCTTGTCGGTGGCATTATGCTTGCATTTTTCCCAAGAATAGCCATGTTTGGTTTTGCCGCATTTCTTTTAATGCACAGCTCTCGTAAAAAGAGAAGGTTTATCATGTTTATATTTATGTCTAGAGAATACCAGCCCTATCTCATTTTTTAACGCTTAAAACTTAAGTGCCCAAGGGGGGGGGGGGGGTTCCATAGTACCCAACATTTGATTTTTTTGCGATTTCTCGGTTACGCAATCAAATTTTTCATGGAGGTTTTTGCTACTTGTATGATTTATGAATACGCTTCTCCGGAAACTAAAAAAAGAATGCACATCCGCCCACAGCTTCATTCGAATAATTAGGTTGGGGTCCCTAGAACCCCCCCCCCTTGGGCACTAACGGAGTGAAAAATACAAGATATTACTTATTAAAAAATTAAAGTAATTAAATTTTGGATTTATTTGCTTAGAATATACCTAGGAGGCAAAGTAATTAATAATTGAATAATACTTAAATCAAATAATCCTTTTATATGGCTGATAGCATCAATTTTAATTGTATCATGACGTTGCTCTTAACTGTGTAAGTCTATGGGAAAATAAAGTGGGTGATTTTGAAGATAGTTTCTGATAAAAATACAGGCTGGTATAAATTTGGCCTATATTTGCAATGATATTTTAATTGGTTATTCTAGAGTAGATATAAGAATTATTTTGGTTCAAAAACTATATTGGAAGTTGCTGAGGATGGAAAATGTCGCGAACCACTCTTTTCGGAGGTGGCAAGTTCAATTGGCCATAGTATAGGTCCAAGTTCAGTTTCAATTTAGTGTGGGTATGTGTTCTGAGTGGTGACCCATTTACTTGTGTTAGTGGCATGATCAAACTCCCATGAAAAGTGGTTAATTGGGTTGGGTCCCTATGAACCCCCACCCCCCTCGGTACTAACGGAGTTTTTTTAGTGGGCATTAAGCACGTAAGTGTTAAAATCATGTCGATGTTACCAGCTAAATTACCTAACTAGTCAGGTATAGCCATGGTCCAACTTATGGCTACCTGACCGTAAAATTGAGTTTGGACACAATTTTTCTCTGAAAATGATAGATAAGGGTGTTTAGATAAGAATCTGCCGGGTTTCACTGGCATTCTTGAGCATTTTGAGAAATCCAAGAGTCGGGTCGCCATAAATGATATTTATCTATTCAACCCATATATTATCCCCCCCCCCAAAACTATGGTTTATAGATATACTATAGGACCCATGACAAATGCATGGTACTTTGTACAGTGAGTCCTACTTTAAATTCAAAATGGAAGCCAAATCTTAATAATTTTAAAATTTTCAATTAACAATTACATAATTCAAGATTTGAGTTAAAAAATAAACATGAAGTACTTGTTAGACAACAATAATGTATTTCTGATACTTTTAAAGTTGTACAGACGTCAATCAATATGTCAGCCAAAACTTGAATATCTTTCAAAAAAAAGAATTGACACAAAGGTCCCAATATTCTTCAAGTATAAATTATTGTGTCAATGAATCAATTAGAAATGTACCTATGATCATCACCAAGTGTCCAATAGCCTGAAATCACAAATTGTCAAATTATAAATTGAGTGCAATATATGTGAAAAAAGGGTGAATTCCTATGGTATTTTTTTACAACTTTGCACCATAATTAGTTTTTTTTCGATTTTGGCCCTTTAAAAACAATTGAAATGATGTTGTACAGGGGTTAGGATCAGGTACATTTCTAAGGTCCTTGACACATTGATTTCGATTTGAGGCTTTATACTTATAAATTTGGTGCCACTATTTTTGATATGTTCACGTTTGGCTGTCATATGGATTGACGGCATTGTACAATTTTAAAAATATCAGAAATACATTTAATTGTGTCTAGCACATAACCGAAGTACTTCTCGTCTATTTGTATCGCAGGTATTTGCGGTTATATGGCATATTTAAAATTATTGGATTTGCTCCATTTTTGAATTTGAAGTATTTAATGTTACAAATTCTATACACTTGTTCATTGGATCCTATAGTATCTCTATTAACTCCATAGTTTGGATAATATATGGTTGAATAGAAATAATTATCATTTATGTCGACGCCATCTTGGATTTCTCAAAATGCTCAAGGATGCCTCAGGTGGCCCCCGGCAGATTTCTTATTCTACACACCCTAATCTATCATTTTCAGGCAAACAAATTGTGTCCATCTCAACTTTACGGCACACATGAAGGTTCTACTGACTACAAAAACCGTACCTCCCATAACATCGCCACACCCGATGCCCGTCCCTCTATGATAAAAGTTGTGGCGCAGTTGCTCCAGAAATGTCTCTGTTTTCAACGCTGGACGATCAAGATCACTCAAAATACTGCCATCGTACAGATCCACACTGTTATTATATATTTATTGTATAATGCCGATACGGAAACCTCCCTTAGAGTTAACATCTTAAGTAACGCAGAATGTCTAAATACCCCCATAAGTTTATACAAACCATGGTCTATGCACGAAACATAACATGATATCAATAGTCTTTTTTTTTTTCTCTCTGCAAGTTTGACACCTTTCTTGTTCCATTGTGACAATATCGCAACACACGTCCCATTTTTCCGAAAATTGTCCGCATTTTCAAAGTTGCATCTGAAGACCTTATTACAAGGTTACAATACACACCTGCATTAAGTGAAACACACTTCATGCGTAAGAATGGGCGGTCTTTCAGTGAATGCAATCACTATGGCTATACCTTTTATTGCAGACTTTTAAAAAGGTAGAGATTTTCTTTATACTTGGTATTGTGTTGGCAATATTGATCGCAATGGGGCAAGAATGGTACAAATTTTACGGAAAAAACGAACTATTGATATATTGTATGTTTTCGTGCAAAGACCACTGGTTTGTAACCAATGTTGGTATTTAGACATGCTGCTTTACTTTTGGGGTCTTTATTGTATTCTATAGAGAGATTCCGATAGAAATTTTGTTTTCCCGCTGGCCGCTTTACGCGTTGGATTTTTGCGTCTAATTCGTTTAATTGTCTGACTTTAAATGCGATGCGCTTTTTTCACACACACAAGCTCAAAAAAAAAATAATAAAAAAAAAAACTGACAATTTTTAAAATCAAAGAACCATAGGCCCAATTCTTTTTGCTGATTATGTGCACAGATAAATGGTCCAGTAAACAATTATTAGGCAACACTAAAATCATTACCAAGTGATAACTGTCTACAAATATGACAATATTTGTATTTTTTTCTTATAGTTTAGAAGTAAGGACATTGTATCCCTTACTTTGGCACCATCATTGCCAAATAAATAACCAATTTTTCTTTCATGAATGGCAAACGATCGCACACCACCCCTTCATTGCTTACAAATAACGTGCAGTCATGTTGTCACTATGATGTCATATTGTTAAACGTTTATATTTTGTAGTTTATTTGAAGAAAGGACATATAAGGGACAAACCAATGATGTTTACGGACCCCCCGGTCGTGATGTAGTAGAAAAACCCTGCGTTGGACGAGGGCCTAAAGTATAAAATTTGCGTTATAGATTTTCTTTTCAAAAGCCGGAACCGGATCAGCCAAAATTTATCAGATGTACGAAATAGGTCCTTTAGAATCTGTCATCAAAGATGAACAATTGTCATAATTTTTGAAATTAAGTGCGCTACTACAAGGATGTACATTTAAAGTGGCATTTTTTTCTATTTTTGACCAACAACCTCGTCCCCCCTATTACCTAAAAAAGTTGAGATTTTTATATCATCTGAAACCGTTAACATTAGAATGCACACGTTTCCTATCTTACGTGCACATTCGGTCGTATCGTAAGAAATTCGCAATTTTGTATTTTCGTTCGAAACGGACAGAAATTACAGCACAGCCTAGGGGACCGTGGGAACAAGGCTGATTGCTCATAACTCACACCGCAGGATCAACTCAAATTCTGTGAATAATTTTTTCTCAAGGATATCTGTGAACAAGTGAGGGTAAACAGAAGGTGCTGGAATCACGAAATGCACCTTAAGACACCTGTCTAGGCCTACATGGATTTCAATTTGGAGGGAGCGTTCTTTGAAATGCAGGTACATACAGAGTTTGTGCAAAAAGTGCAACATTCAGAAATTATTGTTTTGAAAGGTAAAACCACTTTCAAGAAAACTTATGTATTTCTTAGTAGACCAGTTTCTTAGCTACATAACTTTCCCCTATCATTTTAGGATGATTTTAAAGGAAATTAAGTCAATAGTACGAAAGCAGTCAAGTTCATATGGGGCTACTCCCCCCTCGCTATGTTGGAGGTGGGAATTGTTCAGGGTAATTGGAAAGCTGCTGAAACCTATTGGGTCGGTTGACAGACAGTTACCATGTCAGGGCCCCCTTGTAAGAATCATTTGGAATGAGTACTTGCAGGTCCTGTGTTGGAGTGTGGTACGGATGCTGTTGCCAGCCCAAATCAATTCCTTGTTATTAAAAATTATGGAGTCAACTGTAGTGATTCCTTCTAAAGGATTACGGCCGATATAACCAAATTGTTCTGACCCATTGACCCATGCCCATATGGGGGGGGTTTTCAGGATAAGGAGTTAAGGGTCATTAAGGGGGTCATTTCCGTTTGAAAGCCAAATTGTTGAAAAATATCAAATTTGTATTTACAAATTAGGTAGGCGAGTGACGTCTTAAGTACATTTATTGTTACCAAGTCAGGTCTCGGGTTGCCGCACCGTTTCAGGATCAATCCGCTTCCGGTCAAAAACCAAAAATTATTTCAAAATATTCAAAAAACAAATTTTATCTCAAAACCCAAACATAGTGCATTGACATACTTTCCAGATAACTCGTGTTAACCTGGTGTATGCACGGTATTTTTTGTTTGGGGTTGCAAAGGTCATAAAGGTCATTTCCGGTTTTAAGGTAAAAAAATGCAAGAATTTTTATCTCCAGAACTAAGCATAGTAGTATTTTCTAATTTAAACGGGAACAATGCATTTTTGCGGTGTCCATGCGGTTTTTTTTTTCATATTGGTTCAAAGGTCATTAAGGGGGTAAAATGGTCCAATTTTGCCAAAATGCTAAAAATAAGACCACTGGCTATATTCATCTTAGAAGACAGATAAAGCCCGTTTATTGCTGCAGTGATGTTAACATTATGGTAGAATAGGTCTGTGACCCCCAAGGGTCCACAGTTCAAGATGTCAATGTCACAATCTAACAAACAACCTCCACTGGAGCTGAAATTTGTCAGGATAATCCTCGTGGCATCATCAATACAGAACAAGTAACAGTGTTAACCCCCATCCTTGACCCATGGGCACGTTATAGGGGGAAAGGTCAAATCCCCTGCTCTCCTTACACATGAAAGAGTGGAAAAATCACTCTGAATTTCGATTATTTTTAAATTAACTCTAATCGAGTGGCTTTTTAGAGCTCTAAAAGAGCGAGAAAATGCAACCGGACCAACCTTAACTCGGGTTAACGAGATTCACTCTGTTACGTAGTGGCTCAAAATTGCCCTCTTCTTCGGAGTGAATCCCCACTCTGAACTCCTATCGACCGGATTTTAGCTCTAAAAGATGAGAAAATGTTCACTCTTTTCGGAGGACCTAATAGCCAATCAGAACGCCGCAAATCGGTGATTATTTTCGCACAACATGGCGCTACGAGTAAGTTAGACCGTCACAAACAGTTGAACGATGTTGAAATTAGTGAAGAAATCATAGATATTCTTTCACGGGTGGAGTATATTGGATGTTTGTCGGCACAGTTCATATATAATATCAGCATTTTACAGAACAAAGTGGTGGCGACTCATTAAATTTATTTACTACATCGTAATACTGTATTCTGCGCCAGGCTAGGCTTACGCATGTACAACAGCCATAATCGTGCATGTCACGGGCATGCATGTCATGACATAACGTCATGCATTCCACACAATCATGCATTCTTACTGAAGCATGCCACTGATGCGCCACAATATTCACTCATGTCACGATGCTATGAATTATCACCTACACATACAATATACTCAACAAACAAAGACAATTCACAAGAATCACAACTCTATAAAGTGACTAGTTCACTCTAAAAAGGAGTTATCAGTTCACTCTTTTCTTAGAGTTATTTTGTTTCACGTCTTTATTTAGAGTTGATCTCACTCTAAAAGATTCGTCACTCAGCTGGCTCCTTTTTGGAGTGAGATTTCACTCTTTTAGAGTGGTTTTTCAATCTCTTTTCGTTTTAAAGCAGAGTGACATCTTGATTGAAGGTGAAACCCAATAATATTGATCCTTGTTAAGTTTTAACACTAAAATACTTTAAATGACATTTGTGGACATATTGGTGAAGTTTACAGGGGTCAAGGGTCAGTCCCCTCGAGGGGTCCATTAATGGATCACCATCCATCCCATAAGGCCGTCTTGGTAATTAGATCTGGTTCCAGGTCACTTTTACTTACTATCTCCCTATGTAGGCGAAGTTGGTTTTGTTATTCACTCAGAAAACGCTCTTAGGGCGAAAATCCGTTCCCCCTAACGTCGTATCCCTTGGGTATGCATTTATTCCTTTTTGGATAAAAAGGATATGAATACTTAATGGATATAATATTAATTAATTAAATGAGAAAATAACTCATAATAATCTAAGAATAATTAAAATTTCCCCTATTCCACTGTTTAAATTATTATTATTATTAGTTATATGACTACCTTTCACAGATTGATCAAATCGATGAATCCGGCATAATATCCCCCCCCTGCTGTGGATGCCGGGTGGTTACGGCGTTGGACTTTAAATCCAATAGGGTCTCCCCGCGCAGGTTCGAACCCTGCTCGCAGCGACTATGATATTTACAACTTTATTTTAATACTCGTCATTTTGGTAATAGTATCGTCGATGTCGTGTCTCTCCTATAGTGTTTCATCTTTGTTCGTCTTATTATTAATTAGTATACTACCCTTTACCAATTCATCAAAATCGAATGAAATGGGGAATAATATTTGCTGTGATGGACGAGTGGTGGGCGTTGGACTTGAAATCCAATTGGGGACCACCGCGCAGGTTCTAACCCTGCCGCATAGACTATGATAGTTTCTACTTTTATTTTCCAATATTTTAATGCTCGTCATTTTGTTAATAGTATCGTCGATGTCGTTGTCTCTTCTTCCAAGAATGGTTGCCTTCATTTTTCTTCTGTGTAGTATATTATTATTCTTATGCACTCGTTATATCTGCATGTGATGGCGAGTGGTTAAGGCGTTGGACTTGAAACAATGGGGTATCCCCGGCAGGTTCGAACCCTGCTCGCAGCGACTCTGATATTTTTAACATACATTTATGTTTCCTTTATTTAACCCTCTCCTACCAAAGGGGGGGGGGGGGGTTCCCTTCGGGTTTTTTCCCCGGCTTGCTAAAACCCCTTTTTTGGCGCCAAATTATTTAATGGTAATTGTCATTGACATGTTCCGCTCCTTTTCATCCAAAAACAAACATCCCCCGGGGTATAGGTAATGGATAGGGCGATCCAAAGGATGGATGGGTGGGGGTTGGAACCCCCCCCTTCGAAGAGAAGGGACCAACATTCCTAGCACGACACAGGAGATCACAGACACTTGAATTTTGGTACCAATAGATAGCTATATTCCCCCCTCTCTCCATCGATACCAAAATGAGTACCAACATGCCCACACTACGTCCCAATGACGTCATAAAGTTGCATGTCACAAACTGACCATTTCCACTAGACACCACAAGTTAGAATAGGGGAAAATTCAATTTTTCGCCAAAAAGGTTAGGAATATCAGATTTTTCAGCCGTGATGTTACTTGATGTGAAATGACTAGTTTTATTAATGAGAGTATTTTAGTGCTATAATAAGGAGTTTGAGTCTCTAAAATTCAAAATATCAATTTTCCACCCTATTTTCAGTATTTTCGTAACTTTCTCAACGAATGACGCGTCATAGTGACGTCATCAATGGGGAATGTTTGGTACTTTTTTGGTACCCTGGAAAGAAGACACTCTAAGCTAAATCTTTGATAATACCAAATTACTGGAATCGAGATGTTCAGTAACGAAATCACAGGGGGTGGACCACCCCCCCCCCCTTCGGATTTTTGGTTACAAAAAGTGGCTCAGGTAGACGAGGTTTATGCTCTTATTTTTGTATTAATCTTGCCGTTGTCGTTTCCTCCTAGAAGTTTTTTTGCTATTATTTTTTGTCTTGTGTTAAATATGTCTTTTTAGTATTGACTAATTTTTACTAGATTGATCAAACTCGAATGAAATTAGATTTAAATCTGTTGTGAGTGATGGTTAAAGGCGTGAACTTGAAATCCAATGGGCGGTTCTCTTCGCGCACATTTATTTTATTTCCTATTATTTAATGCTCGTCAATGCTTCTTGCTCCCTCGTAGAGTGACGCTGCTGTAATTTTTTGTGTCTTATGTTATGTATGTAATTATTATATTATTCACGGATTTATAATTATTATTTCATGCTGGATGTTTAGCTGTTTGTAAGTGCTGATTGCTCCTATGACTGCATCCTGAGGAAGCCACGCGATTTGAAATATTCCCATCATAAAACAAACAAACAAAAACCACACACACACACACACACACACCATTACACACACACACACACACACGACACACACACACACCAAACGCAACACACAAACAATAGCAAAGACAATCAAAAAACGTCTAATTGATTCAATCACTTGACAAAATCACGATAATAACTGCTGCGTCAGGAATATTGAATTATGAGTTGAATTGTAGGGAATATGGTTTTGTTCATCCACTATCGCAAAAATGCTAACACGCAAACAAGAAATTTGTCTTTTGATTATTCTTAGAAAAAAAATTATGAATGCTATTATAAGGATGCGTGGATTATTGTTGAACCACGCAGACCCTTTAAAAGTATCTAACCCGCTGCGCACAATCCTCAAAAATGATTAAACAAAGAATAGTCTTTTAAAAAGGCAACCATCGATTAGCGAGGAGGTTAGTACTTAATATCATTAGTGAATACTTGAGTTCATAGGAAACCCTCTCGTATATGAGAGAGATGATTATAAACACACGATATATTTCAGATCAACCTACTCATGCATCAGCCTTAATTTGACAATGACCCTGGTTGTAAATTGCCAGCCTATACAGACATATCCATTTCAAAGGTGAGAGCCCCTGTTATGATTTGTGGACATTGTGGGGTAGTTTATCAATCAACTAGATTCGAAATAATTAGCCACAGTCCATTGCACCGAGGAGATACAAAAAATTCAGAAATTACAGGAAAGTCACAAACAGGTTTTAAAAACAATGCTGTCTTACTATGAGGCAAATGAAAGTGTATCAACTCTATGGGTATAGAGTTTCAAAGCTTTCATTCACAAGGGTATTTAGAAAACACACCCATGCGTGTTGTGGTATAAGATATTGTATGTACCTGTATACACATGATCAGTTCATGTCAATGCAGTACAAAGTGTATCAACCCACTGAACTGTGCCCATGGTTGATGAGCATATTGTACCTCAAAGTGTTTGCTCTATGCGGGCATTGTACACAAATGGTACTCTCAAAACATGGGCCATATCAGCAATTACATGTCAATGAACTGTGAGAAGTTATCCACTGTGATGGGTGGTGGGCTGTCATTCAATCAAAAGTTTTGTTTTAGGCTTAGGACATGTAATGAATTTCCTAGTAGGCATTATACTATGTCCTTAATTCTTAAAATAATTTGAACAGAGAACTTGGCCACTGCTACATGAGACCCAACACCCAACTTGTGCATATGATGTGATATTATGCCACATCATTGCTTGCTACACATATACTAGGGAAAACTTGCAATGTAGTGGCTTTTATATTACTCCGATTTTATAACACTTCGATGGAAAAAGATACAAAGGTATTGGTGACAATGAAAGTTACTGTTTGTTGAATGATCTGTTTGATGGAAAGTTATATTTAAAACAGAATAGTCTTTTAAGCAAGAACAACCATCGCTTAGCGAGGATGTTAGTACTGATTGTTAGTGTAAATACTTGAGATCATAGGAAAACCTCTCGTATTAGATATATAACCACAGTATTATTTCAGGCATCAAACACACTCATGCATCAAACTTAATTTGAAAAATAACACAGGTTTGGAAACACCAGCCTTTCTACAGCCATATCCATTTTATAGGTGAGTTCAGCAAAGGGAACATATTGTGGGTAGTTTATCAATCAAAAGATTCTAAATATTGTACCACAGTCCATGAACAAGCATTACAAAATTCAAATGAAGGACACAGGTTTTAAAACAACAGATTTTGTCACTATGAGGCAGAAGTATCAATAGGCACAAGTTCAATAGGCTTTCACATTCACCAGTGTATTTAGATAAACACACCCGATATTTTTTGTGTATAATAAATGATACCTAGAAATACACAAGATCAGTTCATGGCAATGCATGTACAAGTAAAACCCAATGAACTGTGGCCTTGGTTGAGGAGCGTATTGTAACTCATAGTGTGTGTTATTGGGCATTGCACACATAATGGTACTCTCAAGACCATGGGTCAGCTCACCTATTACGTGTCAATGAACTGAGAAGTTAGCCACTGTGATGGGTGTGTGACGGTACATCAATCAAAAGTTTGTTTTAGTGCTTAGGAAATATAATGAATTTCCTATGGTAGGCATATACCATGTCCTTGATTCATAAAATAATTGGAACAGAGGACTTTGCACTTGCTACATGAGACAAACCATCCAAATCTGTGCATGACTGGGATTTCGGCCAGTCAGCAGTGAGTGTGCTTGCGGCACATATGCTCTGATTGCTAGGGTAATTGAAAGGTTGTGGGTTTGATCCTACTCCGATTTATACATCCTTCGATGGAAAAATCGCCAGGCCGCCCGTCATACCCGTTCCGAAGTGTTTTCTCATTCAGAAATAGTAGGTGAAGGATATATTACATCAATGATTTTTCCAATGAAATGTAATAGGGTCACTCAAAACCTTTTGGAGTGGTTAGAAACTACGGATTGCTACAAACATCCGACCAAAATAGAGCCACGTCAGATTCTGGTCATAGAAGGCGTCATTCTGTCGGATTCAGTGCCAACAAAACCTTCAAATTCTTAGGTGATCCACAACAAAAATTAAACAAACGTTGGTGTTTCCAAGGGTGTCACTTGTGCTACCAATGGTCTTGCACAATGCAAATTAAAGAAAAGAACTATAGGCCCTACGAGTAAAGAATTAAAAACAAATGGTTTCCTTATCACCGGTTATACGTTAAAAATAACCCTAATTGATAGCGAAAATAACATCAAAGGTCGGCTTTGGAATACTAATTTGAGCGTTAAAACAACTGACGCAAAATAGTAAAACATTACACGGTAAATTACTCTTATTTTTAAACCTACTCCCACGATTTGGTTTTGTAAAATATTTGACAGACGAAAGTAGAAAACTATCTATGACACGCAAGAGAGGACATAAATCTTTGTCACAATCGAGGTTTGACCACAACCACGTCGCACAGTTTGACCCAACCGCGTGGAGTTTGACACAACCACGTTGAGTTTAGTGAGTTGGACACAACCCACGTCGAGTTTGACACACCGCGTCGAGTTTGACAAAAATCTAATGAAGATATGTTATGTAACATGAAGACAGAATACACATGTGGTAAATGAAGAGGGTCAGACTAATTAATGACGCGTCATGTAAATGAAAGCAGGATCAAGTAAATGAAGTAACAGGTTAATAAATGAAAAACCCGTGTGAAATGAAGAGGGTGAGCAAATTTCGATATCGCAAAATAGTGACATTAATAGTGTATTGAAATATACCATATTCGACGCAGCACCGGGGTCATAATTGTTGTCCGTGTGACTGAGTGTCTACCACCCATCTGCCTAATTGTGTTCTCTATTGGCAGTGCTGGGTATGCATCATTTGTTTCACATTGTACCCAAATGGCCTCTCGGCCCCGTATACAAGGTCAGGGTTTATTCCGTTCATGTTGCTATGGTAGCTTGGGCACTCTCTCATTGGGGACACTCAGTTGCTTTACACCGGTGTGACAGAGGCTAGCATATAGTCCGGTGGGGAGCCATAGTCCGGGGCTCCATAGACGATAACGGAATTAAAGCGTAAAACTAATGTGAGTAAGAGTCAACTGATCCGATTGCCCTATTGTCACCATTGTTCCCGGAACTATGAGTACGCGGACAATGGTTACTTCTACACGGTACCACTCTTATAAAATGGTTGGTGCATGTGGCAGCACTAAAACTGTAATCCTGAAAAAAAGCCTGCTTTAAAAAGTCTGAAATTGCACTATATTAAGCAATTATAGCCACATTTTTTTAGAGGAGCGCCCCCAAGTTTCAAAAAAATTTGAGCTTTTTACACGGTTGCATTGGTTATACTGGCTAGTAAACACATACCTATGAATGGGTAGCTCCGAAAAGGTCTGTCTGTATCACAAACGAAGAATTTTGTAATAGAATAAATTATATGTGATCCCGGATAATCATTCAACGGTGATGGAACACGGCCCTTCCAATGTGAAAAGCCGGGAAATAGCGCCAGTACGTGGTCTACGCTCATCCATTAGTTGTTTATTGGTTCTTACTGCCGTTAGGAGTACAATCTGGGATCCCAAATTCTAATTACAAAAACGCTTAATTATGAGAAAATACGCATTTTGTGAGCCATTCTCTTTACGCAGTATAGTTCCTAGACAATCACCACGTAACTGTGCCAAAATCATCAAATTTTTGAAAAGTGGGGGCGATCTTCAAAAAGTGTGCCAGTAGTGAATTTCAAGATTGAGGCAATTCATTCTGTACTAATCAACTTCACAACGATTTGCCCACACTCAGCCCGTACCGACTTTAGAGTATTTTGTGCTCGGCGTTTTGATGTGCTGTGAGATTAGTGATTTTCGTAAAACTAAAATATGGTTTGCCATATGTTTAAAATGTTGGTCATTTGTGACTCTTAACTTTACTATTGTTGATATTGGTGATTGATTTCAGTTGTGTGACGGTTTAAATGTGAAAGAAACTGCTCAAAGTGGCCCATTGTCAATTGTGTCGCCGTTGTAAATATTCATAGATAGAAGAAATTTGAATTATCATAATTTGTGTGTGTGGGTTGTATGTGTGTGCGTTGCGTTTCTTTGTTTATTTTTTTGTTTTCGTGTGGGATGTGTGGGTTGTGTGTTTGTGTGTTAGGGTTTGTTTGGAATATACCCGTGATAGTACAGGAAACTATGCGTGGGTATAAGAATTGGGTTTTATACTTCACCGCTGCATTTACATTCTGTGGGTGTGCTGCGTAAGTTGGGATATTTGTTGCGATGTGGTAATAATATTGCTTGCGTTAACCTACAATGTTAAGATACCCCACCACGATTATGATATTATTGCGTTCATGTCTAACATTTGTGTGTGCACATAATAAACACACAAATGTACATACACCCACACACAATTATGACAGTTCAAATCTTTACAATATTACACACAATTTTACAAAACAGTACAAACACAAATTATGATAGTGAAATCTTTACAAAACGGCGTTCCATAGGATTGAGATATGAAATTAAAGATTGTGATGGGTGGACTATCATCCAATCAAAAGTTTTGTTTCTAGCTGCTTAGGAAATATAAATGAATTTCCTAGTAGGCATATACCATGTCCTTGATTCATAAAATAATTGGAACCAGAGGACTTTGCACTGCTACATGAGACAACCACCCAACTCTGTGCATGACTGTGATTTCTGCCAGTCAGTTGCTTGCTGCACATATGCTCTGATATGCTAGGGTAACTTGAAATGTTGTGGCTTTTATCTACTCCGATTTTATACCATCTTCGATGGAAACAATCGCCGGCGCCCGTCATCCGTCGAAGTTGTTTTCTCATTCAGAAATCGTTATGTGAAGGATATATCTACATCAATGATTTTCCAATGAAATAGTAATCAGGGTCACATCAAAACCTTTTGAGTGTTAGTACCTACGGATTGCTACAAACATCCGACCAAAATAGAGCCACTTCCGTATTCTTGGTCATAGAAGGCGTTCATTCTGTAGGTTAGTGCCAAAACCTTAAATCATTAGGTGATCCAAAACAAAAATTAACAACTTTTGGTGTTTTCCAATGGGTGTCACTTGTGATACCAATGGGTCTTGCACAATGCAAAATTAAAAGAAAAAACTATAGGGCCTAATGATAAAGAATTAAAACAAATGGTTTCCTTATCACCGGTTACGTTAAAAATAACCCTAATTGATAGCGAAATAACATCAAAATGTTCGGCTTGGAATACTAATTTAGCGTTAAAACAACTGACGCAAAATATTAAACATTACAACTGTTAATACTCTTATTTTAACCTACTCCTATTTTGGTAAAATATTGACAGACGAAGTAGAAACGTTATCTATGACACGCAAGAGCGGACATAAATCTTGTCACAATCGAGTTTGACACAACCACGTCGAGTTTGACCCAACCGCGTGGAGTTTGACACAACCACGTCGAGTTTGACACAACCACGTCGAGTTTGACACAACCTCAGCGAGTTTGACACAAAATCTAATGAAGATATGTTATGTAATGAAGACAGAATACACATGTGGTAAATGAAGACGGGTCAGCTAAATTAATACGCGTCATGTAAATGAAGACAGGTCAAGTAAATGAAGACAGGTCAATAAATGAATACACGTGTGGTAAATGAAGACGGGTGAAGCAAATTTCGATATCGAAAAATAGTGACATTTACTAGTGTATGAAATATACCATATCTCGACGCAGCACCGGTGTCATAATGTGTCCGTGTGACTGAGTGTCATACCCAAGGGGGTGAAACGCATTCAAAACCAGTCGTCCGTGCTGGGCGCTGACATTTTGAATATTGCACGGAATAATTATCAGTTTGGGTGCTTGTATACACACATAATGTCAATTCGATAAAAAAAAAAAAAAAAAAAAACACGTCGAGTTTGACCCAACCGCGTGGAGTTTGACACAACCACGTCGAGTTTGACACAACCACGTCGAGTTTGACACAACCTCAGCGAGTTTGACACAAAATCTAATGAAGATATGTTATGTAATGAAGACAGAATACACATGTGGTAAATGAAGACGGGTCAGCTAAATTAATACGCGTCATGTAAATGAAGACAGGTCAAGTAAATGAAGACAGGTCAATAAATGAATACACGTGTGGTAAATGAAGACGGGTGAAGCAAATTTCGATATCGAAAAATAGTGACATTTACTAGTGTATGAAATATACCATATCTCGACGCAGCACCGGTGTCATAATGTGTCCGTTTGACTGAGTGTCATACCACCCATCTGTCTATTGTGTTCTCTATTGAGTGCTGTATGCATCATTTGTTTCAGCATTGTACCCAAATGGCCTCGCCGTCTACAAGGTCACGGTTTATTCCGTTCATGTTGCTATGGTAGCTTGGGCACTCTCTCATTGGGGACACTCAGTGTCTTTACACCGGTGTGAAAGCAGATATAGTCCGGTGGGAGCCATAGTCCGGGGCTCCATAGACGATAACGGAATAAAGCGTAAAACTAATGTTGCGTAAAGAGTCAACTGAATCGATTGCCCTATTGTTCACCATTGTTCCCGGACTATGAGTACGCCGGACAATGGTTACTTCTACACCGGTACCACTCTTATAAACTGGTTGGTGCTGCAGCACTAAACATGTCATCTGAAAAAAAGCTGCTTTACACTGTTAAAAATTTCCGTAAATTAAGAAAACAGATTTTCCGTATATTTCTGTTTTAGAAAACAATAAAAATAAAAAACAAAAAACATAAAAAATGTTAATTTACGGAAATATTTCAAAAATTTCTGGCAGCAATATTTCCGGACTTTTTTTTTTGGTTCCGTAATTTTAAATTACGGAAAAATTCTGTTAAAATACACATTTTTTTCCGTAATATGAGACAAATTTCTGTAAAATTACTGTCAAAGTTCCGTTAATTGACAGAAATGTCTGTAAATTTACCCTAAAAATGTCTGGAAATACTGCTGCCAGAAATTTCCGTAAATTTACGGAAATTTTTTTAACAGTGTAAAATGTGTGAAATTGCACTATATTAAAGCAATATTAGCATATTTTTTTAAGAGCGCCCCCAATTTTTCAAAAAATTTGAGCTTTTTACACGGTTGCATTGGTAACTGGCTAGTAAACCATACCTGTGAATGGTTTAGCTCGAAAATGTCTGTGTCTCACAAACGAAGGAATTTTGTAATTAGAATAATTATTATCGTGATCCCCGATAATAATTCAACTCTGCTGGAAACGGCCTTCCAATGTGAAATAGCCGGGAAATAGCGCCATGTACGTGTCTACGCTCATCCATTAGTTGTTTTATTGGTTCTTAACTGCCGTTAAGTCCAATCTGGGATCCAAATTCTAATTACAAAAACGCTTAATTTATGATAAATACGCATTTTGTAGCATTCTCTTTCGCAGGTATAGTTTCCTAGACAATCACCAACGTAACTGTGCCAAAATATCAAATTTTGAAAATTGGGGGCGCTCTTCAAAAATGTGCCAGTAGTTGAATTTCAAGATTGAGGCAATTCATTCTGTACTAATCAACTTCACAACGATTTGCCCACACTCAGCCGTACCGACTTTAGAGTATTTTGTGCTCGGCGTTTTGATGTGCTGTGAGATTAGTGATTCGTAACTAAAATATGGTTGCCATATGTTAAAATGTTGGTCATTTGGTGATTTTAACTTCTACTATTGTGAGATTGGTGATTTCATTTGTGAGAGTTTTAAATGTGAAAGAAACATGCTCAAAGTGGCCCATTTGTCCATTGTGTCCGCCGTTTGTAAATATTTCCATAGAAATTTGAATTATCATAATTTGTGTGTGTGTGTGTATGTGTGTGCGTTGCGTTTCTTTGTTTATTTTTTTGTTTTGTGTGGGATGTGTGTGTTTGTGTTTTGTGTGTTAGGGTGTGTTTGTAATATTACCGTGCTCGTACATGAACTATGCGTGTGTTATAGAATTGGGTTTTTATACTTCACCGCGTTTATTACATTCTGTGGGTGTGCTTGCGTAAGTTGGGTATATTTGTTGCGTGTGTGTAATATATTGCTTGCGTATAACCTACAATGTTAGATACACACACAGATTATGATATTATTGCGTTCATGTCTAACATTTTTGTGTGCACAATAATAAACACACAAATGTTACATACACACACAAATTATGACAGTTCAAATCTTTACAATATACACACAATTGTTACAAACAGTACAAACACAAATTATGATAGTGCAAATCTTACAAACGGCGTTCCATAGGATTGAGATATGAAATCTAAAGATTGTGCAGGTCTTAAATTGTGGGCCCAAGTATAACATGTCGTTTACCCCAAGTGCTCTACTGAATTGAATTTAATACAGCTAGATGATGCATGAATTCGTGGCGCAGTGTTGTAAAACGCATAATAGCATAAGCTACATAATCTATAATTGCATAATTTGAATAATCTGCATAAGTTGCATAATCTGCATAAGTTGCATAAGCTGCATAAGATACATATGCTTAAGTGGTTCAGTGTGGTGGGGGTGATATCGTAAATGATGATAATACTGTTGTTTCTGCTGATTGTCTATCTCTTTATCCTGAATCTTCTGGCATGTGAGAGACAAAAATCGCGTCATGTATTGCGGAGATATTGTTTTAGGGCCTACAGTACCCCCACCCACCACTGGACATACCCGTGACAAAGATCTTTTTCCACATAAATGTGACCGTTGACCTTTAGTAGGTACTCATGTAGGTTGACCTTATGTTACTATCATACATTTTTTTTATACAAATGCTAATTAAAATAAATTAATGTTTCATTAACCAATTATACGCTATAATGTAATTCCGTAAACAAATGGTAAAATACATGCTTTTGAAACAAAGTTTCATAAAAATACAAAATTGATAAAACTCCATTTTTGTAAAACATAATTAAGTTGGTCAAATTTAACTTAAAACAACTATAATTTACATTTATTGAGTGCAAAATATCCACTCCGTGGTAACAAATCAGCGCGCAAAAAGAAATGTTTTATCCCTAATTTCAAGATCGAGTTACATTCACTGATAATTTTGTTTTCACTGATTTTAATGTCGTGGAGTAATCTTGACGTTTGATTAGTTTCTTTGAAATATTCCTATGGGAAATGAGTTTCTTTTAAGTTAGGTTACGGGTCCATCCGTAGGGACCCCACCCCACCCACCCTTGACCACCAACAGGCGTGCTCGAGACCTTGAATGAGCACTTAACTGTCAATATCAAAATTAATTCTCAAAATTAATTCTTTCACCACACTGGAAATATGTTACCATGAAGAATCACCGAAATTTCAATTTCATAGATGATAAAAACAAATTAACAGATATCAGCCATTTAAGGAGCCTATATAATCCATATTTTCTGTAATCAATACAGAATTTTTGAGAAACAAACATTTTAATCTTTATTAAAATGTTTCGATGTGAAAAAGCAAAGCATGATGAAAGTCGTGATTTACTTGTTGTAAAGCTTTGTAAATGTGGGCTTAATGTTATCCAACAATATATAATTAAGTAAGCAGGTTAATGGCATATTGCTTACATAATGTTGATAAATTAATGAAAACAGTACAGTGACATTAATGAAAGACTGTTTGAACACTTATGTAATTAAGCTGAATTGCACTAGTATTTTAAATTTTGAGAGCATCTTGATTTCGCACTTTTTCACTTCAGCATAAGAGTCATTTACAAGCAAATGTAAAATGGAAAAGTATGTAAAACATGACTGAAATAGTGATAACAACAAGTCTTGCCTTACTGAAGACGTTTTGAAATTAAGAATGTACATAAATTCTGATTTGCTAATATTGCAACCAATTCATTTCAGGTATTTCCCCCCATGAACGAGTGCAACATAAACTCAGGTGTGTTATTCCACCTTGCACCTGTTTAAAGTTCCTATAAAAACAACAACAGCTCTATGGTATGTGAGACAAGTGCTTTTAAACAAGTGGCGGTGATGTCACTGCCCCCAGCAATAACGTCAAGTGTGGGGAGAGCTCCGGCTGTGGCCTAGCGGTTAGGTGCTTGCCTGTGGCTCAAATTTACCAAACATTCCGGTTCGAATTCCGTTGGGGTCACTTGCTGGAATTTATTCGGGTTACTATCAATTGGGATGTCGCTAAACCAGATATTGATTAAATAAAGAATACCACTTCCTCCATGGTTTTCACTTGGAATTGGGCAAAGAAATCATGAAAGCATCCGTTCCTTCGGAGGGGACCGTTAAGCCGTTGGTCCCTTGTGTACAGCGGGTCACAACTGTAAATGTACATCGCAGTCAGTGTCGAATAAGAGTAGGGTGAAAAACCCTGACTATTCCCAATCTTCCCCCAGCCTCAAAGAAGGGGCCATGTTAGGAGCGTCAATATCATGGATACCCGCGGCCCCGATCAGCATACTCAGTTGAATAAATCCCTGGACACACCCAAGCCAAGGCCAACCAATGGACTTGGGGATACGCTAAGAAGATCACGTCAACTTACAGTCAATAGAAATAAAGTATAATTACTTTCCTTTGGACTTTTCCATACAATGTAAATACCATTTATCAACACTAACTAAAACACTAACGATTAGTTAGTGTTTGATAACCTCTATATCAGATAGACTAAATGGAATGGTACCAGTTTTTTTTTCATTCTGCGCAGCAGAAATATTACTCCTGAATTGACCAAAACCAATGCAGTGGTACACAGTTCTTAATTGTATGTAAACAGCCCATCTATTGTTTACACTTTTCAGCTGCTACGAGATTTGCTTGTTGAGTTCATGATTCTCATATTTCCATGGCCATGTGTCAGTGATATAAATACCCTACTTGCACTGGTCCCTGGTGATAGTGGCATTCCCCCTGCTTGCACTACATGAGACTAGTCCTCACCAAGCTTGTTGTAACAGTTTTTCTGATTGGTTGGGTCCAGTTTGCACAATTTGCTTGACATATTCCACTGTAGAATGACTTCTATATAGCTAATTTATAACCCAAATAATACTTCCATGGTTTAATATACAATGTGCTACACAATTACATTGTTTGTATGTATATTTTACCACTGATAGCATAGAACTATTGCATTAAGCAGACTAATTGTCATGTGTGTAATAGGAACAACTTTTGTACAGCATGTATGGCAGATATTACTACAGACAATAGTGATATTGCACTGTCTTGCATTGGAAAGAAGTTTCCAATTTACTAAGAAATTCTTTAAAAAGGAAGGGGCGCCCCAAGGAGCTAGGAGTGAGTCTTGTTTGGGTTGTTCTATTTGATTGGGAAATACTTATGTCAGAAGAACGGTAGACCACTATCAGATTGAATTTGGTGAGTTTTATTGCAATTTGCTTAGTACAAAAATCAATTTTAAATAAGTGATAATATTGATTAGGTGAAACTGAATGTCTTGTTTTTCACAATAAGTCTAAGGTTGCCTCATTAGATGATTCCTGCATAGTATTCATTGTAATACTGGATTGCTGTGTACAGGTAGCTGTGTACATTATTTAAAACATTTTCAACCTAAAATTGTGTTACAAACTCTATTTATGTTCATTCGAAATTGGTGCCATGCAGAAGAATGGTCCTTTTTTAGGACTCTTCCTTGTAAAGGCTTTAAAAACCCTCGTCTTACCAAGCCAAGGGGGGGGGGGGCGGGAACCACCCCCCTAGTGAACTTCGCACCGGTGCGCTAAAATGCCAAAAACTTTTCATAAAGCTTCTTTGTAATCGTTCTCTCATCCTTTCCGGTCATTTTAGCGACAAAATTGTGAAGGTAAGCCACCCCTTCACCGAGGTAAGGGTATGCCGTCCAAGTCGAAGGGTAAAGGGGGGGGGGTGGTTGCCACCAAGGATAATTTTATGGGTGCATTTTTGAAAATATTATGCACAAGATGGCTCTAAGCCAATTGCCATGAAACCGCATGAAAATCCGATTATTCCTACTTTTTTTAGCGCGAAATCGGTTTTCCGCTATTTTCCTGTGAAATGCCATTTTGCCGACTCGCGGACTTGACTGACGTCATTGTGACGCCATACTGGTATGTTGGTACTTATTTTGTATCAATGGAAAGAGGAGGACCATACTATCCACTGGTATCAAAATCATAAGTATTGCGGTGCTTTTAAACAAATTCTCTAGGTGGTGATACTACCTCCCCCTTCCCCCCCCCCCGCTTGGTAAACCGTGATACAAAAAGGTTGGTAAGACGAGGGTAAATTTGACCATATTGCCAGGGAACAACACTCCAATGGAATTGACTGTGACTATCTGCCGATTCCCGTAATTCAATTTTTCATGTACATTCATCACACTCCGTTTGGAGCTTCCTCGGTTGGGAATATTGCCAGAGTCTTCGACAGCTAATTGACCTAACAACGGCCCCAATAATGCAAGTGGGCCCACACAACCCTTATGCCATGTCCGATCACGTGGCAGATGCATACCAGTATGGCAGAATGGCATTGGATACAGCAGATAGCGTATCAAATCAATCGTCCAATGGCGGGCGCCTTTTGGTGTCACCATTTGCTGATATTGCTATAGCATCCTCTATTTTGTGATAAACATATTATTTTTATTGTGAAAGATTCCTGGCAAGAAGTAGGCAGAGAAAAATGAAATCTCCTAGTGCAATATAATAGCTAAGGACTTTCTTGGGGATTACATGACCTGTGCAGTTGAAGATTGGCATCATAGCTGATTCATATCTAATGTAAGATGTTGAATAGCTATTTTTTAGTATGGTAGATCTGTCAGTACACCAGATAAACTGTATTATAGATCTAACACAAGAGCTTTAAAGCTGGTCTGTTGCCATATTTTTCCATGGGGCCAGCCAAAAAACTTCATTTTTGGATCGAATATTACATTTTGTGGTCCTAAAAGTGAACTTTGTGACAAATGTATATTTTTTTCGTGGATAATCTCGGCTGTTTAGTGCTGCTGAATTTTTGTGTCTCCTTGAACTGCTGGACAAAATAAGCTTCCGGACTGCTCCGAAAAAGGACTTTAACATGGATATATCATGGCGGAATTTTAAGGATCCAGCAGTGGTCAGCGGCTGCTGACAGGCCCCCCTAAAATAATTTGCTCTCATGGCCCCTCAGACGCCTCCTAATCGCACGAAGCAGACATTGCGTAACTTCGAGACACTAAAGGTGCCCACACCTTAACTTGTGACGGGCCCTTTTCCTTAATCCGCCACTTTAATGATATGTCTTGGATTTATAGAATTTTAACATGCTCTTATTTTTTACTTCTTTCGCTTTGAGGACAAATCATCGCTGAACTGCAACGTTTCTTTAAATTCTGGATATTATTCAACTTGAAGATCGGAATCAAATCAAACTTTGTGAATAAGGTTTTCTCAAGAATAAATTAAATAGAATAAGTACTTAAATGCACTCAAAATTGTCTTTATGAATGTTGATTGTTATTGCCATTGCAATTGTGCTATGGACATTCCAAATTCTGAACCAATGAATTTCATAATAAATCTGTGTTATTATATAAAATTCAGGTCATTTGTGCACAAGGATCATTTTGTTTGTATTAAAGGGCGTATCTGACTCTGGCGTCCACGGGGCGTCGTTACAATATACCCATTCAAATATTTAGTAACTATATAAATTTATGCCGCTTCACTTTGAGGAGAGTAACGGATTTGGCTGACGATATGATCGCCGACTGCTTAATCTGTGCCATAGAGCCCGGAAAATGCCAACGAGCCGTCTTCGTCGTTTGTGGAGAAGACACTATGGAATCAACGTTTCCCGCCAAACTGTAGCTTCAACATGGTTACCGAGCAAGACGAATGACCAAAATTAATGTCCACGTGCACGCCTAACCATTCACCACAGAGTTGCTCGACTTCGCTGGGCTAGGGAGCACAGAAGATTACAGCTCGGACACTGGCGATATGTTGTCTTTATTGACGAGAGCCGCTACATCCTTGACCGTCAAGATGGAAGACAAAGGGTTCGTCATTTACGTGGTGAGAACCTCCAGGATGACTGTATTCAGGAATCGACTCAAGGTGGTGGCGGCTCAGTGACGGTATGGGCCGGTATTCATTATGGAAGAAAAACGTCAATGGTGGTGCCAGATTGAAACATGAACGTCGTCGTGTACCTAAACATTCTGAAAAACCACTGTCTGCCACGTGCAAGAAGGGTTTATGCAAACAATTTTCGGCTGCAAGACGACAACGCCACGCCGCAAAGGGCCGCTGTAGTGAGACAATTTCTTGAGGCAGAGGGGGTGGAGTAGATACCATGGCCTGCTTGCTCCCTTGATATGAACCCTCGAGCATGCCTGTATGCCTTAGGCCGCGCCATCATTGTCAGGGACAATCTTCCTCAAACGCTACAGGAGTTAGCTCAGGCTCTGACCGATGAATGGGATGCTCTGCCCATTGACATCATAAACAACCTTGTGGACAGTATGCCGCGATGTCCTGAAGCACTGATTAATGCCAGGGGTGGCCATACTCGATATTAGTGACCGATTGACATTTAAAACAGTACTATTGAACATTTCGATGCATGAAATCACCCAAAAATGTGTTGTCTGTAAAGCTGACTGATGTGAAAAAATGCAACAAAATCTTTAAATCTGCTGTTCAAATACCCCCTTTTCCTCTCAGGCTAAGGACACCCTTCGTAAATTGTTAATTGTGAACTAAATTCATGGTGATATGTTTCTGAAGAGACTGATTAATCAAGTAGTGTGGCGATATACACTCTAGATATCATAAATAACTCACATTGTAAGAATCATTTCATAAAAAGTTGTAAAAATATTTTATTCCAACTTTATGAGCAACAGTGTACATAGCACTATTTTTATAGTGATAATGTTAGGTCGATAGGTATATGTAAATAATAAAAAAATGGGATGTTTCATGCAATGTCTCGCCTTGGGTTTCCGTTTCACATACTCTCATACACTCAGAAGATAACAACCTCCTCCCCAGCCAATCACCACTCGCAGAAAAACAGGAAAAACCAGTTTATGGCCATCATATTTCCTATCACACGCACCACGATGCATGCAATGCATCATGCATGTAAAAACAGATAAATGTTCTTTCAAAACAAACAGAACTTCCAAAATGTTAAGAGTTCAAATGAATTTATTAATCACACATGCTTCTATAAGTTGTCAAGTTGAGTCATTGTATCTAAAAATAATTTTTTTGGTGAAATGGGATGTGAATAATGCCATTGTTCAAAATGGCGATTTAGAAGGCGTATGCGTATAAAACGCAGTGAAAGGATAGAAAGTGTTATGTTAATTTAGGAGAACCTTCATATTTACTGTGGATAATATGTTTCATAAGTAAATTCCAGAATAAAAGTGTCACATATCACCTGAAAGAAATTTTGGATAAACTCCTTTTAAAGTGATTTTGACCAATTTTGCCTAACCCAAAACAGTTTCGATTAAATTCCATATTACTTTCTAAGTTTCACTGCGAGGCACTAGTGCGAGATGTTTCGCCTCGAAAAAAAAATACTTAAAAATTTCATACTCATTCCGCTTAATGTTAATTAACTCTGCTACATACAATCCTTGTATCCAGAATGCATCAGCAAACATATAAAATGCGTCATTTTAAGTCATTTTAACATCAGAATGCGTTTATATTACTTTTTTCTTAATTTACTTAAATTTTTTATTTGGTGGACACATATAGTCGGTATTGAGCCCCAAACCCCCACACCAAAGGTTTTGAGTTCGAGCCCCGTTGTGTCGGGGAGGAGTGGCGACCCTCACCCCAAGCAACATTACGGAAGGATTCAAGTCACATGCTAACGAAAGGAAAGAGTGTGCAACTCCACTCCATGAGCTTGCTCGGCAGCAACAACTTTTATTTTATTATTTTTTTTAATGCAAAATTAATGGCTTTACAAAATGAATTATGCAGATAACATTGGAAAACAGATTTGAGATCAATCTGCAAATTATATGTCATTATAGCAGTGATGAATCAATATCCTATATTACGACGGGCCGGTAACAGCCAAAACAAGCATATATTGTACATTTTTAGTTATCTTTGTCCGTTACTAATGCGTGATCACAGAAAGAATAAAAAAGCACACGAACACAATTAAGAAAATAACAACCTGAACTATACACAAAATAAAATAAAAACCCCTTTAAAAGAAATGTTCGGACATACACTTTACGTACCTTTGTTGGTACAATGGCGATTCTATTCTTTTTTAATATTTATCATTCTATATTCCGACATATATTTGGTAATACACTTGCCCGATCTCTGTACGTACCTGTTTTTTTAAATTTCACCTGAAGATGTGTGAATGTCTTCCGCATTTTATATCCCAGGACTAACCTGCTTTTTACTCCGTACATTTCAACACTACAAACACAGGTTGTAGTGTTTTGATCTTTTGCTGAAAACTTAATTCTATATACCGCTGCGTTGTATGCTAACCGATAATCTTGACACATCTCACCATCATGCCAACATGACTCATATGACTTAAGTGCACCTTTTGTGATTCCATCACATTTTTGTTATCATTGTTCACTGGATATCCTTGAGAAAGCTTCATTCACAATTTTAGTGATTCTGACTTGCGCTTTTGTGTAATATAGCAAAGGCTTGTATCACAGTATCCCATAGGCCTCTGTACTGTAATTTCTGTCCGTTGACGGACAATACAAAATAAGTGTAATTTCTTACAGCTTCGACCTAATATACCCTTAGTGTAGGTACACATGATTACTAAGGCCCAAATCCCATCTTTTTTGTGGTGTGGTAGGGACGAGGTTTGTGATCACGCATGTCCCTTATCAATGTTTTAATATTCTGTCTAGTATACCATTTTCTGAAAGTCAATGCTTGATCTTGAATACTTTAAAATCTAGAAACATTTTAACCTCCATATTACATTGACCTTGTAACTTCGAGGTCTTGCACGAAACGAACACACACATGTTAAACCTATATCTGATTGACGATAAGAGGTAATCCGATGGCACAAGTATTTACTCTTTCAAATGAATTCTATGAAATTATGTACTCCAACGTTGATCGTGGAACCATTATCAATGCAACCTATCGGCAGACATCTGTGTAACACATCATTCAACTGCCACAAGAAAAACTGTCCCTGTATTCGCTTCTCATTTTTTTTTAAAGAAATATTTTAATTTTTGGTGAGAAATCATTGGCAAGTTGCTGTCTATTTATTTATAAGGTTTAAAAGACACTTCACGATGCATTCTAACGAGTAAAAATATTTGAAATTTTGCTGAAATTATTAAAAAGTGGACGGTACCTTCTGTAGAATTATATACATTGTCTTTTCCAACTGAAAAGCCTGACATAAAAGGACGAAACGTAGAGTTCAAAGAATTTGAATCTCCATTATTTCAATTACGTGTTGTAGTAAGAAGTGTCCTTACGGACCACAATGACTAAAATAATCGATTTTTCATCAGGATTCTTTTGGTCATTTATGTATCATTACCAGGGGTATGTTCGGATACTTATACTTGTTATTCATTTTTAAAATTTGATTTTTATTTTTTTTTTATTTCTGATTTAGCCAATCGCTGAGAGTGCCTTTAATAGCGTCACGGATTAATTCTTTTAGAACGCTTTCACAACTTTATTCAATCTAAAATTACTAATTGAAGGAAATTTTCCCTCACTGTTGGATAAATGCTTACAGTGAAAGTATAACGCACACGCATTATTTATAGTCAAGATTTACCATATCGTCTACGTTTACTTAGCATGATCTTCCTAATTATGTAATTTGCTTTCTCGCAATTATTTCACAAATCCACGGTTTATGACTGAAACATAACGACGAATCTTTTGAGATCCTCTTCACCACTGTAATTTGCCTATTTAAGAGAACAAACCCTTTTTTTTTTTTTAAAATCTCTGTGTCAGCCTTTAACAAAATATGCCTCCACATGCCCACACAGACCCACCTCAATGGAAGGAAAACGTCTGAAATCATGTTACTTGGAAGCGATGTTTCCAGGAAGGAGCAGCACTCAGTCATGAGGAAATTAAAAACCAGAAAGAAAAAGAAATCAAGGTCGACCTCTAAATGTCGCAGTATGGAGGTCTTTGGGGTGTGCTCTTAGAAGAATTATGACCTAAATTTGTTTTATTTTAAAGGAAAGCGTTTAAACAGCGGTCACTTCTCGTAGGAGTAAAAATGAGAGAAAAAAAAAGAATAAGACTTCCTCTTGTCTGATGAATGGCGAAATACTGTTTGCCAAAGATCCTACAGATCGTATACATTGCCTCAAGACGTTCGGAAAAATCTCCACGCTGTAATTCCCCGAGCCTCTCCTCGTATAGCATATGACTGTGCCTATACTTATTGAAAAAATGTAGCGAAACAAAAAATCTGTACCTTAAAACCTCTTTTAAAAGCTCTAATGGCTACGGGCCGTAGAATGTCCCAAATTTGTGCAAATTGTCAAGAACAGAAGATTACAAGCGACAACCTCCAGATAAGTTCGAGCACCCAGCTTGTTCGCATTTCGTTGAGTAAATAAAAATGATTTCTCTGTTAAGACACATCAGTGCTTTGCTCAACTCAGCAAATCGAAAAAATACATCAAAAATCAGATTTTTACATGTATGAACCCGTACAGGAAGCCTAACATACCCTGCAAATGATAAGACCAAAGCAACCTGATAAAGGACAGAATCGGAGATTTTAGTCATTCTGTCCGTTCGGACACTTACTACAACACGTAATTGAATGGAGAATCGTATTTGAACACTGCCGTTTTCTTCCTTTGCTGTCAATTCTAACCGCTGGAAAAAGCTACTTATGAGAAGTCTACAGACTCATCCTCACTTTTAAGCTATTGCTGTCAAATTGACATTTTTTTTCAAAGCCCGATAGTGTCTTTAAAGGAATCTTATTGCTGAAAAACGAAATCCCTTCCGCACAATGGTAAACGTCACAGGACGTCAGGGAGTTCCTTGTAGCACTGAATCCATAATGAACTGCGGACTTAAAGGACACAATGACATAGACCCTTACTGAAATCAATTCTAAACTGTAAAAACAATTTGGGTGTTAACATTTTGTAAAAAAGGATGAGGATTACCTAATTTTATTTCCTTTAAGCTTTCGTCTCTGCCCTCCAGCCACGATGATACATTGTTGTCATCATCTTATCAACAGAAAAAATCTTGCAGTCATCAGCTCAGCAGACGATTGCATTGTATTTTCATAATCCCGCTAATGCTTAGGCCGAAATAACACATCATATAACTTTTTTTCTAAGTAATAAATAAATAAATCAAAAAACTAATAAATCAATAAAAAACACTTTTGCTCCTAAGTTTGCTCATAAAGTTACAGACCCAATCTTAAAAACGTATTCCTATTTGAACGCATCAGTTCATATATAGAAGGTGAATGATATACATAATGATTGTCCCACTATCCAGATGAATGAATCATGCATAATTGTGGATAACTTAACTGTGCCTTTTGCTGTGAGGCTTTACAAGGCCAGGCGGTTTGGTTATAGGTACCTTTACAACAAAACTGACACATTGTTCCCAAGCTATGCCTCGTCCACGGCATTATCAAAATCCGAAAATTGCTGCACTCCGACGGGAAGGGTACGACAACAAAGTCGCTGATCTTGGGATATCGCAGAGTATGGTCTGTAAAATCATCAGACATCATCGAGAGGTGGTCATTTGAGGCCTGGCGACCATGATTGACTACCAGACGAAATACGCCGACCTGATTATCTGTGCCATAGCGCCCGGATAAGCCATACGAGCTGTCTTCGTCGTTAGTGGAGAGACACTATGGAATCACTTTCCCGCCAACTGTAAATGGAGATGTTTCAATATGGTTAACCGAACCAACGAATGCCCCATGTCCACGCGTAACCGCTCATCTACAGAGTTCTCGACTTCGCATTGGTCTAGGGAGCTCAGAAGATTACAGCTTTGACACTGGCGACATGTATCTGTATGACGAGAGCCACTAAATCCTTGACCGTCAAATGGAAGACAAAGGGCTTTAGTTCCGCTTACGTGTGAGAACCTCCGAGATGACTGTATTCATGAATCGACTCAAGGTGGTGGCGGTTCAGTGAGGGCATGGGCCGGTATTCATTATGAGAGAAAAAAAAAGTCAAGTCACTGATGGTGTCCCGATGGAAACATGGAACGCCGTCGTACCTGGACATTCTTGAAACCCACTGCCAGCAGGCCATATGCCGAAGAGTTTATTCAAACAATTTTTCGGCTCCAAGACGACAACGCCACGCCGCACAGTGCCGCTGCAAGGGGTGGAGCAGATCCCATGGCTGCTTGCTCCCCTGATTGAACCCTATCGAGCTGCTGCCGGGGATCCTTAGGCATAGCCATCAATGCAACATGGACAATCTTCCTCGAACTCTACAGGAGTTAGCTCCAGGCTCTGACTGATGAATGGGGCGCTCTGCCCATTGACATCATAAACAACCTTGTGGAAGATATGCCGCGACGTGTCTTGACGCACTGATTCCTCAGGTTCTAATATCGAGTACACTCTTAATGAAATGGACGCGTTTCTAATTTTTAACACCAAAGGTGTTCAACTATTTTAAGTTCACCTTAAAGGCAATATGCCTTGAACATTTAACCATTTTCCTTTTTTATCAGTAACCTGTGTCCAAAACTGTGATAAGTGGTTATTACACTTAGCACACTTGACTTAATCACTCAAGTTTTGTAAGTTTCACATTTTGCCACCTTTTTCAATTTAACTCTGTCAAGTGTTCAAAAACTATTATCATTTGACGCATCCTTATGTGGTCAATTGTTTTAATACTGAGTGTTCTAGCACACGTGCTAGAACACTTTTTTAAAACACTTTTCACTGAACTCTGTCAAGTGGTCAAAACGTACTTTACAGTTGAACACATGAAATAGGCTTCATACGTTTCCATTTCTTTAAAGCACCATTGAGCAAATGTATACTAAATTCAGTCTATGTTTTATAGCGAAATATTTGTTTTCACTTTGCAGCCATTTCTGTATTCAATACTAGGTAAGAAATCTATTGGTGGGCTTATCTATATTAAATCACTACATATAACACAAATACTGATGCTCCAAAATCTCTCGTTGCACCTTTAAAATTACGATTTTTCTAAAATATCCACCGAGTTTTCAATTTTTGGATCTGTAAGAATGAGTAATTTTCATATGTCTTTTTTACCAACACGCAAACATTTATGGCTTCGATTTCATTATTTTTTCCTGTTGATTGTCCAATAGTACTTTCTTTTGACATATACTCCCCTCTTTATAAGATCTAGGTAAAGTCTTAACAGGGGATAGTATGGATTTTAAATGAAATAGCCAAATCAAAAATGCGTTAAGTAAATTTGATGAATTTTTCCGGAGTATGCATCGTTTAATCAAAATGTATGGACTACCGCAAGTTGCCTCCGGGTCGTAACGTAAGAGGCCCTATCCTTCATCATACGGTTTTCTATTTGTTCCTTGGTAAAATGGGTTTGGGTAAATGTACTCCTATTAGTAATCAAAAACAACTCGTTGATATCTTTCAAAAGGTTTAAACTGAACGTGGTTTTTCAAGGCTTTTCCACAACGCAATGTCGAAAGCCGCAGTGGGGGGGGATAAAACGGTCAGGAGGAAAGAGATAAATGTATGTTCGAGGATCACATGAAATTGATCATGTCATAGGGCGTTATACTTTTCACTCTGATGATTTCACCTGACACGTTCTGACCGGATTCTTAAGTCACTCATTAGATATGTGACAATAGATTCATTTTTATTTACTAATTAATAACGTCCTTTCGAGGCTATCACAAATCTCGATGATGAACATCTTCTTTCCGTGGAAAGGATTCGGTCCAATTATCTTGTCAGTATAAGTTACATTAATATCTGTAATCATAAATTTTACGAGGTTTCTCCAAAATACGCAAAAGTGGTTGCTCATCCAAATCACGCAAATGCTATAGTTTAAAATCTTGAAACCAACCCCAATTAACAATGATTCAATTTGGATTATTTGTACATTTGCGTTAGTATATGCCAAGCCGAAGAAGATGCGCAACGCGTATTTCACATGACGTCTACGCAACACCGGAGTTAAGTTCTGAATGCGATCTATAATACAATCTTTAGACTGGGGGACGAATCTTATTTTAGTGTCCATTCGCTTGCCTGATGGCTGTCATTCTGTCAATAATAAATAATAAATAATCTAGCAATCAATTCTACGGCACGCATGTCATATTTTAAGCCACTATTTAGTGATTATCTTCAAATGGAACAAACACGCCCTCAAATTCAGACTATTTTGTTTGTTTTTTGTTTTTAAATTTTTGTTATGACATCACAATGATGTCACAAGGTCCGACTGAATTCGACGGATTTGAATAAAGTTATGATAACAATATTTTGCCATTTTTAATTTTGATCCATTTATTGATTGAAATGTTCGTTCAAATTGATAAGGATTGAATTAATTGGAATCAAAATACTATAAGAGGATCCCTTTTGGATCAGATTTTTTTTTGCACCGTATATAAATCCGATAATTTTGATCGGGGTTGATTTTCAAGTCAAAGAAGTATTATTATTATGACCGTTACATATCCATATGTTTGGGCCATAGCCCCATCTATTACATCGCACTTCGTACAGTTTTGTGCAGGAACCCATGAATATGCCCTGTGCTGTACCAAAACCAGTAGTATCTCACACTTTAAGGCTGACTGAAAGATTCCCCTATGAGAAATAAGCATTTTATGTTACTAGGTTTTGTCAATTTTCAACAAATCGTATGTTTTTGGCATATACATTATGCTTGCCAAATTACTAATCACTGTCATATAGAAAATCACACATTTGTTATAATTTTCCGTCCCGGAATTTTTGTTCACAAGGTACTAGTATATGGCAACCTTTGTTTTTATACTGTGCAACAAATGTTTACTGAAAATCCGATTCAACTTTAACTTTGGAATGAAGCATTTCTGTTACTATGTTTTGTTTCTTGAGACTATTTTAATTTCTCCACACACAAAAACCAGTATATTTCGAAATATCCGGTCAGCCTTTAAGGAGATATCCAATTCAAGTCCAATTAAGAAGTCAAGTCATACATCTGAAATGAAACCTATTTTCCAATAATTTCATACAATTTGATTGCTACTGATCCCTGTAAGAGATACACACACTCTGTTTCATCCACACTCGCAATTTTGAATACACTGTTCCAAGTGTCAAATCAAATATTGAACTTTGATTTAGGCATTTTTTTTCCCCCAAAAGTATTTTTACATGTTTTTAAGAAAAAAAAAAACCGACTCAAAAAGTGGCATGTATACTGAGGTTATCGAGATGATTTACATAAAAAGTCATACACATAACTTCTCTGAGACCTACTGTTTTTGATAATGCCCTCCTTGGATGTATTTATTATTCCGTAAGCTTGACTTGGGGATGTTACCACCAAAGTCTTGTGAGAAGTGTTTTATGATATACCTTATATGATTGGGCACTACCCAAAATTTGTTAACAATAATTATTAGAATATAAGTCATTTCATCCCTAATTAAGGCGATTAAGCATATTCTCGACCAGAAATGTTACCCAATTTAAAGTAGGCTTTTAGCCTTAAAAGTAGATTTGTACCAGCAGGAAGTGTTTGTTTTTACAATACATTGCTTTAAAACACGCAATTCCATGGAAAACAAAAGTGAGATGCTCAATGATGACATACTTTTTATAACAAAAACGAATATCTGTTGTATACTGAGTAAGTGTCTACCAGCGTACAGAAAAGCTATGTTATTAAAAGTCGTCCTGTCAATATGTGTTAATTTTTTTGGAGAAAATATCAAACTTCAAAATTAAATTGGAACTCATTTGGAAAACCGTTGTTTTTTTTTTTTTTTTTTTACTCAACGTAAAAGAACCTCACTTATTACACTGACTGAAAATAATCGCAACATTTATCCGACAAAAGTGTTTCTCCATAAAATAGAAAGGTAGGAAAACAATGTTATGCGCTCTTATAATCAAGTAGATTATATTGAACATTTCTTTTATGGGTTGTAAAAGAGTTCAAAAGGTATGGGCGGATAAAATTCTCTGGCAGTAAATATCACATAATTCAAGACTAACACAAACAATGTTTATTTGTTATGTCCGTGCCAGAAATCAAAACATATCTATTACCATCGTCCACCTGAGCCTTTTTTGTAACAAACTCCAGAAGGGGGGGGGGGTGGTTACCACCCCCTGTGATTTTCGTACTGAACACCCGATTCGTATCAATTTTGGTCCCAAATGATAGCTTAGAGTTTCCTTCTTTCCATTGGTCCCAAAATAAGTACTAACATCCCCATTATGACGTCACCATGACGTCAATATGTTTGAGGAAAGTACTAATACTGAATATAGGGTTGGAAAATTGATTTTCGCAATTTTTAGGACTCAAACACCCTATTATAGCCCTAAAATGATTTCTTTTTTAATTTTTCTTTTTTGGTTTTTTTAAATTTGGTCAAAAACCGCATGAACATCTGATTTTCCTAACCTTTTGGCGAAATATTAATTTTTCACTGTGTGTGTCTATGAAATGCAGTTTGCTGACATGCGAACTTTTGACGTCATTGTGACGTAATGCTAGGCATGTGGACTCATTTTGGTATCATAGAAGGGAGGACCATACTATCTATTGGTACCAACATCAGTGTCTGTGATGTTCCTGATTTGTGTTAGGCATGTTGGTACTGTCTCTTCTGGAGGGGGGGTGGTTACCATCCCCCCTATCGATCACTTTGGGATCACCCTGTATCTTACCTAACCCCGGTGGATGTTTGTTTTGGATTAAAAGGAGCGGAACATGTCAATTGAACAATTACATTAAAAAAAAAAAAAAAAAAAAAAAAATATTGGCCCAAAAAAGGAGTTTTAGCAAGCCGGGGAAAACCCTGAAGGGGAGGGGGCCCTTCGGTAGACTAGGTTAATAATATCATAAGTGTAAGCAGCTTAATTACTTAGCAATTCCGACATGGTGAAATATTCAAATTTTATTGTCTACTATATTCAGAACTTAAAATACGAAATTATTAAAAATTATTATTATAAAGATTAGGAGTATACTTTGAGTTATGTTTTTTCTGTCGATGGTCGGCCTTGATCCGTGGTTAGTGGATGTTATTGTGTTGTAATCTTGCAGCGGTCTTTCATTAACCACCGGGGGGGGGGGGGGAAGGAGATGTGGTAGAATGACGAACCGGCCTTAACAGTTTGTTGTGTAATTTTAAAGCATAGCATTTATGTAATAACAGTATAGAGTAATAGACAAATGTCCCAAATGTATATGTTGTAATATCACTAAGAATAATAAAACAAAGATAAAAATTAAAAAAATGATAGGCTTTTATACATTTTCCCCTATTTTCTGAAATAAGTGAGAAAAGGTTGACATTTGGATCCCACATTTTGCACATGGGTTTTAATAACTGAGACATTTAGAAAAAAAATGTGATCTACGATTCAGCTTGTTAACTGGATTCGTTAGGTATGTTACTTAACTGTTTCTGCTGCTCTTCAATTCTTGAATATGCATTTCATCTTAATTGAAGTGAATCAATATCATTGCCCGGATTTGAATCAAAATTATTTAGGTGCTATTTTGATGCACTGAATTTCATTTGAATCAAAAATTATATAAATTATGACGGATTGAATTTGAATTGGATCAAAAAACTATTTTTCTTGCCCGAATTGAATTTGATTTGAATCAAAATTAATTTCCCGGATCGAAATAACACTACAATGCCCTTTTAACACAAACAAATCAGCCTTATGTGCACAAATGATTTGAATATTTATATTATAACAAAATTTAGTTTATTTTGTTTGACTTAAAAGACCAGTTCAAGAATTTGGAATGTTTAAAACAAAATAGAATGGCAATAATGATAATACACTGAAGGGCCATTTTTACCTAAAACGGGTACATTTTTACCTTCAACCCAAATGTTGGTTTGTCAACGTAACAAATTTGTTATTACTATTGACATTATTAATAACATTGAGTCCAAACCTAACCAAAAATAATGTTTCCACTTTTGTTAGATTGGTTACTTTGTCACAGGGGCCAAATAAAGTTCGGTCACGTGTGTGACGTTCTTTAAACACAAACAAATGAGCTTTGTGTACAAATGTTCTGAATTTTCTATAGCACAATTTATTTTATTGTTTGTTGATTCTAATGATTGGTTCAAGATTTTGAATGTCCAAAACAATTACAATGGCGATAATAATCAGTACATTCAAGAATGTCCTTATGAATACAGTAAACTTACGGTCCTCTCTGACTTGACGATTTATATCCAGAATTAAAAGAAGCGTTGTAGTTCAACAACAATATTTCTTCACATTGAAGACTCAAAAATGACAGCTTTGTAGGAACTGCTCAGATCTACCAGCTCAGTGCATATCAAAACTACAGGCAAACTTTTCCTCACAGAAAAGAAATCTTTTATGTTGATGCTAGCCTCCTTAGACCTAAAATATGATATTACAGTAGCATTATACATAAACATAGCGTAACATTGTCCAATTGGAACACACAATGATGATATCATTGAAAATCACATAGGCCCTATAATGCAATCTTGCCTGTACCATACCTGATAAAAATTCCTTTAAAAAGGAATTGAACTACAGCATGAACCTAATTAAATTTGTGAACAAAAGCAAAAGAAATACTACCAAAACAGTGATTGTAACAAAATTGCATGTGATGTATTGCTTTCCAGCAACTTATGGTGGGATTATAACAGGATTAATTTTATTCTTCAGATTCTTTGAAAACTGGGGTGGGATTATAATCGATCATGGAACTATACTCGGGTCGGTCTGAGACCTTTCCACTTAAGTGCTAATCCTTTAGAGGGACATATCTGGGATGCAACAGTAAGCCTTGATTGGAATTTTCCATACAATATGGGAGGTGATGAATCTTACAAAATACAGGGTAAAAGTAAACACATTTTTTGCCGCAATTTTGACTACTCCATAACGTATTTATCGGTGTCTGGTAATATTACTGAACTAAAGGCAGTCTAATGTAACTGGTGACAAAACCTTTAAAAATATTTGAATTTAAAACTATGCATGCATACATAACATGCATCAGCGCGCAATGATTTTGTTAGGAAACACGTGAATTGGCTTACCTTTAGCCCGTTTAAGGAAACTAAAATTGTTTTTTTTTTCATGATGCCTGTTTGACCTCGGCAATTATTTAATTTTTGGATGGATCGTTTGCTATAAAGACAGGGAAAATCTCTACTGCTTTTGTCTCATTGACCGCAAAGGTCACCGGCGAACGCAATCGCGCTCGTGGATGAGGCCGAAGATTTCACGAACACAGCCCCCTCAATTTGCATGGAGTTCTTCATGTTTGTAATGGTCTATGAAAGGGGAATTTAGAGATTTCACTGTAAGGGCGTCCACAATTTCTGCCAGAAATTTGCAGGTACACATAGCCTATCAATAAATACCCCATCTTTTTGTTTGAAATGATAGCGATTTTTTGTTGTTAAATGTCCGAATTCGGACAATTAATTAACACACCGTGCTATGGGGAACTGAAAATACAACAGCACTCATGAAATTAGAATCAATTGGGCTTTTTAACATATTATGTTATTTTGTGCAACTCTATAGAACTGGGTGGGGTGGATGGATTCAGGAGCAATTGAGATCAACACAGAATGCTGAATAAGCCAAAAAACAGAAGTAAGTGTGTTAAGAAAGATCTAATAAAAATAAAACAAATCTTTTATTTTTTGTATATTTGTTATATATAATTAAGATAATTTTCACCATTATGTAGAAGTGACTAATATGTTTATATCTAATGAAACAATAAAGGAATATGTTATTTCCTATTACAAATCACTTGAAAATTAGTTTACAGGAAGTTTCAAACCTTAGTATAGTCTTGTCCTATAAATCTCTGAAACAGTTTCAATAAGTGCCCTACATACAATCAAGAGCAAATCAACGGAAATTTATATCATCAGAATTGTTCTCCTATCCCTTTGTGCTGCACTGATGCGGCTTAATAGCATTTACTCTAGTTATTTGTTGAAATTAACTCTCGCCGGGCTGGGCAATTGTGTATAAGTTATAACACATAAGTCAGTGACATTTGAGACGGTTTGCCAAATATACGGTCATTTGGGGAAACATCTAAAAAAAACACCGACTAGGGCTTGTTTGGACTCATTTCAATGCATTTTAGGCTGAATTTCGAAATATTAACATGTTACAGTGATAAATTATTAACACTCAGTGATTGATTATGAACACTGCAACATGTTTGTAGCTGTTAATAATCAACCACTGAGTGTTAATAATTTATCAGGCAACATGTTAATATTTCGATGTAAACGTGTTTTAGTGTTAGGTATAATCAAATTAATTACTTTTTAGCACTCACATTCTTTCCTGTATTTTGACCAAACTTGGTCTCATGCATCATTGACTAAGACAGTGTCAATTCATATGGTATTGACCCCTATGCGACCTTTAACCTAGTCAAAGAGGTCAAGTGATGTTTTGTTTTAACACGTTGAAGTGTTAAATAACTGTTAGCCATATCATTAACACTTCTATTTAGAGTGTGTCCAAATACTAATTACTGTTTGAAATAGCTAAGCCCAAACCCGGCGATGTTAAATCACAACTTTGTAATAAAATTCCGGATTCGGAATTTTTAATAATACACAAGTATCCTATGGTACTGTTATGTTAAGCTTCACATGCAGGTTTCTAAGCTTTTCTACAACAAAACGAAAATCTTGATTAGTGTCAAACTTTGGAATTGAGTAGTTTAGGTACCTATTCTTAACATTAATTAACTACACAAAAATTATATATTTCGAAATCTTTGAGTCTACCTTTAAGAGGATGTGTTTGTGAATAAAATGACCGAAGCTACGACAACCACTAAAAGCACAATGACACCCAGGAATGACACAACCCACACACTGAAAGACTATCCTGAATGCAGCATTTTCAGACGCACCAACTGACAAGTGAACCGCCCTCAGCGACGAACCTAAAGATTAAGAGTAGCAGAGCGAAACAACTCTCTGGCAGTCAATGTATGACGAGACAAGAGAAGTCAGTTCAGTGGCGAGAAGTTAATTGTTGACTTCATTCAACCTATATTATATATGAAGTTGATTGTCATCTTGCACACCCATGAATCCGCTGTCTGGGTGGTAAACGACAAATACGTCGGGGCTAGCCAACCAACTCACAAAGTCAAATACAATAGATCGTATATGAGCGGGCTATATACTGAAATTCACTCGGCTCGTTGGAATTGCTTGCGCTGCTTCAAGCCTTCGCTTTAACGCACCAGGATTTTTAACGCCAATTAAAAGGAGATATAAAGTTTTCCTAACACTCAACAAGAGTAAACTTGGATTTTTAACTCGCGCTGCAGCCAGGACAGTCACCAGATGCGTCTAAAAATTATTCATCGTGCTGGCTGGGGTATCAGGGGTACTTAGCGGGTAAGTGCAGATAACTTTTTATTATTTTCCCCTTTGATACAGCTAGTTACGCCGAGCAACTCTGTCTTTAACCGCTGTGTGACTGGAAGTCATACCTCTACCGGTATTCGACATATGTGTCATATTAACGAACAGTTTAATATATAGGTCTGTGTTAGCGGTAAGGTATTCCAAACTTCCGCACTGTGCAATATTATATAATTCACCTAATAAGTGTAAATAAAAGTAATTGCCGTACGCGGTCATTGTTCATATATATCTTTCAAATTGCCCCAAGCCAATTTAGTTGATTTCCCTTTAAATTAGAGTATTCCCTATGGTTTATTCGACAAAAGAGTACTATTATTTAAACAGTAATTGACTTTTGGCAGTAATTTAATAGAACGATAGAATTTATACTTGCTTATTTTTTCACTAAGTTAGTAATATCACTAACTTTAAATGCGATCGTGCTAAATCACACCACTAATTCAGAACCATATTGAATTTTAATTGTAATGAAAATATGAACTATAATACTATATTGATAATTAATCAGGTAAATCATGTTGGTCCCCTATTTTTGCTCGTGATATTTGTATATTGTGCAGACATCTCTCTTTCAATATAATGATGTATCTCTGTGTGTTTATGTGTGTGCGTGGGTGTGTTGTGAGAGTGTGTGTATGATGTGTGTGTGATGAGAGTGTGTGTGCGCTGTGCGTGTGTATGTGTGTGTGTGTGTGTGTGTGTGTGTGTGGACGTGCGTATGGTGCATATGTGCATCATTATATTTAGTCACCACAAACGCTTCGGCCCTACAAGTTGAATAATAAGCCTGAGAAAATTGCTTGTTCACCGTAACCCGACACACATTATTATTATTTTTTAGTTTGTGAGACATTGCAACGATGCACCCGAAATCTTAGCATTTGTGTGTTCTTTAAATCACAAGGAAAACGCCTCCCAACTAACACTATAGCATTTAGGCCCTATGCTCTATTAGGCGTAGCTACTATAACAGTCAAACCCATTACCTCTCTTAGAGGCAACGACAACCCTAATAATTTTTTGGAACACCAAGTTCCACTAACGTCTCCATATTTATTTTTATTAAAACCGGACAACCTAAAATTATAAGAAACCCTTCAGTCCCAAGTCTATTTAAAGTACTGTGTTGCCACACACAGTTGTTAGAAAAAGATTTACGGTACGGTTGAGAGGACATTACGCATACGAAACTTCCCTTAGTAATAAGGTAATGTTCTCTGCACTTCCACAACAACATCTGGAACTCTACGTCAGCTTGTTTGAAAAGTCTTGAGCTGTTTCAGATAGGAGACTAGCTTAGACTGTGTATGTGGAATACTGTCACAAAAAATAAACCATAATTATGTGAGCGGGGATGGGAGCGGCGTGCAACAGTTAAGAACTGGCCGTGCACACCTATCGGCAAGTTTCTTAAAGAGTTAATTTGGTAATAGGAAATTATATTAATCTAGAATAACATTGTTGTTCTCAATTTTGGTCAGGGGTTATAAAACAGCATGGGAATTCATACGTTTGTCATCGGGGAGGTCGCACCAAGACTAAAATTTTTAACTGCTAACCCAAGACACTATATACTTTTCGAATATTTAAACGCAACATGCCAAATGCAATATTTATTAATAAAACCAAGAACGATCTCAAGGATTGCAGATTAAGGTGGAAATTCGATAGGACACCAATTGAAGACCATAATTTGCAGGCCATTACAAAGTAATTTCACGCCGTGAGTGTCGTCCTGATTTTCTACGTGGGTTGCCCGTTTGACTGCGTCTGGAAAACGGCACGTGCAATATAGTAGTTGGCTTTGAACTGAAAGCAAAATATTATTATTGCTGGGTGTATAAACATAATTATCTTAATCTCTTTACACGCCTTAGGTTGTATTGAAGTTCTGGGTATCAACTGTGTGGTAAATAAGTAATAGACGCTAATAGGGCCTTGTGGTATTAGTATAGATTGCCGTTAAGTATAGGCCTAACTGAATTTGAATATGATAATGGAAGCAAAGCTTCCTCTCCACGACAAAGCCATCAAACTAAGATTTTAGTATTGTCGAAAAACTGACATTATAATAACTTACAGTCTTATCTTTTTTGTATTTTTACACACACACACACACACACACACACACACACACACACACACACCCACATACATGCCCACATAGTACATATACTGATTATCCATAGATCACTTCCTGTTTAGGAAATGTGACATTATAAATTCCTACAGTGGGCCGCAAAGGAATTCAGCCGAACTTTGACAAAATAACATATTACACATATCATCCAGTTATTTTCTGATATTTAAGAACAATGTAAAATGTACAATTATATTAAAGGTGACAAAACAGTTTGGTACAATGAAATCATAATCAAAATTGATTTCCGGTTTTTCCTATAGCAGTTGTACAAAGCTCACACTTCAGAATTGTTTTCAAGTATTAGAAAATTATTGGATGAGATGTTAATGTTGTTGTTTCTAATGTTATTTTATATTTGCAACGGAATATTAACACTTAAGTGCCCAAGCTAAAAAAACTTCCGTTAGTGCCCAAGGGGGGGGGGGGGTTCCTAGGGACCCAACCCAGAAAACCACTTTCCCATGGGAGTTTGATCACGACACTAACACAAGTAAATGGGGGTCACGTAAGAACCACATACCCACAATAAAAATGAAAATCCGAACTTTGACCTATGACCTATGGCCAATTGAAATTGTCACTCTCCGAAAAAGAGTGGTTCGCACATTTCCATCATCAGCAACTCCAATATAAGGTTTTGAACCAAAATAATTCATTATATCTACTCTAGAATAACCAATTAAAAGAATCATTGCAAAATATAGCCAAATTTATACCATCTTGTATTTTTTCTCAGAAACTTCAAAATCACCTTGGTTTTCCTATAGACTTACACAGTTAAGAGCATGGTCATGACAAAATAAAATTGATGCTATCAGCATATAAAAGGTTATTTGATTTAAGTATTATTAATTATTAATTAATTGCCTCCTAAGGTATATATCTCAGCAAATAAATCCCAAGATTTAATTACTTTAATTTTTTAATTAGTAAAATATCTTGATTTTTTCACTTCCGTTAGTGCCCAAGGGGGGGGGGGGGTTCCTAGGGATCCAACCTAATTATGCTAATGAAGCCGTGGGCGGATTTAAATTTTTTTAGTATCAGGAGAAGCGTATTCATAATCAGACAATTAGCAAAAACTACTAACTCCTTGAAAAAATTGATTGCGTAACCGAAAAATCGCAAAAAAATCAATGTTGGGTACTATGGAACCCCCCCCCCCCTGGCACTTAAGTGTTAAGTTAATATTCGAACTAGAACCAACTTAGTAGCATATAGGCCTAGATTGGTATGATCACAGTCACAGTATCAATCATAGTAAGAATCGGTTGCAAGTACTACTTGCTGGAAGAGAAAAACTTTTTCTTACAGAACCCAAATCGTTCTAAAGAATTTAAGGTTTGTTAATTTCATTTACTATCAAAACAGCTTTGGTTAAACACTTATGTTAAGCTACCCATGGTCTCTTATCTCTAAAGTAGTAAGATGGCTAGGTAGATTTTTTTGAAGTGTGGTAAAATCACCAATTTGTTTAATCTACTTATGTAATATATAATAAGATACGTTCTAATAGTATTTGGCATTCTCTATACACACCCTAATTGTACCACTCAGATGAACGATTGTTTAGATCATATGACTTTCAGGAGTACTAAACATCTAGGTGTAATATTGTCCGAACTAAAGCAATTAAGTTCAAAGGATATTCAATTGAGCTTTATTCATCCGTATACACAATTGAGTTTTACTCATCCATATACACATTAACATGAAATGTATTTAAAACGTATTAGTATTAGTTAATATCACAATGAAGGGTCTTTAAGTGAGAGTGCATGACTCACTTAAAATGGCATCGCAGAAAGGATCTGTTTCTTTACATGTGTGTATAGCCTCCTTTTCTTCGCACCGATGTCCTCGAAAGAAATGTAATTGGAACCACGTAATTCGATCAAGAGAACAATTTTCTAGAATTAGTACAGATCACTGCACATCTTCACAATGTGTTACCTGTTTGAAGTCAGCTGCACGAGAATACTATTAAGAATGACACATTCGAATTGGTCGAAGATATCGATTGATTATTTTTACATTATACATTTATTGTTATTATTATTATTATTTAATGTTAGTGTGATTATTGATTGTGATGATGATGATGATGATGTGATGATGATGATGATGATGATGATGAAGTAGCAATACCTTTACGTCCGTTTAGAAGTATTTGCTTATCATATTGATTTGCAGGGTGTCAGTCATTAATTTATTTTCTCATATTACTCTTATGTCACTGTTAATTTTCAGACCCCTCTTACGTCGTAATCGATTGGTTTCATGTGGGGATATTGACACCTACTTAATTCAATTTCATGTTTGAAAATTTGAATTAAGATCCAACCAAGAATAAACTCTACTGTGTATGTTCTTACCATTTATTGAGGGAAAGAAAGAGAGAGAGAGAGAGAGGAGAGAGAGAGAAAGAGATGGGAGGGAGAGAGAGTAGTTTTTCCTCAATAGTTTTCCCATGCTATGTCATCTGATAAAGAAGTTGAAACACACACACACACATACACACACGCACACACACACACACACCCAGGCACACAAACACATACCGATATTGATAATGCAAATCTGCAAGAAAGAACAAGGCCCTGGCCTTTTACTATTTTACTGTTGCTATGCATGTGTTACTATGTAAGGATGTAGAATACCATTAGTCAAAGTGAGGTCCGATGATATAAAGATGACTAAGAAGAAACGAATCAAACCGGCAAACTGAACTGATGAGGACCATACAATCAGGCGCGGATCCAGGGAGGGGCGGAGAGGGCGCGCGCCTCCCGGTAGTTCTGGCCAATTCCTTTCAAAATCAGCCCATTTTGAGCTTAACTTTTTGTTTTTTTTTTGGGACCAGTTACAGCCCTTTCAGCCCCGCCGGTCATTTTTGCACATTTTGACGTCTGTTAGCAAAATTTAAATTTTTTTTTTTTTAATTTCGTAAAATAACGGACATTAACGAACGTGAAGTTTTGGATAGATTGTAGCACGATTATGAATTATATAAGATATACACTTGATGTGTACTATCATGTGTAAATTGTAAAGTTGGTTCTAATTACCATAGCATAACAGTATTATGCTTTACAGACAAATTCCATATTCTTTAGGGGAAAATACGGAAATATTTTCAATAAAATCGTACTTTTGCAATTCACGGAGTCAAAAAAATTTTCTTTAAATTTTTACGATATTTTTACAGTGTGTCGCACAGCGTGTTTATAGTGAATATTCGGTATATATATTACCCGTTCCCATAGTGTTAGGAGCTCATTGGCGGAAATGCTTTTAAATAGATCCCGTAAATTTAGCTTGGTTTATTAGTGACGCGATAAAGCCAGTATATGAGCACATTATACGGTATATCCTGAATGACCTGGGTCACCGCGCAAAATCTTGTGATCACGTAAACACCCATTTTATAGTATCCACTTTTCATTTTTTCTTGACATGTTTCGAATCAATTGGCATACTACTTCGCTGCTCATAAATAAATGTAGTTAATATTACGTACATTATATTTGTAAAAAAATCAATGGTCAAGAACTGAGCTGATGTACCAAGCTCTTTAGCACTCCCATTTGTGGGTTATAAGGAGGGGGGGAGCTCATGTGCCCCCCCCCTCTGCAAAACCTTTCCTTGAATTTTTTTTTACCAAAACTCAATGAAATCTCTGTACCGATTTCAAATCGGTTTAACCGATTTCAACCACGGCGCTCCAAAAACCGATTTTGTGTGTTCACAAAAAAATTCTCCCGCCGAAAAATGGAAACCATTTCCCAAAGGACTTTGTCCATAAAATTCGGCACATAATAGGATATCATCATACATTTTTCCGGGCTGCTTAATAAAAAAATTAAGAAGTTATACTTCGGTGTTTCGGATCACCAATCGCTGCTTCTCCCTACAATTATCTTCTTGCGACCATACACTTTCTTTTTAAACCTTTAGTTTAGCATTGGGGCCGATTTGTTAAGCTTTTGCAGTGGTGTATTTAGCTACACTTTGCCCCTCAACCAACTTCCGGTGTATACGGTATGATATGCCGGGTTGTTTATAGTGCCTCGATAAACCCGAATAATACTCCAAGATCCTCGGTTCGATGGTTGTTTTATCCGCATCGGCTCTACGCTTTTCGCCCTAATAAACCGCATATTGTCTGTTTTATAGTGCCTGGCCGAATACGTACGTTTATACTATACGCTAAATACGGATAAATTTTCCCCCACTATAAACCATGCTTATATTCCCTTCTGTCCATAGTTATCCGTACACATATTCCAACCTTTTGCACTTGGCCCCGGACTTTGGACCTAAACATACTAAAGTTTTGAACAGAATAATCTAAGTGGAGAGTTAGGTAAGTATTGTTAGGAGCCTTGGCAACGCTGAATCATTGTCAGAGTTGCTGAACCATGCCATGGTTCAAGTGAAAACGCAATATTTCAAAGTCGGTAGTATATACATACATGTATCTTATAGATTTATAGGGAAGTCGTTGGTTACTCAGCCAACCTAGGCCGAGTATATAATACCGTACATCTAGGGCGAAGGTCAAGCTATGTATAAAACTTGACGGAGGATAAAAACAATCCAGAGGCATTACCGTAACACCTTGGAAAGTGTATGTTTACTTAATAAACGTTATCCCATATGCCGATAGGCAACTCAACATGATGGGGAAGCTTAATTTGAACCAGGTTTTGTGTTACCTTAAACTTGCTTTTTGGTCTTCACTAGTCTTATTTGGGGTTCCTTTCCTGTCACGGATAACCAGTAGGTAGGCTAGGTCTAGGTTAACGGAACATGTTTATCGCTCTCAAATCTCAGAAGGTTATGTTAATAGCAAAATTAACCATTTTGATAATGAAACATGCCAGCTGTAGATCTAATTACCGCAAACAATTTGTCACCTTTAAGAAAACGTAGACGCACTTTAGCTACTGTACTTTGGTCCCTAGGATACTGTTGACTATAAACATGATAAATGCGAAATAAATGATCCGTGTCTTGACGACCGCACAACGCCTACGTAGGCGCAACTTGAACTATACATTATTATTTGCATTTACAAAACGCCCCCAATTATGCGGTTTAACTTTGGTAATGTGACTCGTATGACATTTCTGTGCCCTTTTTAGCACCACAAATGAATTTTGATACTATACATTAATTAGGCTCGTTCTTACACTAACCACTAAGGTCTAGGTATGGGCGTCGAAGAATGTGCTGGCTGTAAAATGTGGGAACAAACTGGTTGCCAATTTCATAAACTAACAGTTTATTTATTACGCCTCGGTATTTCATGAAGTTACCATGTAGTAAAGAAAGTACCCTGGGGATGTATAACAAAATAGGGGTTGGAAAACATCGAAAATTGATTGCCTCCGGGATGTTTTACGAGACCTAGGAAGTCACGAAAATCTCCCACGGCTATTTTGAGCACTGTTTTGAAACATAATTATAGGCCTATTATTTGATAAAACACGAGATTAGGCCCAGAACTTAACCTTGTTCTTACAGAACGATTTAGCTCCTATTTCATATTATTGACAGTTAAGCTAATGAATACGGACAAGTGTGGAGTTACATTTTAGTAATCCGTCGTGTGTCATCTGAGGACACGAATAGATCCCGTGACCCGAACTTGAGGTCACTATGGTGTAAAAAGGATTTCCCCGGGGGTGACATACTTCCAAAAAACCTGTCATCGGTTGTTTGGGTGTTCTGGGAAAGTTCACATGAAATAATAGTCTTGCATGAATGATTGTATATATGTACTCTCCAGAGTACGTCATCGACCAATAGAATTTTAATTTCTGCCCTATAAGAAACGGAGCATGATTTTTTAGTTTGCAGATGACGGGAAAGGTAATGTTGGCCAAAAGCTTTTTAAATTCGCAAAGAAGATACAGTCTGAAGGTTGAACAAGGACTCTTAACAAATGTTTTTAAATCCAATGGTTTCTTATAATGAGGATGATCCCCCACCCTCGGATAAGATCACTTACCTACAGTGTATTTAATTCTGTTGCTGTTGAAGTACGGGAGACGCCGTTCTAAAATTATTTGCAAATTATCTTCTATAAACATCCATAGTAAAGTACATTAAACATAGGCCCCAACATGAAAACTTACCAATAAAAAAACCCATGATTGCATGCATTGAGCTGGCGACTTATACAGGTCAATGACCTCTATTAACTGTCGTTTGATCAGTTGAGATTTTCAAAACTGGGTTTTCCTCTCGATCGTTTCATGCAAATTTGTATTAAAATTTTGCAGAATAATAGAGTCAAATGTGACACTGATATCTCAATCTATAACAGGCCTGTAAGGGGGGTGGGGGGTATGGGGTTGAATATGTAAAAATTGTTCTAATCCCGAAAATGAGATACTGCAAATGGCTAAAATCTGTTGTAGACTGTACTAAAAGCTTTTTATTTTATATTACATTCGATCGCAATCGGACATTCAGGGTTCCGCGAGATATGCTGATCAAATCACGTTAGTGTAGCGCCGAATATTGTCCAAAAATTGCATGCATACTACCTAGTATTTTATCATGTTAAACCTTTCAAGGGGTACATCTTTAAGATAATTTTAAAAGATATTATTTTATGAACTATTAACACATTTAATTTGGCTAAGTTTAGTCAAATAAATACTCATATCATCCTTTCCATAATTTAAAGTATTAAAAAAATGTCACTGGGTAATTTGTATAGGTTTTTATGGTTATGTATTATTAATTGATTTTCCTCTGCACCTGCTATATTTAAGAAAATTTTTTAAAAATTAATTACAGGACAATTAGTGCACCCCCCCCCCCCCCCCCCCCCCCCCCCCCCCCCCCCCCCCGCCCTTATTTCGATGAGTTCTTTATTAATAATATGATAACAATTCAGTATAAATTAAATTTCAAAAAAAATAATTCCATATTTCCACATCAAAAGCGCCATCAATTTTGTCTAATTGTTTCTAGAGGGAGGCCTATAACTCTTTTCGTTAAATACGAAACAACATCGCACAAGCGATAACGACGTAAACTAAAAAGCTACATGCTATGAACATCACGAACGATGGCAACATATCAGCAAATACAGGGCTAGTGAACCATGAGGCCGATTTTCAAACTTGTGTTCCAAATTCACAAATTACGTGGGGCCATGAAATTAGGGCGCTTGGTGGTTCGATTGCCGACCGTTTGCCATGTCACGGTATTACAAATTCGTCGTTCATTGTTCACTCCGTATTTACCCAATAAGTCCTTCACATTTCACCCGCACAATGTTTCTTCCCATTAGCTTTTTATATTATTTAGGTTGCCATTCTTTCTCGTGTTTTAGCCAATCATAGGCCTTACTTGTTACCATGGCACAGACAACATTTTTATAAGGATTTTAAACTTGTGACATGGGCTACAATATGAAGATATAACATGTATACCACTATTTAGGAACATTAAGAAAAATCATTTCAAAGTTCACGTGCTTCGACCGCCATACAAACAACCCCTTAAACCTTTTTGTCAATAGACATTGCGCGTCGTTACATAATCGCATGGGCGGAGGGCGTCGTCCTAATACACTAATGTAAACTTTTCAACGGTTTGATGCCAGCACGTTTTAAGGTTCAGAATTAAAACTGTTTCAATTAAGATGAAAATACAAGTCTTTTCCTCGGGTGCCAAAAACTCTGCAGAAAACTGATCACATTAAAAACGGGGTGTTTGCGGAGAAGCGTTTACAAGAATTAATCTTGTCTCAACCCCCGGTCTCGGCTGAAGAGGTTCATGTATTAATATGGAAGGGTGTTCCCCTCCTGGTTTTAAGACCTTGAAGAGAAATCAATTACAATGTACCAGCCTCCTATTTCCAAGGCTCAAAGTAGCTCAAATTAAATACTGGACGATTCTCCCTAAAATTCGGGGGCCGGAGTCCAACCAAATCACCTGAAAGATATGTTTACTCTCCGTAAATAACTTTGTTCATCTATTAGTTTTATCTATGGAACCCTTAACTCATACATGAATTACCCATTGTAACACGTTTATCAAACGCTTCAATGTGTATTCTTGGGTGTGGTGGAATTTATAATAGGAACCTTGAGGTAATCGGAGATCCGCACGACCAAGACACCCAAAGATTGATAAAAGAAAAAAGGGGGTGGGGGGCGTAAGTCATCTTCATCACTAAATGGGTCTGTTTTCAGGATGTGGCGGCACTAATATCAACCCAATGCCTTTAAGTGTTACTATACAAAGGCCAGGAACCATCGATTTATAATTTCAAAGTGGTTTGTGTGTGTGTTTGTTTGTGTTGTGTGTTATTGAGTGTGTGTGTGGTGCGTGCGCGCACGCGCGCGGAGTTTGTGGTGGTGTGTGATGCGTGAGCGCGCGCGCGCGCGAGTGTGTGTGTGTGTGCGTGCGCATAATGCCCCAGTATTTGCGTGTACGTTGTGTTTTGATTTTATGTACACATATTACTCATCTACAACAACCCCTTCAATTTCTTATAGACCAAATCAAACCCACTCCCGCCAATGCCACCAAATGCAAACCTTAATCGAGGGGCATCTACCACCACGACGGGACATCACCACCAAAAACAATCTAACATAGGCCTAGTAGCATGTAGATCTCTACTTCTTCTTTCCACCACACTCCACTCCAATCCTAACTGCACCCTATATTACAACCAACTATATCTTGACTACTAACACTGAAAAAACTCCGGTGTTAAATATACAGCACTAAAAGAGAAGACGCGGTGTTAGAAGCTTGCCGGAGTTGAGTTGTCGGGTGTGTAATTAAAGCTGATTACGCGATCGTATGAAATAATCATAAGATAACCATGAATTGGGATATTTATGGGTGGCACAAATCCACCAAAAATGTGGCGACTCAGGCTCGAGAACCATAGAAGTTACATACATGTACACACTACAAGAAAAAAAACAAAACGTCACAAAATTTAACATGTTAAAAAAAAAAAAAAAAAAAAAAAAAAAACATGGGTATAATGAACAAATGCTTCTTTCACATCAGATGAGTTTTCAAAACAGCCTTAAAGGTTAGTCAGAGGGCTAGTTATAACATCAATGGCAGAGCATTTCCAGATAGTGGAGGAGCTACAGGGCCCATGTCAAACATCAAACGTTTACCACCCCTCAGACAGAACAGGTTTGTGACAACGCTTTGGTAGTTAGTATGGCCATACTGTATATCAATGCTAGGTAGAGGTAGTACTCTCAAAATTGTGGTGTCACTTTTTTAATAGGGGCCACAATTTAAGTTTACACGGGGTCAACTTTTCAAATGCTCCAATCATGTTGAAATGTATGCCATATTGTCCGTCTAGTCGATATGTTCCAAAAAATGGTATAGTGTTGTACCACCCTATGCCAATGGTTTTGAAGTGTATACAGGTAAAAATGCTAAAATGGTAAAAAAAGGGTCAACCTTCTGTATTTTGTAATGGTTTCAAAATCAGAAGTTGCTGCTCCAATTTTGTTGAAAATGATAGAAGTTTTTCATCTACGCTTAATGAGTCAAAATACGGAATAGTTTGGACCATCTGCACTGCATAATAGTTACCCCAGGTTATGATGGTCCCAAATAGTTATAGGCACATACCCAATTGGGTTGCCCTTCTGTTGACGCTTATCATCCGTAAGTAAGCATTTAAAAACAATAATAACAAACTATACCTTTTAGGAAAACGCGTCTTACCTCAGCAGATAACTTGCAAGTCCTTTAAAATATAATCAGTTAACTTTTAATGTTGACCCCTGTACAAATTGAGATTGACCTTTTTTAAACCCATTGTTAGCCAGGTTTTTACCCTATACAACTCCAAAACCAATGATCTTATGTGGTACAACTATACATTTTGTAATCCTATGATGAGATGGACAATATGGACATACATGGGTTTGCAACATGAATTGGGGCATTTGTAAAAAGTTTGACCCCTGTGTAAACTTAAAGTGGCCCTATTTAAAAAGTTGATACCACCAAAAACAAAAATTTGAGAGTAACTACCTACCTAGCATTGATGTAGTGGGTCCATACAACTACAAAAGGTGTCAAACCTTCTGTAGTGGGGGTGAACGAATTCTTAAATAATGCCCCTATGAATTCCTAGCTCCTCCTCTAAGAGACGTGGAGCAGCAATAGAAGAAATCCCTTCCCCATAGAATGTTTTAGGACGAGTTCACACAAAGCACGACATTTATATTTGAACGGAGATTCCGAATGGGATTGATAATATGGAGATTTGATAAAGAACAATTACTAGTATATGGGGGGTAGCAAAGACCCATGTCAGTGACATTAAAAGCAATAAGCAGCAGTTTGTACTAAATTCTAAGTAATCAAACAACCGGCAACCAATGTACTATGGGTGTCAACAAAGGCAATGATCCTAAAATAAGCATGTAAGAGCAACACTTATGTGGAGCACCAAGTTTTACGCAAAATTAAAAGTGATATATTATTTGAGGATGAAAAAGACAAAAGCAACAATAACCACTCCTAGTTTAATGTATGGAAGGATGTTACAACAAGGTAAAAAAAAACAACAGGAAAGGGGGGGAAGAAAGGAGCAAGACGAAGAAGAGCAAACGTATCTTTAACACTAACAACGACATAGTAGTTACTGAAACAACCCGCGGTGTATAATAGCCAAACACTAGTGTAACAAAAATTAACAACCACATGCGCGATATTTCACATAACACCCAGACAGTGTGCTAAATGTTTGTATATATGTATTTAAACAAAAAACACCAAACCCTAGTGATTACATTTACATAGAGATTAACCAAACGGAAAACCCCGTTGGTGTAGAGACCCTATGAAGCGGGGTGCGAGGTTAAAATGGGTAACGGCCCGAGTGGTTATTAATATATAAAACAACAAAACAAAGTTTTTAAAATTTATCGAGTAGTAATATATACTACACTAGGCAGACATAACAAAGTAAGCACAACTAGCCTATTACGTGGACTGAAAGCCTGGGGACCAAGCAAGGACAGGGCTAGAGGGAGATAAGGGAGAAGAGAGAGCCTACTAACCAACACCAGGGACCGAAACCTTCAACGAAACATACAAACATCATTATCCTACACACACTCACTCAACAACTACTTCTACCAAGTGAATAAAAATTGCAATAATTCAAATATGTGGGTATTTAGCTTAATGCATCACACTATATCATATCATATATTTTTATGTTGTTGTTATTTTTTATAACAACGCATCTAATATACTTTCATGTGTTGAAAAAATAAAGAATCGAATGAAAAATACTCTAGATTGGTGTGTTTGTAAGCACAACCCCTTTTTTTCCCTTCCATTCGTATTGGGATTTAACACATTAAACTTGTGTTTAGAGAATTACAATATCATGATGCCTTTGTCAACTTAATGCTAACATTTCTTGACTATGGTTTCAACTACGGATTTAATCAATGAATTTATTTTTAAACCAATGTTGGCCAACCGATATGAGAATCCAAACACCATTCACCTGTTGCAGAGCAGAAAATTAATATCTCCCATTGTTTAGGATATGATAAGAGTTTAGTCCCTGATTGGCATAGCTCGATTAATTAAGTAAGATTTTGTGTGATATTAAATTCTTTTTGAAGACCAATAAAGGAGATTATAACTATTCAATTAAAGCAATAATGGCCCCCAATTTTCAAAATTTGATATTTTTGCACAGTTACGTTGGTAATTGTCTTGGAAACTATACCTGCGAACGAGAATGCTAAAAAATGCGTATTTATCATAAAATAAGCGATTTGGTAATTAGAATTGGGATCCCAGATTGGACTTAACGGCAGAGCTGGAAATACTTCGTTTATGTCCGTCCATGATGAAATAGTGCCACCTCAAGAAAATAACCTCTAACTTGATTTGCCTGAACCAATAAAACAACTAATGGATGAGCGTAGACACGTACATGACGCTATTTCCCGGCTATTTCACATTGGAAGGCCGTTTCCAGCAGCCGTTGAATTATTATCGGAGATCTCCGATAATAATTATTATTCCTTCGTTTGTGACACATAGACATTTTCGCGCTTAACCATTCACAGTTATAGTTTACTAGCCAGTTACCAATGCAACCGTGTAAAAATCTCAATTTTTAAAAACAATTGGGAGCGCTCTTCAAAAAATGTGCTAATATTCCTTTAAATAATAATGCATGGGTCACCATTACTTTCATAATGCTATGCCCCATATATCGTACATTAACGTAATATCTTGCTTAAAGGGCCACAATGGCCAACAAAATATTCAGACGTAATGAAATAGACCCTTACTGAAATTACTTCCATAAATTTGAAAACAATTTATTTGGGTGTTTACATTCCGTAAAAACAGTAAAAACAACAAGAGGTTGTGGCAGTCGGTGGCAATTCCTGCCACGGAAAATCAATGTGTTGACATCCCTGTCAGAGTTTACAGTGTATCTAGCATGTTTTGTGACACAATTCAAAAACATTCAGACCGGTATTCAGACGTTGTACTTCAGGTTTGTATTAGGATATTGATCTGACAAGTGAAAGGTGAATTATCCGGGATTAGCACATATAGTAATGGTCTGTAAGCTGATGACTGCATACTTTTCAAGTTTGATAAAATGTTGGCAGTAATGTCAGCATCCTTGGTTGAGAAGTGAAGCTTACAAGGAAAATAATAGTGATTTCAGTAATGGTCTATTTCATTATGTCTGAATATTATTTTTACCATTGTGGCCCTTTAACTGTATAAATCCCATTGAAAAGGAGGAAAAAAGAGGTGCTTACAAAATTTGTCATATCTGGCTTATTTTTTAATCGATTTCTTTCATTTTTTAACAATTGGAAGTATATTAGATTTGCTTTATTAAAACAACAACAAATCTATGATTCAGTGATTTTATCGAGGTCAATGTCATCTGCAATCCTTGCACAATATTTTTTTGATTAGTATAGTGCTATGCACTGGCTCTAAACTGAATGTAGACCTCTCATTGACTTTCTAAAGTTGTTCACGCGACAACTGATATGTTCAAGTCCATCAAATCCAAGGACTATTTGAGCCGTGATGGCTCACAAGGTAACAGGAGACGTCACATTACCAGAGATTAATAGGTCAAGATCAGGTGTCCTTAATTGTTTAGTTTCACAAGAATAGACAGACATTTTAATTGTATGTACACTATGAGGAGTGAATACGATACACTAATGAGGTTTATTTGCCGTACCCAAGGCGTGTACTTGTACGTGAGATGTGGCAAATATTCTTGAAATTACATATTGTGGATTGATGATGATTATCATGTTGTTGTATCGTAAATAGAGGAAACAAAGGAACACAATGGAGAATGAAAGGATGGTGACGATGATGATGATGACAATGACGATGGTGATGACGACGATGATTACGACAATGATGACGATGATGACGATTGATGATGATGACGATGACGATGATGCATCATTTGCATGTAGCAGGCAGTTGGGAAATCTACAATGAAATTTAGTTCATTATCCTAAATATCCACAAATATATAAGAACTAGGCGGTCCCCGGGTTTCGCGATCACTTGGGTTTCGCGATGGCATCAACAATCAACCCCACCCTCCAAGTTGCATGTCCATACATCAATGTTTACCCAATTTGACCTTGAATGACCCCTAATGACCTTGTAGTGACCTTTAGACAAACAGACATACACGTAATGACTGTTTTGGAACCCCACACATTAGAAGCTATTAGGGGATTATATAAACCATTTTGGTAGCCAACCCAAAATTTGACCTTTTTTGCGATTACCCGGCTTGTGGGGCGCGTATCCGCTAACCAATCGAACTTGATCTGGCCCGGCCCAAGCTACATCCACCCACCAAGTTTCGTGACCGTACGACCCCCGGCCTCCGAGAAAATAGGTGGACAGACATCCAGACAGACAGACAGATAGATAGCGTGGCCTATTATAATATAGATAGGTAAGCATAAAACTTCACAATAATTAGGTTAAGTGAAGATTTATTTAAAGGTTGGTCGACAACCTCATCCCTCTACTTTATAAAAAATGAGAGTTTGGTATCAGAAGAAAGTTAATATTTTTCCTAATTACCCCAGTGAAAATTTAAGGCCCAGGAAATGTTTCCTTTGATGTTTCCTTTAATTTGATTTATTCAGACAATGTTCTAAATAGCACAAGAGAGCCTCTAGAGAAAGCTTATTTCCATTGGGGTCCACTCACCGGGACGGAATGTGACAGCTAGGGGTAATATGAAACTGACTGTAATACTCCACGTGCACTGAGGTATGACTCTCTGTACATGGGACCGATGACTTAACGTCCCCTCCAGGCTCCCAAGGACGGAGTATTATCATCATCCAGTTGCCGAATTATAACCTGAAGTCAGTTGCCTAGTTCATCTGAACCCCGGGGAAAGTGAATTCTATTCGATTAAATCTCAGCAAGTGGCTCAGCCCGGAATAGAAACGGGGACCTCTATAGTACCAAAGGCTGATACCCTAACCACTTCACCATTGGGCCGCGCTCTCGCGTTTTGATGTAAAGAACAAACCGTCTCGTCATTAATTAACACACAAGAATCACTTTAAATGCTATCCTTTTGAAGACAATTTCATGTTACTTCGTGCAGTCCTACACGAAGGATAAACCATCGTCCTGTGACCCAATTTGGTTACGTTGGTACATTGCTTCTACAGACTTATTATCCAAGCAGCTGGACCGCTTTAACTAAAACTTTGAAATTATATGTTTTGGGTGATAATATACTTCCGCATGAGTTAAAAAAAACATCATATGGAAAATCGAATCATGATCAGGTCACCCACCTTTAATTCAAGTAAGAATTTACTTAATTCAGGGAAAGCCTTTTACTTAATTATCAAGGATTTCTATGCGTACTTAACTTGTGAAACTTTTACGTGTGTAATTATTTTTTTCAGTGTGTGTAAGTTATTTTCTAAATAAGTAATGATTGTAGTATTGGTTCACTTCGCCGTATGCCTGGATATTGTTCTACACTATTGAAATATGCATTTCCATAAAATTACGCCATATGTATTGCAGGCAATTATTTCCTACTCTGATAAAATCGATTTGAAAAAATTTAAATGTCAAGTAAGTTGTTGGAAAGGAAACACTCTATAGGTCAAAAAGTTCTAGCGGTATGGAAGCTTCTAATTATAGCAATTATACCATGTGCTCTAGGGCGTCAAGGTCAATTCAAGTAGGCGGCTCGATGTGGCAGCTCGAATTGCCAAACCTTAGTTTGCTATGTAACAGTCCCCTCATTTGTTTTTTCCAGTACTTCTCGTAATTGAAGGAAAATCCGCCTTAAAGCCACCCAGCCTAACCTCCTAACCTAGTCCCAGAGTCCTAAGTTTGCTATGTTTACAATAACGAGTATAGCGCGAGTATAGTACACCTCAGGTGAAAAAAATGATGAAAATTTGAGCATTTTAGATCGGTAAGAAAAAGATTGCTCAGCTTTGAATCGATGACAAACGAGTGACGCTTAGCTGTTGAAAGAGTGTTTGTACAACCGTTAATGATCGCCTAAACTTTGAATATTAGCCTCAACCTGATTAAATGAGATCTAATCTGGTTATATCAATATAATAGCTTATGAGTATTGTCCTGTTTGAAATTGCGATAACTATTGTCAACTCGTCTTGTTCAACTTTAAGATTGAAATTGTTCTTACCATATCGTTTCGAGAAAGAAAGAAAGAATGCACACGATTATCATTGCCAAATGCTGTAGATTATTTGGTTTTTCCAAAATCGACGGATGTTTTTCCTTGTATTACAGTTTGCAAATAGCATGCGTTTTCGTGAAGTAGACAGACGCCATCAAATCCATGTCTTTCCATTCGATTAACTCCCTATCTGTTTTTTTTTTTTTAAATTCATAATCAAAATTCACTCTTTAAACTGGATAAAAATCAATTTGGTAATGGGGGAATTCCCATTTCGGCAATGAATCTGATTTAACGGTACCGTTCAGAAATTCGAGGCAAACTTTAGAGAGACATTCAGTCAATTTGCAGTAACAGCGCCAGAGATTCCAAGTAATGGTAATAAGTTAACCCTTTAAAACAATTCCTACAGCAAATTGATACGTATGTAAGATGCTAAACACAATTTTGAAACTCTAGAATATAGAAATCATTTTTAATGGTAATATAAATAAATAGAAGGCTATGAAAAAATTGAAAACGTTTTAAGTCAGTGAAATTTGTCCCGGGAGGGAGTGAAGAAATAACAGAAGAGGAGAAGGAGAAATGGCGCGGTTAATAGGGTTAATTTTTTAATGTAAATAAAAACACAAACGAGAACAAAAACTTCACATGCACTGGGCACAAACTCATTTAAACAGAAATGGAATATTATCTGAGTGTAAGAGAGTGATTGGATGAAATATAAGAGGCTCTCAATAAATAATGGTTGGTTGATTGTTTAAACTGACACGGGCAAATTTGAAAAATAGTTCACCCTCAACATTGTTTAAAATTGACATTTTTGCATGGTTATCATTAGCCCTCACCTGAAATGAATCAGCCTTAACAAAATGATTTGGTAATAAAACAACTCCAAAGTGGTTTTTATTCAGTATCCAGTGGAGCATGGTGTTAAACACAAGAAAACACACTCCAGAGTTGATTCCCTCGGCGTCCACCCTGTTTGACCGGTCGGTGACTTTTGGCTTTATTATCAATGTGTGCGAATCAGTGATGTTAAAGTTCCAACAGGCCCACAATTAGGCTCAAATCAAATGTATGTCTGTAGTCATATATTAAAGGTGCATTTCGTGATTTCAGCACCTTCTGTTTTATTCATTGATCACTAGATATCCTTGAGAAAAGCTTATTCCCAAAATTTGAGCTGATCCCGATCTTGCGGTTTTGCGTTATGAGCAATTGCTCGTTTCCCACGGTCCCATATGCTACTGTGCTGTAATTTCTGTCCGTTTACGGACAGAAAATACAAAATTGCGAATTTCTTACAGATGCAACCGAATTTGCACGTCAGATTGGGCACACGTGGATTACTAAGGCTAACGGTTCAGATGACATAAAAATCTCAACATCTTTAGGTAAGTCGGGGGGGGGGCGAGGCTGTAGATCACGAAATGCCCCTTTAAGGCTCCTACATGTTTTATGGTTATTTTTGCCCATAAAATATATCGGTATTCTTTCCAGATCCAAGACCATCATTTGAGAGTAAATTGAAGAAATTTCATATTTTGTTGAAAATGTGCCAGTGCCCTTTAAACGGTTGAAAGATCAATGATTTAAATAATTGCCAAGTTGACTTGTTTATTGACTCATCGAGACATATCAGATAATAAAATATGAGTTGGTGGATGAATGTATCTGTTTTAAATGTTTTACAGACGTACCATGATTGAATTATTCATTATTATATTGGTATTTTAAATGACCGCAAATTAAACAGAAAATACAATTGACGCCGTGTTATGACGGCGGCGGTTTCTAGTTTGTTGAATATACCTGGAAAGTAGGTACGCTTTCAGAAAATTCGAAAAAATATTACATTTATGAATTCGGAATAAACATGTGGTTTATTCCGTTAAGATTTCAGAATTCATAAGTGTGTCAGATAAAAAAGGGGGAAACACCCATGTTTTACACACATAACTTCCACTAGCCTTGATCAAGGCTGTCTACTAAGAACCGACAAACTTCCTATTTGTTTTTTTCACACTTTATGTATTGTATTATTGACATTCATTCTTAATTATTTTGAACATTGCGTTTGCAGGTTTGAAATCAATGCTTTAGCTGGGAAGAGTATTCTTTCCAGGCCTTGTCATTGAAGGGACTACCCCAGGGCTACCCTGGCTAGCGAAAGATTAAATAAATAATAAATTGTTATACTCTTTGGTGGTCTGTTACGGGCGACAATTACTGTCAAAGGTATCTCAAAGACTAAACAAGGTCTCAAATGCTAAGAAAGACGTCAAATAATTAGGAACAAGGTCTCAACTATATACAGAAAAGGGTGTCAAATGCAGAGAAACATGTCAAAGATCAACTATCTCAAAGATTAAATAAGATCTCAAATACAATGAAGACGTCAAATAATTATGAACAAGGTCTCGAATGTTGATAAAGGTGTCAAACACGTAAAGGTCTCGAAACGTAAAACACAAGTATTAAACGGTTTTAACTACTGAAAAAGGTGTCAAATGCAGGGAAACATGTAAACACGTAACGGTCTCACCCTTTCTGTAGTTCAGACCATGTTCATAATTATTTGACGTCTTTCTTTGTATTTGGGACCTTGGTTAGTCTTTGAGATACTTTTGACCGTAATGGCCGCCCATAGTTGTGCACACTGGATCCAGGAGCCTAGCCTACTATATAAAACCACCAACTACCACGTTTTGGTCAGGTGCAGTGGTTATGCTTGGCGTGAATCGGTCAATGCGCATGTGAGAAATGATAAATTGCTAAACCTTTGTTTATGGCCACAGCAGCTCAGAGCTCCGCAGCTCACAGCTCTTTCACAGCCACAGCCATAGTACAAAAGGCATGCCTAAACCAGGGGTGTATTTTTGTGTTGCCTGTTGCAGCAGACGACACAAAAATACACACCTGGTTTTGATGATGGGTTTCCATGATACCAAGAACACAAGATTAGCTGATTTTAGTGCATAATACCTACACAACTCAGTAAACTGTGACCTGCCGTGATATTTTCATGCTGTATTGATGGGATTTAAATTGCCCATTTAAACCTTTTATTTATAATTGATCGATCTTGAAATCAGCATACTTTCATGCCGATTCTTTTCCTGGCCTGGAAAGTAACACACGTGACAAAAAAGATGACGTATATGTACCGTACCATGATTCTCATCATTTATGCTGTCTTTTACGGTAAATGATATTACTTAACATGTTAATTTTGTTTAAGAGATACGTCCACATTGTCACATGGTCAACCATTCCTCCCCAAATTCCTAGTTCACCTCATATCCTGCCAATATGGTATAGGCCTACACCAATTTCTGCCTATTCCCCTCCAAATACCCGGTACTTTTTTGCCATAATACGTTCCCCCGTAACCCTCGTTTTATTGGTCATCAGCGAAGACCTATAAACTTCGTTTCGGCTGTCCTAATATTTACAAACAAAGTTTTGTCTACTTTTGACGCAGAATAAGACATTAGCGGTAGATTTTACTCAGGTATCAGGAGTCCTCAATGCGAATGGATGGGAAACTGGTTTATAAATGGTCAAAAGAGTGATAATAAAGTATTTATCAGTGATCCCGAGATTATAATCAGTTACATTAAACCTGAATACCTACTTCTTCCACATCCGTTTGTATATAAAATCTAATCATTTACGTGGTAACAGTTATTGGTTTTTTTACCAGCCTACTCATCTTGCGTAGACTCTCAGCTCCACTGCTTGATTATTTTAGACTCTATACCGAGACCACTCCAGTGAAAAATGAAAGGATTATGGATTGATAAAATGAAGCGATGAACTTTTACCCTCCTCAAAAGCACACTCCCTTGATTATTAGAACCAAAATCAGTAAAGACAACACTGGCATGTCTTGAAATACCGTCAGAAGCCCCTCGGAAGTGAAGATTAGGAAAAAATGTCAAAATCCTTGTACAGTAAAGTTAGGACTCAGAATGTACCTTGAAGGAATGGTACGATTAATAACGCTAATGTACATCACAGTGGTTTGAAACCAGATGCACTTTTGTCCATAATCTTAATAGTTTAATCCACATTCAGTTGTACATGGATTAGTTGTTGTACTAATGGTTGGAGATTTCAGAATGTCTCAAAAGTAAATTGACATAGCTTGTATACAGAACTTCCCCAATAAAAACTATACAATCAAACTAAATTAATAAAATATAACTGTGCAATTTGGCCAGATGTGTTTTTTACTTCGTTTGTTTAGGACCAATCCCAAGCTAAATCCTCGCTTTTATTCCATCCCAATATTGATAAGCTCCCCCTAGCAGATGGCCATCTACATTTTTCGTGTATGTCATAGTATTAGGTAGCCCTGGTATAAATGCTCTTTGCCCCCCCCCCCCCCCCCCAAGTGGTACCAATAAGCGACTTTAGATGTCTGGACTACTCCTCCACTATTAGACCAGTGAGAAGGAGAGAAGGAGGAAAAGCTCTTCCCTAATTGCAATACGCAACGCCGATTATCCCATTATAATCACTTTGGGCAACCATTGTAAAGGCATAGACCAACAAAGGCCACTTCTCGGCAGGGGAAGTACTCTTTCATGTTCCACCAGGATATCCGCCGACAGAATCTTCGCACGCTCAGTTGAAAAGATATGACCTTGTGTCGGCAGACAAGTATATCCCCGATGGCGTCAGTGGTTTGGTTACATGTGGAGCGAAAAACAAAAAGATTTAGTCGATTACACAAGCGACATTCTGTAGTATTTCAGTCCAAAAAATCGGAGATAAAATTTTTCAAAAAACTAAAAAATTAAAATTTCATTGATTTTAGTTTTTGAAACTTGGTTTTGAAACGAACGGATTGAACGTGCGTATAGAGTAGTAGTAAAAACTTTATTATTCATGGGTAACTCAAATCAAGTTTATACAAACTGGTCTCCAATGAGACGCTTCTGATATATACATATTCCATTACAATGAAATAATAAACATTTATACACGTTATGTACAAACAATGAAATTTATGTGATATGTTGGAAAAGATTAATTTAGAGCCGTGCATAAAATAAGATTTCAATCAAGGTTGCCTAAATACATCACATCAGGAAAAAATACCGCAATTATCATTGGACTGCAATAAACGCAAGGTCATAAAACAAATTCAAAACAAACACATATTAGATTTTAGAAAGTGTTAACATTCATATCTGTCAAATTTCTGCGGACATGTGGGGAAAGATTATTCCACATTAAGGACCTCTGTATTGGAATGTCGGCGTTTTGCCAGGTATGATACTCCAATAGGTATGACGATTGTATTTACATGATGGCTAATCTAGTATTTTGGGTGTGAATCTTAGAAGTACTAAGTAAGTGGTGATGATAAGTAAGAAGGAGCAATCATTTTGGAAGACATTTAAAGACAAGGAGACGAATATGGTTGGCTCCAGCTGTCACTTACTTTACCGCGAGCCGAAGGTTCGTCTGCACCCCATCATAATATCACAATCAGGTGTACAACGAATGTCCAAGCGCAGAAAGTCGTTAGCATCAGCGGGGGCAATTTGTGTTTGGGTGACAGAGTTTGTCAAAGAGAATTGCTACGTTCAAAAGTTGCATTAGTTGCCAAACTGACGGCAGTAATCAAAGTGTGGGAAAATCAGGACATTGGCGCAGATAAGGGTATGCTGAGGGGGATAAAACTTAACCGCCTGCGAAATAACACCAATACTCCATATCTTAGAAATAATGGAGCAGATATAATCAATATGATTATACCAAGTTAAGTTTTGGATCGATATGACACCTCAAGTACTTTACCTTGCAACATCTATCAAACTAGTGTGCGATTAATCATATAGTAAGAGAAAAAGTTTTGAAAATTGCTCAAACCATGTTTTGTACCAACAAATCCATGTGACTTGGTTTCAATTAATATTAAGTATCTGTGGCCGTTCAAAACCAATGCGGTGCAATCTTCAGGCAAGTGATCATGCATATCAATTGGAGAGAATTTGAGTCGGATGAGCTAATACAATAGAGTTGTTTTGAAATAATCCCAAAAAAACTCAGTCGTAAATACAACTTTTGTGCGATTAATACAATCAGGAAGAGAGTTTGACATAACTAATAAATAACAATAGACCGCAACGATTGATCCTTGTGGTATGCCAATATTGATATTTCTAAAATCAGAATGAGTGGCATAGTTATATGTACCGCTTGAGTCTCTACACCACATATATAATATTTGAACGCAATCAGAGTCTTAGCCAGAGTGCACCAATAGTTTTTAGATTTTTTGAAGGAGAGTTGTGGTTTATCCAAGTGTCAACCCTTCTTTTTATATCAGCGGATAAGGTGCTGACCAGTTACTTTACCTGATGTCATAGATTACTTGTAGTCCGAAACACAATGAGTGGTGGTAGTGAAAATGCTTGTCGTCTCAAACGGCAAACATAGGGGGTCATGAATTTTAAAAGGTTCTTTTCAGTCAAAAATGGTTAAAGCTGGTTGTGAACCGCACTATGCTGTTAATTTTTGAAAAGCTTGCAAAAGCGATATAGGGTCTATAATTGTTAACCTCAATTTCACACATCTTAAAAATCGGGAGATCACTTGGGCTGCTTGCCAAGCATCTGGAAAAGTTGATGTGTACAAAGAAAATGATTACATATGTAGGCCGCCAGTGATTTCAACAGATAATAGGTTGGCAGCCACTTCAAAAGGCTTAGTATTAAAGTCCAAGACGGGGCAAGCGTGATTTTTGTTGTCCCATTTCTACGATTTCATCCGAGAACAACTCTGGTGTCACCTAATCAAAAATAAAAAATGATATTGCATATTGTCATATCCGGCAGTGTTTATTTAATCATTATTTTCATCATCCAATTACTAGCTAGACATTTAGATTAAACCTCATTGATGTTAAAAATTCATTCGATCTTATCATCAACAGCCTTAATCGTATTATTAAAACTTGTTTCAGAATGGCCTCATTAGGTTTACTGTTAGGATATTAATTTGTTACTAGTTGAACGCATGAATTTCTTAGAACATTGACAATGTCCTCATTTAGCGGCACGCTGCTTAGCTACGTAAGATCTTTTTCAGATCTTATTCACATGTATTATTGTGGCCTTATTTCTTAACTCCTACAGTTTTTCCAATCATCTGTCATTTTGGTTTTATGGCCTAAAATTTTATAGCAGTGTCCCTTTCTCTGTTCCATCAATGACCTCCTTACTTGATGCATCAGGAGTGGTGAGGCCCCCTTACAAGTTTCTCGTTTTTTTGGATGTCCACTCTTCATATCACATCATTATTGAACCTTGCCTCAGATCCAAACCTCAAGTGCATCATTTAACAATCATCATGATTACAAAACTATATCCCAATTCTAACATTTTAGATAGCATTAAATAAAAATCTTTCATCAATTTAATTTATTTGAGGTAGCGAACACATACTCCATATTTCTTAAAGTATTATATTTGGAGACAATCTAACGTTGAATTGGAGAAAAATAGTCCGTCTCTTAAACAATGACACCAACCGTGACAGTGCCCCTGAGTTTGTGGCCCCTTTTTTCCCCCCTCAATTTGGGGGTCCCGAAGTTGGTCATATTTTCCACAGAATTGTAATGTGAGGTTAGTTCAAGCAGAATAATGGTAAAAATTGTGCATTTTGTTAGAAAAAGGGCATCAATGTATGGCAGAGAGGTTGGAGACTTTAAATTCTGGAAACAATTGGATCGGAATCACCTGCACAGTCAATTATACACTGTCACCATGAGGTCACAAAAGGTCCAATTTAGGTCCAATATAACATTAAAACCGGAGGTCAGATAATATTTGCATAACATCTAACACAAAACATCATCAACATATCTCATAGAATCACTTTGTGACATACATTTCGTTCAGACATTCAAAGACGGTCTTGCTTCATTTAAGGGTCACACACGAGATTTTATGACATATAACAAATTTGTATACAAATTTGCGCTGTTTGTAGATATACAGACAACCAAAGGGGGACATTCGTAGGGGTTTCTGAAGCAAAGAAAAGAAAACACAACAACTACACTACTGAGTTTGAACTCCCGCCTCGTCTGATCGGCCCCATAACCAAGCATACTCGGATATCTGTCATGCACAACAGAACATACAAACGCATATTATTTAATGAAGATGGTCTTTTACGCTATTGGTCCTCTAGGTTTTGAGGTTTGGATTTATATATCGGTAAAAGTTGTTTAACAAATGGAAGTGTGGGCATATTTTGGGCTGGAACTGTTTCTCTTATCCTCTTAAGCTTAATACATACATAACCATGAACTTTCATTGGAAGAGATACACAGGGACATAGCTCACTGGGGATACACTTTCGTGTGAATTTGTGTTTGAAATGCTAGGCAAGTACATATCACATTGTTAATCACCAAATGCCACAAAAGGGGACATCGGGATTTATATATATGCTACCATTGAGACTGAATTATTCATCTGTATATTTCCTAAAAATTAATACTATGAATAGCTTTTGATAGGCCTATACAATTGCAACTAACACAGTAGCTAGAATCATGTTAATGCTGAATGCATGTGCAACAACATTGCATCGATGTACCTTACAATGCTGTGGTAAATATAGCGTGGGACGTCCATTTTAAGCCAATACTTTGTAGCACGGATCATGTGTCTTAAAAACATATATGTTTCTCTCTGAAGTCAAAATAAATCGGATATCGGTCCAAGGGTCTCATTTATTCCACCAACTGTGGCCAACGTCGGGACAAAATTTGAAAAATCGGGGCAACTTCTGACACTGTGAAGTTTGGTGGGCGCAATGTTATATACGCATTTTCTTTCTTCCGCAATCAACTTAGATTATTGTCTCGTCACATATACTTTAAGAATACGGGCTACAAAACACTAGTTTTTAAGCGAAAAGTACGAGTTAAACTAGAATCATATGTAATCAATCTTCTTAGGACATGTCTATCTCGCTTTCGATCTACAATGTACGCACAAATGATTCCGAATGATCTTGTTATTAAACTTGACAGTGACATTGACGGTGACGTGTTTCATGTCTACAAATATCAATACTTCAGTAGTTAATTGTATACATGTGATGCCAAGTTTCATAATGCTTTTCTAAAGAAATGCACAATTCTTTTTCGCAATATCTTCTTAACTATGTACATCAATGCAATGTTGATGTACATGCTACCAGCATCAATATCGATCTCGTGGTGTATTGTTCTCAATACATAGTGTTTACGACGCTGTTTTACGAGGGCGGCGATGGTCATCGGTCAAAGGGATTTGGAAGAGCTTCTCCTTCTCTCCTACAATCCTCCATGATTAGACTCACGTGCTCTTTATTCCGTTGATACAACAAAGGCGTATTGTCTAGGCTGAGACAAACTTTTCTTCCGCCTTCATGGAGTGAAATGGTTTGTAAGACGTGTTCTGTATTCATTTTGCTTATCTCTTTTCTTACGTCAAATACCATTTTGTTTCTCCTCTAGGTTTTTATCTCCGTCCAATCACCGACAGACGCGAGCAGCAATAATTATGTCAATATGGCACAGATATAAAAAGATTGCTGTCGAGGATATACGAAAACCTATATTGGCAATGCACTTGTAAGAATTATTATTAATTATTTCTATCCTCTCGATAACACGTCGGCTATTGATTTTACAGATTAGGTGTTTGTGACCTTTGCGAGAAGGCATAATCTGATATATTAAGGATTATTGAGACTGGGGCCGTACGTTCATTTGGTCCGCTTGGTTGTGTGTCCCCTAGCAGGCTCGGCTCGTGACTTTGGGATCAAGCGCCACGGATGAACATGGTAAAAGGTGAATCCTATGAAAATGCTAACCAAAAACTTGGGACCTCTTTTTACTAGCCGCACCCCCTGGATGGGCCGGGATCCTAATAACGCGCCCTCTATATATATATGAACAGCCAACTTGTCCACAGAACGCGAATAACACAGGGCTCCTGGAATTACCTGACAAAACTGGAGTTGTCCGGGGACGGTTGCATAGACAAAACCCTCTATTTGATTTTCATCGCTTGATTCTCACTTACTAACCGGGGACTCGGAGGGAGTGTCTATATTCAGCCATGGAATTGTGAATATTGGTATTGAATATGGGTGGATTGGGCACATAAATTATTACAAAAGCACTTACATTATATTTGATGGCTAGAGGTTGATACAAGAATATCTTGGCCTTTCTCTAGATCCAAGTAATTGGGCACGTCGAAGGCACGTCCAATAAATAGGCATACTCGGATATCTGTCATGCACAACAGAAAATACAAAAGCCTATATTAAATGAAAATGGCTGTTTTACGGCGTATTGTCCTCTAGTTGAGGTTTGATTTAATATATCGGTAATTAAAATGGTTTTAAAAAAATGGAAAGGGCATATTTTGCTGGAAATGTTCTCTTATCTCTTGAAGATTAATTCATTAACATAACCATGAACAATTCATTGAAGAGATACAGGGACATAGCTCATGGGATACATTTCGGTGAATTGTTTGAAAATGCTAAAGTCATATCACATTTAATAACCAAAAGCACACAAAAGGAACAACGCGATTTGATATGCTCCATTGATAACTGATTTCATCTGGATATTTCCTAAAAACATGGAATTATATGAAAATAGGATTTTGTTAGGCCGACATTGAAATAAACAACGTACTACGAGATTCAATGTGAATGGCTTGAATGCATGTGCATTCAACATTGCTCGATGAATGACAATTGCTGTGGGAAATTATAGCGATGGGACCGTCATTTACAATAAATTTGTTACACGGATCATGTCTTAAAACATATAGTTCTCTGAAGTAAAAAATCGTGAGGTATCGCAAGGGTATCATTTATTTCACCAAAAATGTGGGCCACCAACTTCGGGACAAAAAATGAAAAAAACGGGCAACTTCGGACACTGTGAAGTTTCGTGCCATTGTTATATACGGCAATTTCTTCCCCAATTCAAATTGAGCAATTTGGTCTCCACCATATACTTTAAGAAATACGCGCTACAAACACAAGTTTTTAAAAGCCGAAAAGTACGAGTTAAAACTAGAATCAATGTAATCATTCTTAGGAACATGCTATCGCGCTTCGAATAATTGACCACAAATGATCCGAAAGGATCTTGTTTAAATGAAGATTGATGGACGGTGACTTGGTTCATGTCTAAAAATATCAATAATCAGATTTAATTGTATACATTTATGCCAGTTTCATGCTTTTATAAAGAAATGACACAATTCTTGCAAATCTGCTTAACTATGTACATCGATGCAATGTTGATGTACATGCTCTCAGCATCAATATCGATCTCGTGTTGTATTGTTCAATACAATAGTTTTTTTTTTTTTCTACGACCTGTTTTACGAGGCGGCGATGATCATCGGTCAAAGATTTGGGAGAAGAGCTTTATCCTTCTCTCCTACCTCCATATTTAGACTAACTGCCTTATTCGTTGTATACATACAAAAGGCGTATTGTCTAGGATGAGGACAAACTTTCATCAGCCTTCATGGAGTGAAATGGTTTGTAAGACGTGTTCGTATGCATTTTGCTTATCTCTTTTCTTACGTCAACACATTTGTTTCTCCTTCTAGGTTTTTATCTCCGTCCAATCACCGACAGACGCGAGCAGCAAGAGTATGTAAATATGTGGCCAACAGATATGATTGCTGTCGGGATATACGAAAAACCTACATATGGGCATATGGCCGTGTTAAGTATTATTATTCTTATTTTCTATCTCGATAACAAGTAGGCTTATTGATTTTACATTAGGTGTTTGTGACCTTTTGCGAGAAGGCCAGAATCTGATAATAGTAAAGGATTCTTGTAGAATGCGTCAGTTCATTGTACGCTGCTTGGATTGTACCACAGTCTACGGCTCTGACTTTGGGATCAGAGCGCACGGGATGAACATGGTAAAAAGGTGAATAAACTGAAAATGCTTAAAACAAAAACGTGGGAGACCTCTGTTTAGCTAGCCACCCCCTGGAATGCCGATCCTAATAACGCGCCCTCTATAGTATATATCAGCCAACTGTACACAGACGCGAATTACACGAGGTCCTGGAATTACACTACAAAACGGGAGCTCGACTAGGGAGTTGTCCGGGGACGGGTTGCAGAGTCTATTTGATTCATCGCTTTTAGATTTCTGCACTTAACCGTGGCCCGAGGGAGTGTCTATTATTCAAGCCATGGAATGTTTGAATATGGTATTGAATATTGGTGGATTGGCAACATAAATTATTACAGCACTTACATTATATTTGATGGCTAGAGGTTGATACAAGAATATACTTGCCTTCTCTAGACCAAGTATTGGGCAAGTCGAAGGCAAGTCCAATTAAACGAGCACAATAAGTATCACTTGATAATGTCAAATATAAACAACCTCCACGATGTTACAAAAATACAAGACCTGATGATAATAGCAAATAACCGCTTATTCACTGCAATCTGCGTATGCCAGAAGAGACGATTCAAAGGAACTCGGCTCAGCCATGAAAATATTCAATGATTACAAAGTCGGTATTTTTTGCCAGTAAATACTATAAACTTACAATATGTGCTTTACTGCAGTGTTTTTTTGGCGCCATATGCATGCAACGCAGTTTGAACATATCAAATTTAGAAGGGAAGGGTTGACTTGGCAGCGATCTCTTTAAAGGTTCATTTCGTGATCATAGCACCGTTATTTATTGTTAATATTTTACAAGATATCCTCGAAATAAAAGGTTATTTCAAAAATTTTAGGTTATTCTGACGGTGTGTTTTGATATTATGAGCAAATTTTTGTATCAGGGTGCCCCATTAGCCATTGTTGTTTAATTCCTGTCCGTTTACGGGCAGAAAATACAAAATTAGGAATTTCTTCTAGACATGCTAGAGGAGATCGAATTTGCACATACGATTAGGAACACGTATAAGCCAACAATTTAGATGATATAAAAAATCTCAACTTTTTTTAGGTAAGTCGGGGAACTAGGCTGTGGATTACGATATACCCCTTTTACGCCATGCTGATCTAAGTCCCATATAAGTGTAGTTTAAAATCTATCAGTGAGCGTGGTGATTCTGGATTTTTTTCCAACTCTCTCTTTTAGAGATTCTGTAACCGTCCCTACGAACGAGCCTAACAAACACTATAGTATTAAATTTATCTGATCAACCTAAACCTAGCCTGTGTGGCAATCTAAAAATATTACGTGACACACTGGCATGACAACTGTACGGCTGACTATATGAGTGATTCCTTTACATACATTCAACAGTTTCCAGTTACATTTTATTCATAATGGTTTCCCATCTTACATATGGAATCCATCAAACTTTGCGGTTAATGATGTAATTTTGAGGAACTGCTAAGTTAATCCCCTTAAAAATGATGTTATAAACCATGGCGTGAGAGTAACAAGTCTTAAAATAACTTCCTAATGCAACATATCTCAACTGCATTCCCCTTTTGTTTGTTAAAAACAAAACAGAGTAAGAAGAAAAATAAAGAAATAATAATAAAAAAAACACTATTCCGCTCACTGCACTGCTACATAATAGTTTATACTGGGCTGAAGCAAAAGGGTCATTCTCATTATGACGGAACCAATGGTGTGACATCATTGCCCCACGTTATCTGGCATACACTTGCCTACAAAGTCTATGTACTTGTTTGCTACACGAAATGATACATTTTAACTGTCATGTACATGTACATTGCCAAATCTCTTTGGTAATAAAAAGGTATCTCGCCCCAGTAGAGCAACACAGACACTGTCGAATTGTGTATGTCAGGCATATCGTGTGACACCAAAACTGTCACTTTATTGTACCCCTGATTATGGGAATTAAACTTTTGCTACAGGCAAGCAGCAAGGACACCAATTTCCCAACACTAGACCCCAATATAGGACTCTTTCACGGAAGGTAAATTATATTGAATGGACTTTTGTTTGCCCTCCATATCATCCAAGCATGCGAAGAATACAATATAACGCACTGCATGGTTCACCTGAACATTTCAGGTATTTCTGCAGGTGACTCCTTTGTATTCATTTCATGCTTGGGTTATTCTGGGGGCAGGTCTGGCCAAGTTAACCTATTGACCTCCAGTGAAACCGCCCTATATGGATGTTTTAGTGTAACCCATCTCGCACAAACAGCTTTATTTTTCATAATCTAGATTTCTTTGAGAGCAAAATGTAAATAGAGTCGAAAATATCGCATTTCCTTTTAAAATCCTTATAGTAATGTCAAACACACTGACAATGATTGTTAGAACTGTATTAAAGTTGAGAGTCTCTAGACATTGCAAACTTTGGGTTTTTAAAACGCCTTGTCAAAATGTTGGCGTACGCACAAAATGCGTGCTTTAGTGGAAAGATGTGAAATTCTTAGGCGCGGACATAAACAAAAGTTAAATAGGCCCTAATTTCTGTCACATTTACAAGTATTTTTTCGGAAACCGACAGAATACCGGTGTAGCAGGAGATATAGTCCCCCGGACTCACAGTCCGCCTACAAAGGTGAAGAATAGGGCACCCGATTCATTTCACTCTTCACGCAACATTAGTTTCACGCTTTATTCCGTTGTCGTCTATGGAGCACAGTCATTAAAGAAAAAAGTTCACGTAACCTAGTTAATTGTTAAAAATGACTCACAAAGTCAAAGGTCATCAGGATGTTTTCTTAGTTATAAACAAGCAATGATATATACCTAGAAGTACAGGCTTAAAGCTTTGCAACATCAAGGGCATTAAAACGGAAGACATTTAATTTCAGGCAATTTGAAGTTGTTGAAAACTTATTTGAATCTCTCTTATTGAAATCAAATTGGCTCAGTAGTAATGTACAGACATGACATGTCTTAAAATGTTGCTGATCTGCAACTTGTAAAGAATATTAATTAGTAATTAGTACTTACTGAATATCTTTCATTCTACAAATGTAAGTTGGCATAAATGATTTACCCATGACACATTTACGAATTGCCTATAGTGGAGGAGCTACGACCCAGGTCAAACATCATCGTTTACCCCTCACTACAGAAAAGGTTTGACACCTTTGGTAGTTAGTATGGACCCTCTATATCAACGCTAGATAGGTAGTACTCTCAAATTGTGGTGTCACTTTTTCAATAGGGGCCAATTTAAGATAAACAGGGTTCAAACTTTTAAAATGCTCCAATCATGTTGAAATGTATGCCATATTGTCCGTCTAGTCATAAGGATTCCAAAAATGTATAGTTTGTACCATCTATGACCAATGGTTTTGGAGTTATAGGGTAAAAAATGGCTAAAATGGTAAAAAAGGTCAATTTCTATTTGTACAGGTGTCAAAATCGGAAGTTGCTCCAATTTTGTTGAAAATGATAGAAGTTGTTCATCTAGCTTAATGAGTCAAAATAAGGAATAGTTTGTACCATCTGCAATGCATAGTTACCATGTTATGGGACAAAATAGGTCATAGGTTAACATACCCAATTGGTGTAGACCTTCTTTGACCCTTATCTCCGTAAGTAAGCATTCAACATAATACAAACTATACCTTTTAGGAGTCCTCTTACCTCAGGCAATAACTTGCAAGTATTTAAAATATAATCAGATTAACTTTTAATGTTGACCCCTGTACAAATCAAAATTGACCTTTTTTACCATTTTACCGTATAACTCCAAAACCAATGGTCGTAGGTGGTACAAAATATACATTTTGGAATCCTTATGATTAGATGGACAATATGGCATACATTTAAACATGGTTGGGACATTTTAAAAGTTTGACCCTGTGTAAACTTAAATTGGCCCCTATTGAAACGTGATACCCACAATTGAGAGTACTACCTACCTAGCATTGATGTAGAGGGTCCATACTAACTACCAAAGGTGTCAAACCTTTTCTGTAGTGGGAGGTAAACGAACTCCTTAAATAAGGCCCCTATGATATTCTGCTCCTCCTCTACCATGACGCAGAAGCTCAAATTTCTTCAACAAAATGATCTTTACATAAATATGATAAGGTGGTATTTCTCAATTTATATCTGGGTTGATCTTATCCTCACCTCTCAGTCAGAGATTGCCAAGAATTGTGATTCATTTTGAGACTTAAAAAATCATCCAAGTTAAAAGGCACTCCATTGACATTGTTTTCTTTCCCTGGATTTTTTTCCGCTTAAATGTTATCGTAATCGCGTTAATGCAAAACTCAAAGCAGGTGAAATAGAAACTCTTATATAACGGCTGAATAAGTTCAAAAACGTTACATAAATATTGCATAACTTCAAAAAGGGTCAAGATTTAGGCCTTTATCACAATAATAACACAGCTAAAAGTGTATTTTCATTCATCCCCTTACTATTATTAAAGTGCAGATTAATCTGTTCATGTTCACGGAAATTGCGGATATTTGCGGATTGCGCATTTTTGATCTTCTGATCAAAAATGTCATTTTCTCCCAAATACTAGCAAACTAATTGATTTTCTCCCCAGGCGAAGAACCCTTCGACAACAGCATAAAAGGGCTAAGATTATAAGTGACCTTAACTAACTAAGCAAGATCGTCATTTTTGAGCTTTTATAGCTCGCAGTGTTTTACATAAAAGCGGAGACATTTCACCGCAACCGCATAACACCATTTACCAAAGGGTGAACACTCACGAAATAAGCCGCTTTTTGTTGTTAAAAGACATTAATTCGAATCATGGATTTCCTATCTAGTTTATCGCCACTCCATAAAGCAAATACAGTAGAAACCTCAGAAAAGTCACTCTTCATTTTCTTACGAAAGAATCAATTTGAACCATATTCATTCCTGAATTGTTCAAGTGCATTTTGATTATCTTGAGTGCTCAAGGCGCTAGTGTGGTTTGCAAACTAGATATACTCATGTCGAAAAAAGTTCATCCCCGGGGTTTCTCTCTTAATGTTTTAAGTTTGCAGGACAAGACAATTTTAACCATATTTTCCTTGTTTAAATTAGTACATCAATCATCTATTGTCAGCATAAATCTATTGTATTTTCTTGTTTTTAATTTTCCTTTTTTGACACACTGATTAAAGGCATGGTCAGATTTTTTTTGGAGTGAAGTGCCATTGATTTTTCTCGACATATTGGTATTACTTATAGGCATGTCGAAATCCACCCTGTTAATGAACGAGCCCTTAACCATTACCGTTTTATTGGCTCAAAGTGGGTGATTTTGAAATTGAAGTCGTGAACCAAACAATTTTGGTTACTACATTGTTCTATGGAGCAGTGTAAATATGAATATCTCCTACAGGGTGCGTCAGAATGACCTTGGACCCTAAACTACCTTGGACCCTAATGAACTAAAAAAATGCCGACCTGTCTTAAATATCAAATGTTTTTCTAAAATTTTGGAAAAATGTGCAATGCCCAGACTTAATACCAACATGTCTGAAAATTACTTGCTTGATCCACACCAATCTGCTTACAAGCCTATGCATGGCACTGACACAGCCCTCCTCAAAGTGAAAAATTATTTGCTCTGTGCTATGGACTGACACAAAGCGGTTTGCCTTGTTTTACTGGATTTAAGTGCCGCATTTCACAGTTTGACACCATTGATTTCGACATTTTAGATGATAGACTGACACATACATTTGGAATTAAAAACACAGTTGAGTAGATGGGTTCAATCATACCTACGTCAACGTACAATACAGTTTGTTGTGCGGGCATTTTTTCAAAGAGCCATACCATGGATTTTGGCCTACCACAAGGTTCTGTGGTTGGCCCAGGGACTTTTAGTTACTATATACTTACCCTCTTGGGAAAATAATAAAAATATATGGACTTAACTATCACATATACGCAGATGACACACAAATTTAGATATAATTTGATCCAAAAAAACTTGGAAACAGTGTCACTGCTTTATTCAAACTGGAAGCATGCATTAAAGATATAAAAGAGTGGATGAATGTAAATAAACTCAAACTGAATGAGGACAAAACAGAATTTTTCATTGCTGGCTCCAAAATAATTTTAAAGCATCTTCACAACGTATCCTTGAATGTCTGCGGAACTACAATTGTACCATCATCTACTGTTCGTAATCTGGGTGTCCACTTTGATTCAGATCTGTCCATGTCCTGCCATATTTCTACACTTTCCAGATCACTCAATTTTCATCTCAGAAACATTGCCCGTATTCGCCGCTACATTGATTAGGAAACATGTAATCATACTGTAAGATCACTTGTAATTTCTAAAACTGGACTACTGCAACTCACTGCTATATGGTATTAATTTAAAAGATAAAAAGGAAACTCCAATCTATTCAAAACAGGACTGAAAGACTTATATTTAAATCAAACCGGAGGGAGCACATCACATCATTATTAAAACAACTCCACTGGTTACCTGTTAATGAAAGGATCATTTCTAAAATCCGTACACTAACGTACATATAAGAGCAAAAATGAAGCTGCACCAATATACCTGATAAGTCTTATCCAATGCCGCACTCACAACACACAATGTATCTTCGATCCCATCGATCTGACAGCAATCTTCTCGTTTCAAAAAAGAACATTGACAAAGCTTTCCGCCATTCAGCGCCATTTTATGGAACAAGTTACATGTAACAATGCGTATGTCTCTTAATCTAAACCATTTCAAAGCAAAACTGAAAACATATCTTTTTCCAAATTAACTTAATTACATGTATGCTGTAGCTTTAAGATTGTACTTTAAGATTGTACTTTAAGATTGTACTTTAAGAACTTTCAGATTTATTTAGTTATGTTGTAAATGTAAGGCTATGTAAATCGCTTTGATCATTCTTAATGCTAAGGCGCTATATAAAATCTGTTATTATTATTAAAGGATACCTTAAATCCGACGATTCGTTGCATCACTACTTGTAATGCAACATGAGATGAGTATTAGGTCTAGATAAGATATCCATTATGCCCTATAGGTCAGAAATAGTATTTGATTCTCTAGTGGCAAAGCTTTAGATTTTTGTTTGTCTCTCTGTGTATATCTCAGACTTGCTTTTAGTACGGTGTCCTGTGCAGATGATTTCTTTACTCTGGAGGAATTTTTGCGTGAATCAATTCTGAGAGAATCCTTACAAAAAAGGAAAAAATGGGGATAGTTCGTGCCTAAACAAAAATTATTGTTTCCTGTGCGGCCTATTTTTGTTAAGTACTTAAATCGACGAATATAAAGATTCTTTTTATCTTCTTGGGAAATAAACGTGTTGTTGTTGTTGTTTGTTTAATATATGTATCATTCCATACTAATTCTGCAGTGTTTCCTATACCTAATTTAAAGCTTGATCATATCCGTGGGTATGTATTCTACCAACGACAAATTAAAGCTGATGTAATTATTTTGGTTGTGTGTGTACTATAATTACGTTTGGCACCAACAAGTTTAATAACATATTGCCTACCATTTATGGATATTTACCAGTGTGTAAATTATCTTTCCCTTAATTTGCACTGAAAATACATCTTGTAGTTCCTTTTCGAATGACCCTGAAGAACTTAAAAGCTTAGTGTTTTAACATTTAAGTAGATTCTATTTTTAGAGGTGAGGATCCCGCGGCCCGACAGTTATTTTCGTGCGGCCCGCAAGGCGGCTCAAGAAAACAGGAGTGTTAGATGTAAATCAGAGAACAAACTTTTGAAAAATAAACCACACACCAAACAATTGCTGTTTCGCCACGTTTAGATATTCAATACTTCGTATCACCTCCGTAGCCTCGTCGCACGACTTACCTAAAAGTTCCAACAAAGATAACTTTTCATATAATATACTGAAATTAATCCATATAACAACGGTCACTTGTACTTGTTCGAAACCGATTTGAAGGCAACTACGGACACGCACGCAGGTACTTTTTTGAAAGCTGTGCCAAAAGCATTGTGTGTACATGGTAGCTCAAGGGCATGATGTCATTTCCCCCAGGTATTACTAATTTAACCCCGGAATTTCATAAAATGTAAAGGTTCAATTTACTTTAAAATATCTCATACTGCATTATTCTATTTTTGCTTACCTAATTCTTGCTCACTCTTTCTGTAAGGTGAAACTAGCAATTAGTAATGCTATAGGCTTTAAATCACTCTGAAAATTCCCGCTGCAATGGAACGGCGGCCATCTTGGATTTTCACTTGTAACAGCGTTGTTCACAGTTTTTCTTCAACTTTCTTATAATTGAGATTTCACGTAATTACCGGAAACAGCATCTTGAACGATCAAAAGCCTTTTTAAGATTAGCTTTTACTAAAGATGTAATAAACTTTCACCCTTTGAACCAACAACGGTTTTCAGAAGTGTAATATTTCACAAGCAATATTTAATATATCTATTTGATGCTTATATAATTATCGAAATGTTCTTATCGATTATCTGAAAATTCATAACATTTTGATAACAGGAATTACAATATGCGTTTTAAATAGTCTTATTTTCCAAATAATTGCTGATTGCTGAAATATCAATTTTTAATTCAAATTTATATTTAAACTAAGTATCATTTTTTATTTTATTGTTTGATTGACTGTAACTCCTGACCCATAATCCGATTTTGATCAATTAAACTGAATTTACTACAAGTACAAAGTGTTTACTATCGTATGAAAGATCAGTAACCTTAAATATATTTTACATCTTATTTTTTTGCCTGATTTACTTCACTGGTTTTACCTTAAATATATGATTGTCATCAAATATTTACAAATTTATGCCAATAAATAATGAAATACATAAATATACATAAAACTATATGACAATTTTGTAGATTTCATCTTCACTTCAAATACCATCTGCATGATTAACCGAATAAAAGGTGAATAACCTCTTATTTGAAGATAAAATGACCAAACCAATTTTAAGAATACCAAAGTAGCCCGAGGTGATATTTTTCAAATATAAATGAATTGTTATGTTTACAAAACACTGCCCTTACACTTGTCAACGATACGCGATACTGATCATGATCGCTTTAAGTTAGACCTTGGTAGGATTAGGTCTTTTGTGTACATGGAATAGGTAATTACTATTCGCCTTAATTTCACCCTGTGTTAGTTTGCTTCCAAACAGCCAATTAATGCCTTAAATTAACTAAAAATACAGTAAAGACCTGTACAACATAGAGTATTTTAAACCGAAACAGTTCTGTTTTTTTCCCCGAAGTCTATTACAACTGTATTTTTATAAATAGGATATCATTTCGGTCTATTACGCCAAAACGAGTTGCGCATAACACTTACAAGAAGAAGCGTGGAATATTTTTATCCAACTACAAGAAGGGTTTAAACTTTACAGGGATTATTTTAATACAAAAAGACTAGTTGGAGCATATTGTGAGTAATTCTGTATGATTGATTGTAGAATTCTCCAAAAACTAGTCCAATAAATTTCATACATTTCGCGAGCACTTTCTTTCAGAATCTGACAAGTTCTTGATATCTGTAGGATATGAATGCTGAGAAGATTTATAATTAAAATAGAAGAAGGTAAGTAGGTGCAAGATTTGTTAAAGGAGAACCCCGTACAACGCTAATATTATACAATATACTCGGAAAAAATTATTGACCACCTATCGAGTGGTTCATCAAAAAACAGAATTATTAAACCATAACACTGAATTAAAACATCTAGTCTGGAACATGGCACGCTCTCTCACACACACATTTCAGCGCTCATGTATACGGGTTATGCGATACGGTCGGCACGTTTGCGTCACACATACCATAGTAAATACACATATGAAAGCGTCACATGTGAAGGTTATGACACTACTGTGCCGTTGGTATCGCATTAAAACCGTATACATATCCCATTTTCACTAGCGCGAAATTCAAAATAGCGCATGTCAGACAAAAGTTTTTATTCATTTTTATGGTTAGTTAATTCCGTTTTTTTCATGAAACCAATCGATATGTGTCAATAATTATTTTAAGAGTTATAATTGTATAGTTATTCTTAGTGACAGTTATCCTTTAAACATTTGAACATACAACAGTACATAGCCAAGACCCATCGTTTGTTGAGTCTGGACAGCAAAGTTCATTTAACATGTCATCAATTGGTGTAATATTATCAGCACTTAATATGATCCTGGCAACAAGTTTTGTGTGGATTTGACAGAGATGTAAATGGTTTTAGAATTTTGTCCACACCCAAAAATGAAAACTACATGCGAGATGGTAAATAGTAATTTGTTTTGCTGCATTATTTTAAAACTTTAGGGTTAAAAATATGTTGAAAAACTGAATGCTTCCATTTGTTTTGTTTTTAAGTTTTGATCAAATTTTGTGTACTTTTTTCTTTCAACAGTTCATTTATTCCAGTACAAGTTAAAAAAAAAAGTGAAATTTCCGATATCATCTATATTAAAATTGACTGATAATGATCTTGACAACATCGTGGATGGAGTCTCTCTGCATCACAATGCACGGGAATGAGTAAGTGACTAAATTGATACGGTGTAGAAGTATTATTGTCCGCCGTACTGATAGTCCGGCTACAACGATAAAGAAAAGGGGCACTCGATTCAGGTGACTCTTAACGCAATATTAGTTCCACGTTCGTCTATGGAAGCCCGGATGTGGTTTCGGCGGACTATACGTTACGTTCACACCGACGTGCCAACTGATGGACACTAGTATAGTTCATGGTCTGATTTGGACGCATTTTGCTAACTACTGAACTTCCTATTAGAACAAAAAAACCAAAAAAAACCGATTAATTAAATCACAGAAAATTGCAACCATGTTATTTTAAAAAAAAATCGTTTTGGTGTATGCACCCAAAAGTATAGCAACATGCAGAAACTACTGGAAGTAACGAGTTAAAAGTTCGATAGAGGGCGAAAGTCGCTCGAACATCCAGGCTGATACCTTCAAAGATTTGAAGGAACCTATTTTGATTTAAAGTCAAATCAGTTTAAACTTGGTTCAATACATATCAATATTCACTCTTGATATGTCATTTTAAAGATTAATATTCATGTCAACATTCCGCCATTCTTATGTTTTATAATTTTGGTATCGTAATGTTTAAAGTAATTATATTTTAGGTATGAGGAGGTAAGTTCCTGTGGTATTCCAAACAAAATAGTTTAAATTGGAATTGGAAACTAGTACTAGCTAACATATATTTTGTTTAGTAGCTCCAATTTCTGTACACTTCTACTAAATTATATTTTTTTAAATGACGTAACGACCATCAAAATCCGAATCTTATTCTCCAATCTTATATCAATCTTATTCCCGCTCTTGAAATAAAATCATCAACAAAAAACAACCGCGGACGTGATCGGAATAAAATGATGATTTTAAAATTGAAACAATGTTTACTTTCCAATACGTAGGCACACAAACCCATAAGAAAGGGTAATGTTACAAAACATCACTTGTGATAATATCTTGACCCTGCGACAAGTGTCACAAGGTCGAGAATTCACTGAGGATTTCAATTCCACGTTATCAATGTAAGCTCATCTTGATTGTTTTGACAAGCGGTTCCCCAACTGCTGTGTGGGCATAGACTCTAAAGTGTACCTTTATCGATAGTATATAAAAAGTTCATTAGTACCACTCAATCTTGCACGAGTTTGCAGATCTATATTTTGAAGCCTAAATAATCTACGAATGTAGGATTTAAAATTGTACAATACCAATAGGTTATGAGGTCACTTGTACCTAATCAAAAGTAGACATTTTATATGCCCGCATGGCATCAATTCCTAAGCAATTTTCCTAAATGATCTATAAGGATATACACATGTGTACTTTTACTCCCCAAACTATAAATTGTACAGCACAGGATTGTGACAGTAAACTAAAACACGCAACATGACTATGGGATAAGCCAAAAATATCATCTAAACTTCTTATCACAGGCTCTATCTAATCCAGTGACAATGAAATTTTTATAAGATGATTGATGAAGGCAAAAAGAGGTTCTATATAGATAGAGAGGCAAAAGTTACGTAATCTTTAGAAATCATTCTCGCGCATGTTTTGCCGACCACAAAGAAAAAGTAGCGTACCAAACAATAGAAAGCAATGGCGGCCTCCGCTTCTTCCACACTAATCGGGGTTTGCCGCTTTGCATTACACTAATCGGTAGTGAAGTGATACAAATTGATTTGTATGTGTTAGAGGTTGTCAGGTGTAATAATAGGGCACCTGGATCATTGTGCTCAGATAAGTACTCTTTTTTCTAGACATGCAATGCTGGGCTTAGTGAAAAGATGTTATTAAGTGAGGCGGTTTATTTAAATGAAGACTGACGTGTCATTTCATTCGTTGTGTGGCCATGGGTAGGACAAAATTTAACCACCCAATAGCACCCAAATAGCACCCAACTTCCAACACCTGATATTTTGCCGGATTTGTTTGTATCGAATTGACATTAGTGTGTATACAAGCACCCAAACTAATTAATTTATTCCGTGCAATATTCAAAAATGATCAGCGCCCAGCACGGACGACTGGTTTTGAAGGGGCTTCACCCCCTTGGATGATACCAATACAGGCACCTGCAGGCTTTTAGATGTTGCACTGACAGAATCAAACAGGTGGGAAAACGCATTCTTGTGTGGAGGACACTCTGCCACACACCATTCCGCTATAACATGCAGGCATCTGGTAGGCCGTAGATGAATGTCGCAACTCTCAGAATCAAACAGTGTGGGAAAAACGTCTCTGTGTCTAGGACACCCTGCACACATTTCACTCTAACACTACCAAGTATCTGTACGACGGTATGAATGGTTGCACTGTTAGAATCAAACAGGTGGGAAACGTATCTAGTGTGGATGGTACTCAACGCACACATTCCATTACAAAAATACAGCCACCTGGACGCGGAGGAATGTTGAACTGCAGAATAAAAGGTGGAAAAACGCATAACAGTAGTAGGCAGGACACTTGTACAAACATTTCCGCTATAACAATGCAGGCATCTGTACGCTTTGTAGATGAATGTTTACAACTTCAGAGAATTCACACCCCGCGCGCCACGGGGCACAAACCCACGTATCGTCATGTAGGGTACTTATACGCACACGTCCATTAAACCCACACACTACCCCCCCGCGCACCTTACGCTGTGTGAATGTTGCAACTGTTAGAATCAACCAGGTGGGAACACGGCAATTCTACATTGTATGTGGACGTCAAACTTAGCGATTAACATAAACTCTCCCTTGCCCTACGAGGGAAATACCAAGAGTTATTTAATAGATTAACCTGTGCAAAGTGAGTCTGGAAATCAATAAAAGGTGGGCACCACCCGTATATCTCCAGCCTCCACAGCTCCTCCCAGCCACATGTGGCATATCTTGCTCCACAAATAGATTGCCTAATTGCACCCCCAGCGCCCGGCTCGCTCAAATTACCTGTCATGCATGTACGAAACTTCGCAAATGGAATTTTAAAATTTTTCTCATAAAAAACCAAAAAGTCGGTACAACATGAATTCTCAACGCACGAATTGTCATTTCAGAACAAAGGTTTTCAAGTGCTTACTACCCCGAACAAACAAGCGATTTCGAACCAATCAGGTTCCCTGCTTGAGATCCGCCTTCTTTCACTCATGCCACAAGTTCACGCTAATAAATTGACCGTGGTATGTGACATTTTACTCCTTGAGTTCGGTAGCAATTGGAGTTAAGGTGTCCATCAGGTAATGAAAAAAAAAGGTTTTAAAACCGAAATGAAAAAAAAAAAGAACACACACACATACTCATAACAACATAACACGCTGACGGTAACAGGAATTTCAATAAGTATGTACCTTCCTGTACTATATTCCAGGCGAGCGACACATAAACCACCGTGTCGTTATCGATATTTTCCCGACTTCTCAAGGAATGTTCCAAGTATTTGTTCAACGTCATAACACTAACTTGCCTTTCGTAAGTATGATGATCCGAAGTCATTTTCCTTTAGGTAATTGTAAACTACTTGAAAATCTCTCTCAACATCAACACCAATACTTGGATAGTAGTTTTTTTAGATATTGTTTTGCACGTTTAATCTGCATGCTTTAAATTTTATATTCAATAACAAATCTATTCAGATTAAAAATATAGAGAACGTCAATGCGTATTTTGTCAATTAAACACCTGTCAAAAATCATTGCAATTGGTCTTGTATTACACCAAAGGATAAATCGCCACTATAGTACACAAATAAATTTTTACATGTTATCGGACATTGGAATTATTATAAACTGTGTCAACTCATCATTTGCACTTTTGCAGTAACTGACATAAAATGACCCACCATATAGTTTATTTCACGTTCATTCATTTTGTGCCCAAGGTGTAGACACGCCTTGTTTATAACTAAATTTCAGCTGTCCCATATAATACAGGGTGAGTGGAAAAAAAAAAACTTGACCCCGATTGTGTCCGCCATTTTGCATTTTTAAATAATACATATCTAACATATGTGGTATCATCGGAAAGCTTATTTCATTATCTTTAATTTGCTGTAAAGATAATTCCAATCGGATAAGTATAGGCCGAGCTACATTCTTTTGAATCAAGTAGTCAGATGATAAGGGTATATTTATGTTTATGTCAAACAAAGTGGTATCTCAAAGGTGTAAAAGCCAGTGAAAAGGGCTAGTTTTATAAGAAACACTTTTTTTCAAGATGTGGCATATTTTGGTATGAAAATATAGACAATACTTTAAACCTCAAAAGGTTGTCACCGATGTCTGTTCCTTCATATGGTATGATTCATTCAACTCCTCCAGAAACTGATACCTGTATCAAGTTAATTTATTTTTCAAATGATTTTTATGAGTGATGAGGACGTAGAAATGTTAAGAGGGCATTGGTGGTAAATTGTGACTGAATTTTGTGGGGTTAAATAGCGCCACATTTATTCTGCAGTCAATAAATAGTCCGATTATCTTCTGGACACTGATTTGCTTCTCTGACCGCCATTCATTTTAATGTGAATCCGTGGACAGAGCGCAAAAAAGACTACTTGATTCAAACGACTGTAGCTCGGTCTATACTCAACCGATGTGAATGATCTTTGCGGCAATTAAAGATAATGAACTAAGCTTTTAGTTGGAACCAAATATGTTAGATATATATTACCTCAAAATTAAAAATGGCTAATACAATCAGGGTCAAGTTTTTTTTTACTCACCCTGTATAACATCTGCAGATGAGATAGTGATTATAACAATAATAAAAACGAGTATAATAACATCAACAACACCAATAATAATAATAACAATAATATTTCTATCATATAGGTTAGAGTGAAATTGGATTTCACTCATTATGGCGTTAGGGCTAACTATCATTTCCCCTTAACGCCTTCCTTTGTATTGCGATAACAAATGATATGAATATTAATTTATGCAAATTGATGCAAATTTCGAGATTTTGTTCGACGGAATGTCTCTAAGAGGATTTTGGTTATAGAGAGCACATAGTACAACTTATTATAACCTAATGAATATGTAACGTTTCGCTCTAACGTCGTTATTAGCCTGGCCCTCTTGGCACCTCCCGACTGTCCATTTGCTTGGCCTTTCTGCTTTCTTTTCCTCCCGGGAATTGGGCTAAAACATGAATGGTGTGGTTGATAATAATAATTATTATAATATAAAACGATATTAAACACCTGGTATCAAATGAAACCATACACACGACAATATGCATGAAGTGATATGAATGCAAATCAGACATAAAAAGAGTAAAACTCGACGGACCAATCACAAGCAGCGATGACACAATTAGGGGTCCTCCTGAGATCTAAACAAGCGCTTGTGTGTTTGAGTCCCATTCACAGCTACATGTATATACTTCTTATTCATACCACGTCCGCTTTCAGTCAGTTTCCTGAAGGTCAAATGATTTAGGCTTATCGCTGTATGCCATGCCTAATACGAGGCATGACAAGACATCTCGCGCAAACTCCACCCAGAAGTACACTAGTCTTTTGTCAAAATAAATTATTTTTAGGTAAGGGAAGTTCGTGGATTCCCATTGATCGAAGTTATGGCATCATAAGCTTTCTTTTAAGTAACATTTTTTAAATAGCCTCAGATTCATTTCAAAATAGCCAGCTCAAATGTGAATATCTACAAAATGATCAAATGTGCTTGCCAATCTTCAGAAATTAGCGTTGTTATCGTTTTGCGTTCATAATATTAAAACAGCATTATGATATTATATTGGGCTGGGATGCTTGAATATTTGCGAACCTTAAAATTGCCAGGCAATGGAGTTTGATACTGATGCGGTACGTGTCTTGAATTCACTAGGCAGATTTAAATCATGCTTTCGCGTACAAGTATACGCATTGCATTCGACATCAAAACCTGTCAATAATCACGGTTTGCCTACTGGCAAGCATTGCTATACGAGGGATCGGTTGAGCTGTCGTGCCGAGATGTTTTCAGTACAGCAATTTTTCGAAAACTAGGTCTAGTCTTGACTGCATTTTTTTTGTAATGTGAAAGGTTATCGACTTAGTTATTGTCGAAGAAACTAAAACAGTTTCCTGACAGTTCACGCAGCTATTATTTCCTTCAGAGCTGTGTCAACCTCAGGTCAAATGAAACCGCTAGCACGCTAGATTATGACCACGTCCATTTTTATTTTGTTGACACTTTTGTGAAATCCTAACTATATAATAGGGAGTTTTAATTTCAAAAAGTGAAAGTTGATTAATACACACTTTTAGGGCTATAAATTAAATTATGATTCACTTTTAATGTGATATTAAATAAATTTTTCGTGTGGATTTTTTTTATGAGAAACCGTGTAATGTTTCCTGTGTTTTTATCCACAAATCCTGAATTCCCAACCTTTGGTTGCGAGGTTTAATTATACATAATAATGATAAAAATAATAACAGAGCATTTCTTTCTTCACCTTACAAAGACAATATGAAAATAAAAACAAGAGATGAGAAATCATCTTGGAAAGAGGTTTTCAGGCAGTTCTTGAACAATTAGCCGATCGTAGATTCACTCAACACCAACCCAAAGAAACCCATTTGGGATCCGCTTAACATGCTTAAAGATTTTACACGTCAATCTTTAATGATAGCCTATGTTGTGTCTATTGGTTCCTTTAATGACGGTTTTTCCTCAAACAACATCCTTCCTGTATGTGGCTCTGGCAGTTGGTAGTTAAGTCATTACACTTTGACATCCCAATGACATCCGTGCTTTGACATCCTAATGACATCCGAATGACTTTTTCCTGTAACTTGGAGAAATTTTTTTAAAGAGATAGCTAAATTTGTTCTATTTGAAAAGCCGATAACGTTTGTAAAAATTACAACTGAAATAACACAACAAAGTAAAAGCAATGCAAAACAAATCAGATAAATAAAACAACAACAAATACAAACAAACAAACAACAATAAGAAGGACAGCCAGCATTTGACAAGTAGGTTTTGCCAGTTTTTAAGACGAAGTTTTCCACCGTTTTTTGCTATTTTCGGCACTCCATTGCATTAAAGAAACTCCAGCGAAGTAAAAACAAAATATTATTTGGAATTTGCATAGTGACTATTGACAGGTGAATGCATTTTACTACTGAAAAGCATCTATTTTGTTTACCAATATGGCTGGTTGTTCAATACGGTCTATACCCTCCCTAATATTTTGTTTTTCTTTGTCTATGATTCTTTTCTTAGCGTGCCTGCACTGAAACCATTAATTTGTCACGAAAAGGGTCTAATATGACAAATTAAAAAATTGTCATGCAATTTAATTTTTTGATGATTCAAGAAAATAAAGCTAAAAATGTTTTCATAATGTTCAATTAACAGATATTTTCATGATTTATAAAATTTCACTTTTTAAAATGCATTACAAATTAATGAATGACGAAATTGTCGTTAATGTGTCATTTCTAGTGATTTACAAATTACATGACAAATTAAATGACAAGTAATGCATTCATAATTTTGTCATGTAATTTGTAAATCACTAGAAGTGACACATTAACAAATTTACATGACAAATTAAATGACAAGTAATGCATTCATAATTTTGTCATTTTGATGGACATGGCTAATTTAATTAAAAAAAATATAAACTCTTTAAACAACAGCAAGTAAGCAAAACAAGCAACTTAAAAGCATACAACCGAGATCATTCCAGGTACCATATATCGACTCATATACATTGAATTCATTTAAATTGTACATTCAATATAATTTCTTACTTGCATGGTATTTGTCTACAGGAATTCCTTAAAAGTGAAACAAAGGTGGATTGGAATTGCTTATATTTCAATATAAAATAATAAGCTACATTTTGTATACTAAATAAATTTCTCAATTTTAGTACAAAAGAAAACATTTTAAGTTGAACTCTTTTAGATGCTGTTATGTTTGAAGATAAGCATTGCATCGGTGTACAAATCAGGCTTTCAGTTATTTAGGGACATCTGATATATGAAATCTCTCGGTGCACCTTTTGCAAATAATCACATTTTTTTATCAAACAATGCAGGTATTTCGAGCACAAGATTTATTTAGCTTCCGCTGCATTTTATGCAGTCGCTTCTATTTCAAGATTATTCTGAAGGAAACGGTGGAATTTAAGGAAAATGTTGCTTACTGTTTTGCATTTGAGCCATTTCTGTTACTTATGGAACACAAGTGGTAAATGAAAACAAGTAGGCCTAAACAAATACAAAAAGACCAACCCTAAAAAAATATCCAAGCTGCCTCTTTCACTGTGGTGCTTTAGTTCATTGGAATAGTTCATTTAATTTTCTGGTTCACGTTATAGTAAATAGGCGACTTAATTTAGTTTCATTCATGGCTACTTGTCTAGGGCAATGTTTTCTTGAAAGTTGGAACACACCAATCACGCACCCGAAGATATTTTGGGAATCCAATTTTACGAGACCTTTCAGAAAAGTCAGACTAATGACACCATGGTGGACCTTTCTTAAGGTTGCCTTTAATAAAATTAGGAAATCGATTTCTTTCACTTGAATAGGTCACACTGCTTCAAAATGCAACACCTTTGCTAAAGGTGATATTTACGAGAAATATATATGATGAATGGGAAATTTGTTTCCCGCCGCATCGCACTCTCTAAATGTAAACGAGTGAAAATTTCACTCTCAAAAAGAAATGCTTGGTGAAAAATGAGTGAAAATGAGTGGTTTTTACTTAAAAAGAGCGAATTTCAACTCGAAAAGAGTGACACTACTCCAAAAAGAGTGGGTTTCCACTCGTTTGAAGAGTTAAACGAAGGACAACACCTTTTGAGTTGAACGTAGGGCAACATGAAATTCGCTCTTTTTAAGTACCAAAAAAATCATTTTGGAGTGGTTTACAAGAGTTTCACTCTTTGGTGAGTGAAATTTTCACTCGTTTACATTAAGAGAGTTACATTCTTTAATGGGCAAAATATTATCTCTTTGATTCATGAATCAAATACTTTATTTATAATAAATGAATAGTAAGAAAGTATCGTAGTCATGGATAATGAAATAGTAGTGAAAGAACTGGTGAGTTTTGGGATGAGGACTTTACCAAAGTAGTTGTTGAGTGTTTTGTCGTAAAATGGTGATAAACTGAGTAACTGTTGGAAACAGGAACAAAACATGAAAATGAACCTCTGGTTATGTTGGTAGGGATTTGAGATATTTTGCTAGTTTAGACTCTTTTCACTCAACGGTCATTCTCAATAAATATGAAAGTTGGTATTGGAAGATCATATGAGTATAATCAGTGCAGACGATAGCGTACTTGTACGTATACGTACAAGTACGTACATACGTCACCAAATTATTAAGAAATACAAAGAATTTTACAAAATCCTCTCCGGATTCTCAGATTTAAGACGAGAAAGGAACAAATTTCAGAACGAATGCCAAACAACATTATAAACAAATTCTATGTGTCAAAAGTTTGATTTCATGTGTCGAAATTTAATTATTGAAAAAAATGTTACTGATGACGTCATATCTATTTTCTTAATTAATTAATATCATTTATTTAAAAAAAGATATCAAAAATCCGCACATACATTTTGTTGACAAACCTTAAAACTCTATATAGTGAAGATTGCAGCCTCAAAACTGTCCCGGGGTGAAATGTTAAACCTAATGTATTTCTTTAAAAAATGCATTGCATTGTGGGAAATTATGACGTATGTACGTACTTGTACGTATACGTACTTGTACGCCTTCTTCTGGACTGTTATGCATGATGAATATGTGTGTGGCCATATTGTGATGACACACATGGCCCTGATGACACACTGACACACATGACCCTGATGAATTCTACGGAATAAAGTGCACTTTATTCCGTAAAGTCTGCTCAATTCATCAGGGTCGCGTGTGTCAGTGGGTCACAAAATGGTCACACCCGAAGAATATTGGAAAATAGTCTTACCGGTGGGAACATTTTTTTAAAAAAAAAGAGAGCCTCATGGTTAATTTAAAAGAATCATAAAAAGAGATTACTCATTGAAATCTACAATAATGAAATAAAAACCTTATAAATTGATTTTCCAAGAAAATTGTAAAATAAACTCTTCAAAATTGAACTTTTTCCTGACAAATTTGATGATGGTAGGCAATTGTTTACCTTTGTCCGGACAAAGGTAGACAATTATGTACCTTCATTAAAATTTTTCTGGTAAATCCTCAATTTTATTTTGTTTTAGATTTTAAGGTGTTAATGATAGTCCTACATAATATATCTAACAGAAAGTTACTATTTTGGATATAAATAATATGTGGGGCCAGACAGAGTATAGACAATGCAAATAGGTGTTGGGAGGTTCCATTTCAAAACAGGATCAGAAAGATTTTATTTATGTATTCTGCTTATTTATCCCAAACTTGGAAGTTTTTCCTAATTGCTATCTTCTTTGTAAAAATGTACCATAATAGGTTTTCATTCAAGATCGAGGTGTGCATACAATCGGTTCACTGTTCCTTTAACAAGATTGTATATAGCGTAACTGTAATTTTTTGGGCTAAAATATTTCTTTTTTTTCATGGCTTCACATTTTGGAGCAAGGGGAAAGAGAGGGTAGTGCGCGCAGCCTGGTACTGGCGATCTTTCAAATTCATGTTCATGTTTACAATCTATACATAGCCATTAAATGTGTTAAATCATCCGACAAAATTGTAAAACTACTTTTGAAATAACGCTCCAAAGCACACACACGCGTTTCATCATATATCCAGATGGGATTGGATGGGAGTGCCTTCCATGGGAAACCAGACAGTTGTTATCGATGCCTTCTCCGAACCGGATTGTGCACATTAATTTACTCGTCTAAATAGAAGGTACAGAGGCGCTATCAGAGTTACAAGTTCTTCCGAATCGGATATGCTTGAAATTTTCACTTGACTTACACATTGAAGGTTACATGAAGTGCCAAGTTTGATTTCTTTCCGATTACCCTAATTAACAAAGTGTTATGACTACCGTTGGACAATGTTGGGGGTGACTACATGTATAGTTATGACCATCAACTGGTTTATGCCGATCAAGGTTTGGCTATGTATCTGCTATAGCTCATGGTGTTTACATAAAATCTTCTTGTCCCACGGGAGAAATACCAAGCGCATAAATAGATCACCTGTTCATTTGAAACATTCCTGGGATATAATGACAGGTGCTTGTATTGTAATATTGCAATGTGGGTATTTACCCCACGTCATGACTGCTTATTGTGGGTAGACAATCGTATGTGAATTGCCGCCTTTTCATAAACTGTCTATTTGAAACCTGGCTTTCTTGCAAAGGAATATACAAGGTCTGAATAGAAACTTTAAAATCTATTTATAAACAGACAGGCAGTTTTAAAAATCAGCTTTCCTTGCTATAAATAGGTCGCCGATTCCAATATTCCACGTACCGTTGTAGAGCTTGAATCGAAATGCTTGAATGGCATTCAAAATCAATTGATTTCGTATCAATATTTGCACAACCGATAAAAATATAAACACCTTATTTAGCCAATTTCCTTCAACGATCTAAACCTAACCCTAGAAATTGAATCATGGTTTTGAGGAATTTAATAATTTGCACGGGACCTCTCCAAAAGGTCAATGCATAGATATGGCTAATCCGTTCTTTGCAGAATTAGTTTTTTCGTTTTAAGTACATGCACAGATTGGTCGAAATGAATTTTGTCCAATTTTCTAGCTGATTAAAATCGAAATAATTTTGTAGGGAAATTACAAAAGTGTCCAAATAGGAACTTGTATACATAGATACAAAGATACATTTTATTAACTACATCTATTGCCCTTTAAATGGCTCAACTTAATAGCTTAAGAACTACATAATGACTAATAAAATAGTGGAAAAGACAATGAAATAAATAGCTCATTTGCTTTTAAATAACTCGCTTATAGAGTCATAAATAATGCCTACTACCATATAATAGATACACAAATAAATATAATTATCTGTAGAACATAATAGACATTGTTATTTTATTTCGCAGGACAGGATTAGCATTTACACCTGGAGCAAAGCGATTTTAATTGACTGTTCATTCCTAATTTTTATCTAATTTTAAACCATCATCGAGTTTTGCTAAATGATGAACTATTTGGGTCAAGGCGTGCCTCGAATTTAAGGGCTTCGCGCCAATTATCTGGACAATACGTATGACTGGGCGCGGCAGCAGAGTTTTATTCCCGGTAGTTTGTTCTTTACAGCTTTGGGACCGTGTTAAAGACGTTGAGTTTATTCAAATACAAAAACTACCTACTTTTGACTTTTATCTTCCCCATGTGAAACAATCTTCCGCTTTGCATTCATCTCTAAAATCCTTGTTCCGTTTGATCTAATTTGCTTGTGTTAAACGGAAATCACTAAATTCAGTTAGGCGTGGAGAGACTTTATCCACCAATCCCATCATGCACAATTCCATAAAGATATCACGTGGTATCGTTCCTGGTGTTTGCTTACGCGCTTTATCATCATCGTTCTGCTGCGGAGCAAGCAACTACAAGCTTCTTCCAATTGCTGCGGTCCTGGGCTAAGGTTGTAATTTGGTCAGGTTGCAACATATTTCACTAACTCCAAACAGGTGAAGCACATAATTATGATAGAAATGGCGTACGTTGCCGCACTCTTTTTATAGGTACCAATATATAAGTCTTGGCACGAGACGTGTACAATCTTGCGTATGAATCATAGATTTATTGGAATCGAGGAAATCGCACATGTCCACATCTCGCAGATCTTCTGAATAGACGCGTACACATCCGAGCTATTCCGGAAGATATCTGCAGGAAAAAAATACACGAGCCGTGTACCTGTTCGTGAAAATTATATTTATTTTGTTTATGGATCAATATATCGAAAGAATGTCGCGTTTCACGCACAATTACACGCATTGAGAAAGGAGTCTGTCGTTACTCTAGCCTAGTCAGAACTATTACACGAATTGAAAGGCGAATAATGCATGATGGGACATGCAAGTCAGCTCTCTACTTTTCGTACAACTGTGTATGGGGTTGGTCTGTCGGAATCCCCAAACATTTTGAACTAACCCATGTGTTTAGATTTTTGAAAGTGCAAATAATGATGAAAAATCACATCCCGGATCATATATGATGCGATATCCCCTCGGCACCCGCTGGTATTAAGCATGACTAATTTTTAACGCTGTATCACTGCACTTGGGAAGTTTTCAATCTCAGAGTGCCGTTTTTGTAGCAAATTTTATTTGATATTCATCCCCCGACTTAACCAACGTCTCCAAAAGTTAAGATATTTATACTGCTGGAAAACAGAGATTAAACGATGCATGATGTATGCAAAATGTTACCTACTGTTACAGTAGAATCAGTCGTTTACAGAAAGGTAGTTCGCCTCCAATATTCACTATGAGCTAGTAAAATCTCCATTCCCTTAGCACAGTTCAGTACCTCCATTCACCAGTGTACTTAGAAAATACACCCCCTGGTTTTTGGGTATGATATATGATACCCACACAAGGTCAGTTCATGTCAATGTATGTAATGTACAAGTACAACCCACTGAACTGTGTCCTTGGTGGATGAGCATAGTGATTGTAGGTAGGTCGGAAAACAGTGGCCTGATAGAGCACTTGCGAGAGGTCGTAATGTTAAGGGTCGGGGGATTTGTAAGAAACACTGATTTATTTGGAGTTAACGCAGTAACATAAGAATAGATATACTCGATAATGCATCTTATAAGTGTTATATTGATCAATTATAATGCAATATTATTTATTCTTTTGAAAATACGTTTTTAGAACTTTTAAAAGGTATCTTGAAACTACCATGCTTAGCCAATATAAGCTAATGGAGCTCACTTAACCTTACTTCTATTGCGTAAAGGTTCCTAGTTGAACGTACAAAGGACCTGGCAGGATAAGGAGAAGCGCCCTCAATAGTTGTAACTAGGCTGATGAATTGTCATTTTGCGATAATGCGTGTACAAAAGACTCGGTTTCATTGAGGTATTCATGATTTCCTCTAAAATTGCCATAAAAATATGAAAAAACCTCCAAATTGGAAGGGGGTTTGAGTTCTAAGTAGCAAACCCACACTATAAATAATTCATACTACATCAAAATCTTACTTGAGATTTATATTCATGATGATATTATGTAACATTTCTTTCATTGATCAGAGTTACTATAACAGAAGTGGTCATTTGGCTATGGTTCAGAGCTCAGGGAAAATCTGTTGGACTATTACACAATACTAATTCTTGTGCAAAGTTTTGTTTATGAATAACAATACAAGTGAGTTCTGGTATACAGTGTACTTTGTTCTGTTAGAGTAAGCACATAGCTATTATGCTTTGGAATATGTTGGGGAGGTCAAACATGAATGATTGAATGTTTATGCTCTTCTTTTCTATTTTATGCACCCTCGATGGAGAAATTGTTTAAGATGACCCCCCCCCCAGAACGGGAAAGCAACTTACAGATATATATTATCAATACACATCAGCATAATAAGTCTCTTTCCCTTTCTGGAGGGGGGGTGTATAATAAAAATTCCATTTCCCATTGAAGCCTACACTTAAAATTCCCCTAAAAGTGTCATTTAATTTTCTTCCAAATATGAACATTTCGTGTTTTTCAAAGTTCGGATCAGAAAACTTCACATTCACAATATCCTGCCAGGTCCTTCGACCGTTTCTGCAAGAAATTTGCAAATTTGTATATTCTGTCCGTAGAAAGGGCAGAAAATACAGCACAGTGGCTTATGGGACATGTGATACAAGCATTTTTGGATAACATTAAAAGTTACGATCACAACTAAGTTTTGGGAATAAGATTTTTCTCCAGGATATCAGGTGAACCATAAAAACGGAACAGATCACGTAATGCATCTTTAACTAACCTGTTATAAATATTTAGTCTTTTTTAATAATTTATGTTTATACGATGGTGTAGTATGTTGAAAACGTTGGATAAAATTGGACACGTGAAAATAGTACATTAAACCCAGTGTATGGGCGATACTGATCACTGACTAATCAGATAGCATAACGTTATGGCTGTCAATTTGCAACATTCAGAACGAAACATCAATATTATGCATGGTGAAATAGTTATTTTGAGATTGCGTACTTGATATTTTTTATCAGTATGCAATATATTTTTATATTATTTCGATTCCGTTCGTCTGGATGTGAAAATATGAACTACTACATTACTACTCTCAACAACTAGAGTCAATTGGAATGTTAGTTAATTCTGACTAGACTAAAGATCGAATTATATTGATCAATAATATTGAACTACATCAGCATTATTTATTCTTTTGAAAATACATCTTTTCTTTTCTATAGAACTTTCAAGGGTATCTTGCAACTACCATCATTTAGCCAATGAAATTAATATGGACTACCTCTTTGAAATACAACTAGTATAGTCAACCTGTGACACGCAAATGTAATTAACATGTTACGATGGATTAAAATGAAACATAAATATAACAAATAAGATCATATTAATGACATGAACCAAAAAATACACTACATGATTTATCCCGGGTGTATTCTTAACAGACAACGATAAACAAACAGAACGAAAAACAATAACAGAAAAAACAAAAATAACACACACACAGACACAAACACAAACCAACACACATGAAAACACATAAAATAACATAACAACAAAACAAACACGCCTTTTAGGGGCGCTGGGTATAAGTGCATTTTTAATACCAGAAAACAGGGACATGATCAAATGTCTACAAAAAGTTTCTTATCGAAGCTCCTTCCATGCACATGCCCCATGAACCTACCGATCCCATATCTCCTGCCCAACATGTTTTATGTTGAAATTTACATCAAAATAAAGCTGCAAAGTATGGGCTTGTTGCAATGTAATGTGGGGATTGGTCAGAGCTTGTCGTAATAAGGGATGCTTTCCATATCAAACAAAAAGCATTTTCTGAAATTCATTGGCGGCTTGTTCATTTTGGTCTCATTCGAAATGATGATTGTGGTGCAAGGTAAACTTTATCAATTACTTTTGACAATGTTTATGCGCTCTGACATATTTAAAAGTGAAATATGCATTCAAATTAAATTCTTTTCCAGATTTCTTGATTATTCATATCTAAGGCTCTAAATGTGGCAAGCAATGTTAAAGTTAACGCTGACACATTGACGTGCCAGGATGTTTCACGTCATACACGAGAGATTTCAAAAGAAAATAGCAATCACGCCAATTGTGAAGTAGCGTGGATGCCAGCTTAGGTGTTTTCTAGTCAAAAGAAAAAGAACCCTTGGATTTGTTAAGATCTATCAAAACACCTACGGAACTGGATTTATTTTATTTTCTAATTAAACACGAATGTGAGTGCCTTAAAAGTGGGTTACTATATAGTAATGCACGCGGCCCCTAGATTGTGTGTACTCCGATGGTTCCGCTTGTGCGTATCATATTCCTTCAATTAAAACGTCCATTTGTATTTTTCTCCAATGTGCGTGATTCTTATTCTCGCTTCTCATTCTCGTTAAAACAACTTAGGAACAAATTCTAAAAATAGTAGGCCCTATACCGTATGCTGCCTAAGTAATGGCAAAGTCATTGACAAATAAAGGTTCTTGTCGATTGTGCAAAGGGAGCGCCTTCGGTTTTCCTCATGTTTGAGATATTTTCCGGTCAGTATTGGTCACTATCCCATTTTGTTATAGGTCAATCCCATGATGCACCGCGGAATGGAAATTTTCACCTTGATTAGGTCATGCATGTTTCCCAGAGAACCTATACGCGTATTTTGTATCTGTATGTTGTGTGGTTGTATCTGTCAAACTCTCTTAATATTAAAAGTTATTATGAAATTAAAAAGGTTTATTTGCTGTGATAACAATCTCTTATTGGTTCTGTAAAATCGCTCTTGAGAAATTATCGTGGATCTCACTCTCTCCACCTTCTTAAAGAAATGTTCAAGAAAGTGGCCAGCATTAAGAGCCCCCTTTGAAATTTCCGACTCGTCTGGAGATTAGCTTTTTAAGGATTAATGAAACAAAAATGTGTGGAAATATTTTTTTAAATCCTGGGTACTTAAACCATTCTATAGTTGCACAAGTAACCTAATTACCCAAATTGGGTAATTCTTAATACTCATTTTTGAATAAATAATTAACCAACTTGGGGAGCCCTCCAAACCAACTGGTTATAGTTGATTGAGCCCCCTAGTTGTGTAGTCGAGCGTACACTGTTAAAAATGTTCCTAATTTTACCAGACTTTACCTTTAAATTACGGTAAACCCCAATTATTCAATAATCTTCACGCTTGATTTAACATTACCTAACGTAAAATTACAATTTGGAAGCATAACAATGTAAATAAACAGTGGCTAGAAAATAATACTACACATTTAGAAAAAAAAGTAATATTTATACGCCGACCGTTGTTATATTTTCCGTAATATTACGTTCTTTTGTAACTTACTTGTTTTTAATGTAAGAATATGAACTATGAAAATCGTTTTACCTATAAAATGTGTTAAATAACGTCGTAAGTAAGTAACGTCATTAAAAAAAGCAAAATTTTTCCCTATAATTATTAAAAAAAATAGTTTTAAAAACTCTTTTCCTCCTTATTGTATTTATTTAGTTTCATTTGAAAAAAATAGTACACCACATACTACATAATTTAATGTTAGCATCTAGCTATCAGTAAAGTCATGTAGTGTAGGATAAGGTTTCGGACTTGTAATCTGAAGGCCTGGTTCGATCTATGTAAGGTACCTAGGTACACTTCATATGGATGAGTTTAAGTAAGTGGTGACATTAGAATTGTGTACATTACAATATTAAACAAATGTATAAACTGGTTGAAGCTGAGATTTTACGCCGTTATTTTACGCTCACTGCAATGGTTTCGTATTTTTACGGCTCCAGTTATTTTACGTTCTGCACGTTGTGAGTCCCAGCTGCCAGTCAAATCCCTGTTTTTTTACAGGTTTATTTTTAACAGTGTAGTTTTAAATCGTTAATAATCCAACGTTTGCTATCACTGATGGCACTGTCATATCCTCCATGTTTCTGAAAAGTAGATTTTAAATAATATCACTTTGTAATTATATACAAAACGTGCTTGTTTGATGAACTAAAATCATTGCACGAATATGTAATTATACCAATTCAAAATTATTTCCTGTGATCACAGTGACTAATCGTGAATTGCGAGGTTTTCGTGCTTTGACCAAATGTGCCTCGTGTTTGGCAAAGATTTTAGAATCCCTCTCTAGAATGCAAATGAGTCGTAGCTGTCTTTTGACGCCACAAAGGTGTTACGAAATCAAACTCCTGGGGGGGGGGGGGGGGGGGGGGGGGCGAGGGGGGAGGCCGAGGTTTCCGATTGGTTCACCCACCTTCAATGAAATCATCACCGTTTTTAACAGCTTTAAGCATTGACAAGTTGCTTTGGCGGAACTACTATATAAAAACAATAAATCGCACAAAATCAAATGTTGGGTCCCATGGAACCCCCCTTGGGAACTTTAGTGTTAAGATGTTGAAATTGGAGTGTTTTTAATTCATTTTGATAGCGTCTGTTGTATTGATGTCCCGGGATTAACGTACACTTTTACACCCGTGTGTCCATATTTTACTAAATCTGGTATCTCGTCAGTGTGCACACTTAAACGAAATGGAAAAATACTTTGATGTAATGAAATTAATATTCTGTCAAATCACATTATACAAGAGAAATGATATAATATTGCCCACCATTTGATATTATTTTTTATAGTTTAGATTATTTCGTACTTTTTATAGACTTCTAGTATAAGAAAGTATCGTATCCGGTAACATAACGCTTTCAAGAACATGAGGAAGAAGTCGGAAAAAATAATTGCAAAGAATTTCATGGTATTTACAGAGAGTGTAGTCTTTCAGAACCATGTGCTATTTGCTTGTATCGAATTTGGGAGAAATTGTCCGAAAGATATCACATTTTCAATAAAAATAAGTCAACGTCCACTTGAATTACTTTTGAATGCTCAATAGTCTATCGACCTTCGTTGTGTAATGTGGGCGAGAAACGGCGAACGTTTCAAGGGTTGGCCGAATATTGCTGTTTCGTTCCGTCGTTTTAGCTCAATTCGCTCGACAATATGACAAACATCTGTAAAAAATATATATATGACATGAATCAACATTAAAAGACAAACAACAACCATCAAATACGGCAAATGTTTCTAAAACAATAGCCTGCACTGTTAAAAATAAACCTGTAAAAAACAGGCATTTGACTGACAGCTGGGACTCACTACATGCAGAACGTAAAATAACTGGAGCCATAAAAATACGAAACCATTGCAGGGAACGTAAAATAACGGCGTAAAATCTCAGCTTCAACGTTATTGTTGGGTTTTGACTTGTTTAAACAATATTAAGAATTAAAACGTTATTACAATCTCTGACCAAATTTTCACGCTGTAGCTATGGCATCATACAAACGTTGTATTTACGTTACCACGTGGTTGTAAAAAAGTTATATTTCAGGCAAACAATTTTGAGAAAAAAAAAGCAATAAACAAAGGGAAAACGTGAAGAAATAAAGATTTAAACCAGTTTATACACTTTTGTTTTATATGGTAATGTACACATTCTAATGTCACTAATTACTTAATCAACATATGTAAACTTAATACGTGTACCGTACATAGATTCGAACCAGGGCCTTAAGATTACAAGTCCTAAACCTTATCCACTACACTACACGACCTTACTGATAGCAGATGCTAAAATTAAATATATATGTGTGTGTACTACTTTTTTTCAAATTAAACTACATATAATACAAAAAGGGGGAAAAGAGTTTTTTAAACTATTTTTAAAAATGATAGAGAAAATAAGATTTTGTATTTTTAATGACGTTACTTACGACGTTATTTAACACATTTTATAGGTAAAACGATTTTAATAGTTCGTATTCTTACATTAAAAATAAGTAAATTACAAAAGAACGTAATATTACGGAAAAATAATAACGGTAAGCGTATAAATACTACTTTTTTTCAAAATGTGTAGTATTATTTTTTAGCCACTGTTTATTTACATTTTTCTGCTTCCAAATTGTAATAAAGCGTAAAGATTATTGAATAATTGGGGTTTACCGTAATTTAAAAGGTAAAGTCTGGTAAAATTAGGAACATTTTTAACAGTGTGGGCTTGCGAAGAAAGATTTATGGTCACAAAATAGCTAACAAAAAAACCTGTTTTTCCATAATTTTCCCATAATAATTCTTACCAAAAACAGACGCGAAAATATCGATGTGTATTTTACTTGTTTGAATCATTTTTTTTTCGTGTATGTGTGTGTGTGTGACCTTATGGAAACTTTTCTATTGTTTTTAATATGAACACAGTAGAATCCTTTTGGAACATAAGTATCAATCCTTAAGAACAAACACGGTCGCCCAATTTTACAGACTGTCTGTAAGACCATATGTTAAGGACTGCTCGTCAATCACTTTTCACCCTTTTCCTTATTACTGAATAAAACATGAAATAATATTTTGGTATATTCCAATATATGAAAAAAAAAAACCTTTTTAAACCTTATGATCCCCCGGCCCCTTCTCCAAAATGTAGTGTAATTCTTTGGAGATGCTTAAAGGTCGTTTGGATTTCGATCTAAAGATCATCCGAAATGCTCGACTGTACAGTTCCACTGCATGGAACTCTATGCAACTGGATATCGGTTTGGTTTAAATTAAACCAGAGACTCAGAGATTTTGAAATATATATTTTTTTGTTTATTACTTACAAACAGTCAACTAGAACTAAATATAGCCACCAAAAATGCTCAATTCCAAATTTTGAGATGAATCGGATTTTCCGTTTTGATGTTGTAATCAATCATGTATGGTATAACAGTCCCATAGGCATGATAGGATAAAGCGTATAACAAAATTTCTGAATCCGGAATTTTATAATAACCTCATGATTTTCTTTGTGAAGGACATCGATCTGAGCTTAGCTATTTTACACAGTGATTAGTATGTGGACAAGTATTACGCATATGAAAAAAAACATGATATGTTAGAAAATTGAGGGCGTCATCTTCTGGAAATCTCTGAGTCGGCCTTTAATGAGCACTTTTTGTTCGCAAATCTATAAGTAGCAAAAAATAAAACAACAGAATAATAAAACAACAATTACAATATGGTCAAATATTTTTTCATACCACAGATTTCCTTTAATCATTTAGTCGCTAGTCATTTGGCTAGGAATGCTTAGTGTTTTTAGTGTCTCCGCATCATGTACGCCTCTAAGTAAAATTAATTAGCGTTTTTGAAGAGAGGCAATCAGTGTCTACTCAACTCAACAACGACAAAGTGCATGGTTTGGATCAAAGCAATCGAGTTACCGGTGAATTTCCTACCTACCTCTAACCTACACTATACAATGATGCTATTTTTAATAACGCATCGTAAACTTGCATTCCCTGAAATCATAATCAGGAGGACAAAGCTTCTTGCTTTTTATAACTTTAGCATTGAAAATGGGTGACTTTTAAAGTAATCTTCAGTGTGTTTTCGCCCATAAAGAGGTTTAACTTTTTGAATTGTGTAAAAATCACTTAAAAGCGTTATTCTGAGATTTTGGGAAAGATCTGTCGACCTCAGAATGAGTTTTCGAAGACTCTTATTCGAGTATCAACTTGAAAAGAGATACGTATTAAAAGATAGCTTGTAGACAAACGTTACGTATCCGATGATATAAGGTATATTATCCCTTAAATCCCTAAATGCCATTTTCAAAAATCACGGAGCGGACCCCTGCCCTGTGTTTACGGGGAAAGTGCTCCTAGATCTAATACCATAATACCACGAATAAAGCTACCTCCCTTTTTTGCGGTGATCGTCCGGTTGGTAGTCATTTTCCTCTAGGGACGTAAGGGACATGAAAGCTCAAGTATATCACACTCGCCTTCTCCCGAGGTAAGGGAGCCATGTGTCCAAATAACGCTCCGTTAACTTGAGATAAGGCTTTGTTAACTTGAGATAACGCTTTGTTAACTTGAGATAACGATTCGTTAACTGGAAATGCAAGCCGAACCTCAAATAAACACCCTTATCTAGGGTTAACAAGCTGAACCCCAAACAACGGTCCTTACCTTGAGTTACAAAGATAACCTCGAGATTACCAAAAGCTAAACCACGAATAGCGTTCCCTTATCCTAGGTATGGTTATCTCCAGTTAACGAAGCGTATCTAAAGTTAAAGTTGATTAACAAAACCCTCCAGATACCAAAGCTGAACCACGAGTAGCGCTCCTTATTCTAGGATATTAACAAGCTGAACCCCAAAATAACGCCCTTATTTAGCTAACAAAGCTTATCTCGAGATACCCAGCGTTCATTATTTCTACAATAAGGGACCCCTATCTAGAGATAACTCTGGGGCCTCGGATAAGGGAACGTATTTGGGCGTTCAGCATTGCTATCGCCAATTAACAGCGTGCTATCTCGAGATAGGTCCAAGCCCCTTATTTCAAGATAAGGAAGCTTAGTTCTCGAGATAAGGTGAACTTCCAAGTTTGATTAAGTCATAGATGAGAAAACTACCAACGGGAGTATCAGAAGTAATGTGTATCTTTTCCAAAAGAGGCCACTACACGAGAAATGAAGCCTGACCGGATTCGAACCGTACCCTAAGTTTTATATTATTAAAAGGGTGATCTTACCATTTGAGTCACTGGAAGGATAGATTGAATCAGAGGTACATACATTAGGTTCGAATTTCGATCTAAGTCTAAGTAACGCATTTTCAACAAAGTCACCAATAAGTTATTATCAACTGAGATCCGTACTGGGGTGGTGTACTGGGCACGGTCGCACCCATATTCTAAGAGGTCAATTATTTTGCTGATCTTTTGATAAAGACGTCAGAAATGTAAAGAAACTTGACAACAAGTCCCCCGACAAGTCCACCTTTCTGGTGATAAGGTATTCATTCAAAATATCTTTTAGGGGATTTAAGTCCAATTTTACGGACCTAATAACAAATGCAGATATTCCCCCAGTCCCGCATCCTCCTCCAAATAAAAAAAATAAAACAAATCTCGCGTACTATATAGCTTGTATTTCCTAATCATAATATGTGGTCTTACTTAATGCAACTCCCGTCATTTTAAAGCAGAGACTTTTGAGAGTGCACAAATTTATGTAGTTACACTTATTGCGCTTTTTACTTGAATGTATTAATCCTTTTCTCCTCCCACTTCTCTCACACGCACTAAGAATCACTCAATTAGGGCGATATGAAGGGTACACTTTAATAATAGCTAATAATCCTTTTTTTCTTTTTTCTCTGTTCTGAAATGATAAATGTATGGTGTTCATCACAACAAGAAAAGCTTTATTTCTTATCATCGATTTTAATCGAATGCACAAAAAACCGCAAACCAGTGACATTTGCGGACATTTCCTTCTGGACCCTATTGAGATGATACGATTTAAGATAGCGTCAGTCAATGAATAAAAAAAGAACTTATCGAAATCAACCCTAGGTTAGATACTTTGGCAAAATACAAATCAGATACCCTTCAACCGTATGACGCTATAACTGTGCATATTTTGGTAGGAAAAACAAAAGATTATGCCAACATCACCATGATTAACCAACATAGCAGGACAAGTGCAATGACCCTAGAAATGAAAACAAAATGCGTCAAATGTTGTCAGGGTCAATGGTAGGATTTTATAATCAAATATGATTACAACAAAAATATGATTGACATTGATTGAAGTGACACGTGAGTGTTAACCCGATAAGAAAAAATCACACTTATTCATAGTGTATTTTAATTTTTTTTAAATCAATTACCAGTTAAGATTACTTTAATATTTGGGAGAATCTGACAGCTTTAAAATCACATTTGTCTCCTATGCTAAAATAACCCCGGATATTAATTCAAAAATGTGGACGATTGAACAACATGAATGAAACATACTATAGCATGTTAGTGGTTAATTGTTGCTTTATGGTTTTATCACAGTTAACGAAGTTTGACTTTTTCGTTATTGGAGCGTCACCTCTGCATCACCTATCGTGGCTTTTTCAATGGGGCTCATTTGTTCATATTTATTAGCTCATCGGCGCAGCGTGCTGTAGGCTATATTTTAAAAGTATTACGTCTGGAAAGTTGTGTATGATTTTACAAAGAATGTTTTACTTTGAGAAAATCGCCATTTTTAAATTTCGTGTTCGTCTTGTCGATTTTAAACTCGAGCCTTCACAGATATATCATAGAGAATATATTTCCGCGGCAATTAAGATACCTATCACTGTTCTAGAGGTTTACCAGTTAAAACTCCGGCCAGTGGCGGCGCCAGGGGGGGTATGGGGGGCCAATTTCCCCCCCCAAAATTTTTTTCTGCCCCCACCCAGTTGCCCCCCCCCCCCTTGGTCACCGAAAGAAAAAGGAAAGGATTTCGGGCCAAAATCAGTGAGTTGGGGCCAAAAAATCAGCGATTTTGGGCCAACCATTGGTGAAAAAATTTCAAACTTTTTCATATTTTGCCCCCAGGATTTCGCTTTTGCCCCCCCCAAAGTTTCACTTGCCCCCCAGTTTGCCCACCCAGAAAAAGAGGTCTGGTGCCGCCACTGGGTAGTAGAACCACTTTGTTGGAATTAATTCTATTCGGGTACTCAAATGGGGTTTAAATTTCGGAGATATTGATTGAAATCAGACTTTTGATAATTTGGACTCGGGTAACCATGAACCATTAAAACATTTCGTTCTTTGGCGAGGACGGTAAGCCGTTGGCCACACATACAGAATACACTATAGACAAATAAAACAAAACGAAACAAAAACAAACAAATACAACAAAGCAAAAGACAAAAAACAAAAATAAAAATAAATAGAATGAAAACAAAAACTGGCCTGGCAAAGGCAGTCATTTTTTTTGTGGAATTGGCCGGTTTTTGAAGAATATCGTCAACATGAGCCAAACTGATCAATTTTGATTGCTTTTTTAGTCAATTTGAAAAAAAAAGTAAAAATAAAGTAAAAAAAATAAACAAACAAACAAAAACAAACAGAATCGACCTCGGATTTTTACTTTCTGTCCTCAACATACACATACCCTAAGGAAGTCCCCCCGGGTTTTCGCTGCCGTGAAATGAAGTGTCTTGGGAAAAAGTTGGGTATAGGGATGTGCCTTTGATAATAGTTTTTGTCCACAAACGTTAAATTGTGACCCATGCAAATACTACTAGATGGTTGTACCCCTTTTTTATGCAGATTCATCACATTATTTCACTTCCAAAATGGTTTCGTGTAACAATACTAAAATCACCAGAAGTGCAGTAAAAGGACATATACCCGTTTTACCAAAGGGAGAACTCCCTCGGCGAGGCTTCAAGAAAAAAAATGTAAATCCTCCCGAATTAATCGGACCAAGCAGTGTCTCTTCAGTGTCTATTGTATGTTTATCTAATATTTATTGCGTTTTAAAATCTGATAGGAGAGATCGTGACCTCCTCAGACCCATGCCAATTTTCATCACGACTTGAATGACGTCTGATTTCTCCGACTGTCAATTTGTAACTTAATACTCCAATTTGGATAGGGTATATGGACGGTTTCTTTAAGAGATAACAAACTAACGCCTCGTGTGGTGAAGAGGAATTACTTTTGGTCGAAAAAGTCTGAATTTTGACCGGACACTCTCAACAATGTTTAACTATTTATACTAGCAGGTTTCAAAGTTTAATGCGCACGACTCCACTTGTGGAAAAAGGCAGTCAATGCGCGACACCAACTGTTACAGAGTTTCCAATTTCTGTTGGATATTAATCTCAGGAAAAACAAATCACTTTCATTAAGTTCTTCATGTTCTTGGAGATTCACAGAATTTCTACGTTATCTCTTTGTATTACCTCCAAATCCAAAGCGTAAATTACTTTTTCATGCATTGCAACAGACACTCAATTTTGCTCGCACGACAAAAAAGCTTGGCAAGTCTCCACTTAAGTTGAATCACCTTCCTTTGGAGTTTAACATAACTTACAATAATATTCACTACATGCTTGGTGGTATCGGTGATCAAATAGATTTAAGTTAAGTAGAGAGTTGTTAAATAAAGATTTTATTGTCGTCTGTTATAATTTCGAAAGGTGGTTGCGCATTAATTCTCAACTATGCTTAACCTTTTTTAAAAATAGACACGATTAATGAAAAAAAAATAAATAAAAAATACTTTAGAAAAACGAGAAAAGAATGTTCAATTAAAGTGGTATCATTGGCCCATATTTTATTCAAAATGGACGGTTTCTTTAAGAGATAACAAACTAACGCCTCGCGTGGTTGGTCGGAAAAGTCTGAATTTTGACCGGACACTCTCAACTATTTATACTAGCAGGTTTCAAGGTTTAATGGGCACGACTCCACTTGTGGAAAGAGGCAGTCAATGTGCCACACCAACAAAAAGGGCAAATAGAATCTTCGGCATAATAGCATGTCCCTTATAAAGAACCGTGAAATAAATAGGTGCAAAGATAATGTAATTCTTTGCGAGAGCGTGGCCCACTTGTTAGGTATGTCTTTGATGCAGGAGGTCCCCGGTTTTAGCCCCGGTGGGCCAACTTGCTGGGATTTCGCGTACTGAATTTTGGAATTGATTTGTTTTTAATTTGAGGTAAAAATGCTGTATTAAAAAACTGGACTTCCGATTTCCCGTAGTTTGACGCACCGCACACACCACATGCTCGCGGGGGCGAGAGCGCACACACACACGCAACCATGTGACACTGTAAATCTATGTGTTTAGGTTTTTGTACCACTTTTTGAACACCTAAACGCGTTCAACAAAGCTAAGCGTAAAAGGAAAAATACGTGTAGGAGAAAATACTGTTTTAAACACGTTTAGGTGACTGAGTAAAAAAACACTATCACATTGCTCTGAGCTTATAGCTGATTTCAAAGTGGGAATAATGATGCTTAATGCTAATGCTTTGTAGTGTTTTATGGGATCAGAGAAAATGATCTCTTAAAGCCACTATCAGCGATTTCTTCAAAATGTAAACAAATCGCGCCCCTATTTTTCATCAAAATCTATTTTTTACACGGTTGTATTGAAAATTGTTCTGGTAAATACCTCTGCAAGTGGCTAAGTGTAACACGCCATATTTGTCAAGAAATGAGGATTTTTATGCTTTGTTTTCTAATAAAAGTCGGGATCCGACTTTTTTAAGGTCTAGAAACAGTCGTAAATGGCATCTTCAAGACCGCTTAGTAGAATGCATAAGTGTCTGTTTTTCACAAAGAAAAGTAATATAAGTTGTTGATATAACCTAACACTAGAAATTTAGAGACAAAATGGGCATTTTGAATTTAGAAAAAAAAAATGACTGATTGTGACTTTAACAAAAAAGTAAGTTTTTGTTCGTCGAACGCGTGTAGGTGTTCAAAGTAATTCAAAATCTATCTACATGTATACACAGATTTACCGTGAAATCTTGACTTTTAGGCACTAGTAATAAAAGAAGCACTCAATCACAAACAAAAGATTAAAATCACATAACGATTCTATGCATGCAAACTTTGATGATAAGGTTTTTACTAAACGTGAGGGGGAGAACGTGGGTTTTTTCTTTGTCAAAAACGGGGAATTCCCCATCCCTCCGAGTAAATATTTGCTCCCGTAGGTGGGTTTGTTTTCCAGTCTGTAGTATAATACTTGAGCTATCTTTGTGCATGGTTTCTTCAAGGATAAAGGAATCACTTCCAAAACGTCAGAAATGGCATTTATGCTACTTATTTCACTAGTTGTCCTTTTTGTAAATGTTAAGTTTTACATTATTGAGAATGATTTTGCGCAATGCATTACACTATATGAACTTGAATTCTAAAATCAACATTATCCAAATACAATATAATATAGTTGAATACGAGCTAGGGTGCTTTCACAATTATTATCTATCACTTTAAAAACGCTGTTTAAAAAAGTTGTTAAAACTTTAAAAAACCATGGTTGTTCAGGTTCCACTGTTAAACAACCCGGTTGTTTAACTGAGTTGTTCAAACTATTTATACCAGCAGGTTTCAAAGTTTAACGGGCACGACTCCACTTGTGGAAAAAGGCAGTCAATGCGCGACACCAACAAAAAGGGCAAATAGAAGAGTTTCCAATTTCTGTTGGATATTAATCTCAGGAAAAACAAATCACTTTCATTGAGTTCTTGGAGATTCACAGAATTTCTACGTTATCTCTTTCCTCCAAATCCAAAGCGTAAATTACTTTTTCATGCATTGCAACAGACACTCAATTTTGCTCGCACGACAAAAAAGCCTGGCAAGTCTCCACTTAAGTTGAATCACCTTCCTTTGGAGTTTAACATAACTTACAATAATATTCACTGCATGCTTGGTGGTATCGGTGATCAAATAGATTTAAGTTAAGTAGAGAGTTGTTAAATAAAGATTTTTTGTCGTCTGTTATAATTTCGAAAGATTGTTGCCCATTCATTCTCAACTATGCTTAACCTTTTTTTAAAATAGACACGATTAATGAAAAACAAAAAAAAAATAAATAAAAAAAAAATACTTTAGAAAAACGAGAAAAGAATGTTCAATGAAAGTGGTATCATTGGCCCATATTTCATTCAAAATGATTGTTGTCACCACAACATACAACGAATATAGAAATTTCTCTTACGAGAACTTTTGATTACGTCGATTTTGGTAGCTATTGGTGTTTTATATCTTCATTGAATTTGTTCGGATATATTTTTAGAATGTTGATCAATTTGCAAAAGTAGGATTTAAAGTAACACTATACGCCTAATACGCCTAGCCGGTGCTTTGTATCGTCGCCTATACAAAGCACCGGCTAGAAAGTTTCTAGAAATACCGATATAATATACTGCTGCAATTTTATGCAGGTTTATTTCGAGTGTTTAGTGCATGTTGCAATACTTTGGCCAGTGTGTGTAAAATCGCAAGAAGTGCAGTGAACGGACATATACGGGAAAAATACGTTTAGGAGAAAATACTCTTTAAATATGCTTAGGTGACTGAGTTAAAAAATCACATTGCTCTGAGCTGATTTCAAAGTGGGAATAATGATGCGGAATTCTAATGCTTTGTAGTGTTTTGTGGGATCAGGTGTTAGAGAAAATGATCTCTTAACAAAAAAGTGAGTTTTTGTTCGTCGAACGCGTGTAGGTGTTCAAAAGCGATACAAAATCTATCTACATGTATACACAGATTTGCCGTATAATCTTGATTTTTTAGGCACTATAATAAAAGAAGCACTCAAAAAACAATATCACAACAATTAAAAGATTAAAATCACATTACGATTCTATGCATGCAAACTTTGATGATAAGGTTATTACTAAACTTGAGGGGGAGAACGTGGGTTTTTTTCTTTTGTCAAAAACGGGGAATTCCCCATCCCTCCGAGTAAATATTTGCTCCCGTAGGTGGATTTATTTTCCAGTCTGTAGTATAATACTTGAGCTACCTTTGTGCATGGTTTCTTCAAGGATAAAGGAATAATTTCCAAAACGTCAGAAATGCCATTTATATGCTATTTATTTCAATCAATTTATCCTTTTTGTAAATGTTAAGTTTTACATTATTGAGAATGATTTTGCGCAATGCATTACACTATATGAATTTGAATTCTAAGATCAACATTATCCAAGTACAATATAATCTAGTGAATACGAGCTAGGGTGTTTTCACAATTATTACCTATCACTTTAAAAACGCTGTTTAAAAAGTTGTTTAAAACTTTAAACAACCGTGGTTGTTCAGGTTCCACTGTTAAACAACCCGGTTGTTTAACTGAGTTGTTTAAACATTTAAACAGGTCTGTTTAAACATTTTAAATATTTAAACAACTCAGTAAAACATGTTTAAACAGACTTGTTTAAATATTTAAACAACTCAGTAAAACAACCGGGTTGTTGAAGGATGGAACCTGAACAACCATGGTTGTTTAAAGTTTTAAACAACTTTTTAAACAGCTTTTTTACAGTGATAGTTGTTTTCAGGTTCGCACCAGTACAGCAAATTACGCCATATAATATTGCTGATGCAACTCTTAACCATGGCCTATACATACACCAAAAGAGGCGAAAATACTAAGCTAAATGTGAAATTGAATGACCAAAGTGCCACATTCAGACGATGGGCCATGGATAGGACGAAAATGTAAAAAAAAAAATAAAGTTAATTTTAATAAAGTAATTTTTAATTGTTTTAAACAAACGCACATTTCAGGAGATGGAAAACTTATATTACCAAAGTATTCAATTAAATTCTTTTATGGATTCAATCTACAATGAAGATCAACATTGGGGATTTTAATGTTTTTTACACAAACTTTGGCGTATTTCGAATCATAAAAAATAGACAAAGTATTCCCAACCAGTTGCATTTTGGAAAATCTCCCAACAAACAAACAAATAACTTCGCCGGCATAGAAGAATTTCCAATCTCTGTTGGATATTTATTTTAGGCAAAACAAATCACTTTCATTGAGTTCTTGGAGAATCACAGAACTTCTACGTTATTACCTCCAAATCCAAAGCGCATTACAACACGATGCATACACTCAATTTTGCTCTCATGACAAAAAACTTGGCAAGTCTCCACTTAATCTAGTTGAATCACCTTCCTTTGGAGTTTAACATAACTTACAATAATATTCACTGCTTGGCGGTATCGGTGATCAAATAGATTTAAAGTAAAGTAGAGAGTTGTTAAATGAAGATTTTATTATCTTCTATCATAATTTCGAAAGCTTCTTGCGCATTCATTCTCAACTATATCTTAATATTGTTTAATAAACGCGATTAAAGAAACATGATGAAAAAAGAAAGAAAAGAAATTGCAATGAAAGTGGTATCATTGGTCCATATTTCATTCAAAATGATTGGAAGTATTGTCACCACACGGCATGTAACGCATATAGAGAATTCTCTTACGAAAACTTTTGGTTACGTCGAGTTTGGTATATAGCTATTGGTGTTTCAAATCTTCATTGAATTTGTCCGGAGACTTTTTAGTATGTTGTTCAATTTGCAAAAGTAGGATTTAAAAAAATAACACTATACCGGCTAGAAATTTTCTAGAAATACCGATATACTGCTGCAATGTACTAACTTTTATGCAGTTTTTATACATTTCCGCTTTCCTGTCGTTCAGGTCATTCGCAAATTACAATAAAAGGTTACGCTTTTTGTATCTTTTGCGTATTCCATAGATACTGGATCTCACTTGGCAGTACAATTCTATTGTTTCTAAATGGTCTTCACACGCATGACTAATATATATATATATATATATATATATATATATATATACATGTGTGTGTGTGTATTTCCACAGTTTTTATTATCTCGCGTTATCGTTGCTTATCCATTTAATTAGAAGATTACATTGATGTTGATCTTAGAACTCATTTGGTGATGGTCAGATCCCGTAGTGTTTAAGACTGAAAAGCTCAAGATGTTAGGGCGATGCTTGTTGCCCTTGGATAATTGATCGAAGTTAAAAAAGGTGATATTTTCAAGTTTTGTACTTGGGAGTACAATTCTATTGTTTCTAATGGTCTTTACACGCATGACTGTAAAAATATCAAAATGCTGAGCGTTTTATCTACGACTGACCTGAAATAGCACAGGAGTGCAGTGGAAATGTATAATACCATAAAAAACAAACTTAAGCAATACTGAAATCGATTACAAACTTCCCAGATTAATCGCTGAATTTGGTTTCTCTCCCCCTCTTCCTTTTGAAATTTAAATATCACGTTCAGCGGTGACTTTCATGTGTGAATCGAAACATGAATAAATCGTTCCATGGTCTTCTCGTACTGTTGACCTCAAGTACTAGACTACACGGTCAAGATTAGTATTGCTGGCAGGTGTTTTATAGAACCCCTTGGAGATATTTCATTCTGAGCGTGCCAAATCCATTAAGATTGTGTTCAATGTGCATTTGAAAGTTCTGAGAAAATGACATTGAATAAAAGAAAATATCACCTTTTTAAACTCGATCAATTATCCAAGGGCAACAAACATTACCCTAACATCTTGAGCTTTTCGGTCATAAACACTACGGGGTCTGACCATCACCAACTAAATATTTTCATTCTAAATGTTATGGCTTTCAAGCAAGTCAAGTTCCTCCTTGATCTTAATTAGAACTGATTATCTTAACTGATTTTGTATTTTGTTTTGCTTTCATAATCGAGAAAAATGACACCTAAAGTACTCAGCTAAGTATTTAGGTGGGTGGAGGAATGTACAAAAGCTTAAATAAAAATAACCTTAGGCTAATTCGCTATATTTTAATGTGGTTGTTTTATTCATCAACTCATCTATTCAATTCTTATTCAGGAGAAGGTTCAACGTCTTTCATTTTTAGTGAAAACAGCACTTGAAAGAGGTTGATTTATTGCACATACTTACTAAAGAGACACAAATACATTCAATGCGCCCCCATTTTTTCCCGAAATGGCTCATATTTAGGCTTAAGCGTTAAATCACACCTGAAGTGGAAAGGCCGAAAACGCATTTCAATGTAATCAAAATATGATTTGGAATTTTCTGCCTGTTCAACAGAAAAGCCAATCATGCTTGGGCCTATAGGAACAAAAGGCAAGTTTAAAATTTACGTTTGGTTTTCCTTTCTACTTGTTTGTCCAATAAACCTCTGAAACGCTCTAGGTGGGTGTTCTACAACCATCAAGTGCAAATTAAGAGAAATTTGTATCCTCAGAAAATCTTTTCGCGTCCCTTTAAAAGAAACGCCTGCTGCTTATACTAATACTTCACAACGGCCGTTTTCTTACTCGCGTGGTAGCTTATACCATTTATCATACCAGCAAGTAGATCCCCTCGGTTTTCATTGGATAATCGCCGGAATTTACTGACTAGATATATCCCGTATCACCCCCTCGGAGCGCGTCTCAACGTCCGTATCATGTCAGTTAGGAACTGCGCATGCGTGACTATGCATCATGACAACAAAAAATCCTAAAATTCGGCGTTCATTTTTGACGTAAATCGCTGCTCTAATTTGGCGATTTTTAGCATTGTTGAACCGAGTTGGAACAAGATTTCAGTATAATCGCTCTCACATAAACTAAAAGACTTTAAAATAGATCAATCATTTTGTTTGCGAATCAGAAAAAGATGATTTTTAGGGCTGTTTTATTTTCAAAGATTCTTGTCGCTGAAAATTCGTCACCCTTGCACTAATTTAAAACACTCGGCCAAAAGTTAATTTACGGTAAGTATTGTTTGTTTTGTGAATCACCCTTTGAATTTTCTTAGGCCGTATGTTTGTGCTTATTTTGTTCTGCTTGGGTATGATAAAATCGTTATTAGGTGAGTTTTGAGGTGACACGGATTATATCTTGTCTCGGATTCTGTATCTGGGCTCTGGCTGCGCCCTCGCCCGATACAGACTCCTCGACTAGATATAATCCGTATCACCCAAAAACTCACCTAATAACTAATAGTATAGACCGTATTCAATAGCCAGCCATGTTGGTGGACTAGATAGACGCATTCCAGTACTACAATACATTCACCTGTCAATGATCCCTGTGCAATCGCTAAACATGGATCGATTGACAGCTTAATGTATTGTAGTCCTGGAGTGTATGCATCTTGTCCACCAACATGTCTGGTGTCTGACGTCATATTGAATACGGTCTATACGGCAGCTACACACAATTTGGCACTCGCCAGTGGTGGACCACATAGCTACCCCGCGGCCTCGCAGTTACTACGACTCCAATAAAATTTAATAAAATAAATGCGAATTATGCGAAAAAATAACGGGTGAGAAAGTTCCTCACGGTTGGACCGTTCCAGCCCATCCATGAGTAATTTTCTCACCTGTTACAGCAAGGTTTTTAGAGTATGTTGAAATGGATAAAGGTCCATTCTTGTAGGACTAACCCTGGTTTAGACCCCGGGTCTAAAGTTGGACTCCCTTGAGAATACCAGCCATACTGACCTATGGGGAACTAAATGTAATACTCATAAAATTAAAACTGTTACTTTTTAGAATCAATTAGAATAGTCAGGATGGGTTTATGTTATAATCCTCTATAGAATTAGGAGCAAAATAGAGGCGGTTTTGAAAACCCGCAACAGATATCTGAATGTCCCCTTAACGGTTTTACCATAATATTGGCCTATTGCTGGCAATTAACAAAAACACAAATAATATATATAATTGAAATTTCTTGAACTTTGTTATTTTGGTGAACTTTGTTATTTTACTCATCAATGATATATTCAATCATAACTTTCAGGAACAGGAGTTTGCATTTAGTTTGAAATTTATATCTGTTAGAAAAATGATAGTTATAATACCTGCATAGCAGGGATTCAGATTTATTATTTTGATAAGCTGAAAATAACTTGAGGCAATGGTGGCACGGCACATTGGAAGTTCCTAGTGCGAATCGCAGTCCTATCGACACATTCCAGATCAAATTCACTAAACCATGGGAGTTTCCGTAACCTTACCCATCTGACACACTTATGAATTCGGACACCTTAACGGAATAAACCTGTGCTTTATTCCGTGAAGGGTTTCCGAATTTATAAGTGTGTCAGAAAAAGAGTGTGTCAGATGGGTCAGGTTAAGAAAACTCCCCTAAACCATTTCCTTTTAGGTCCGACTGCAACCAACTGGTCCCTTAAAATTACGTGAGCAAATGTAAGAATTCTTCATCAATATCTTCGCACGGTTCTTAAAGGTTCGTTGATTTTAAAATTATCTTTAATAGACGTCATCCTTGTCGGTGCCAGTTGTTTTCATAAAAATTCAAATTATATGGGCGATGTGGACATCTCGGCTTGCTGAAGCTTACATTTTGTACAAAAAATCAATATGATCTTCGCCCTCCTGAAGCTTACATTTTCTACCAAAAATCAATATGAACCATTATGTCAGATGGATTTATTTTGTAATCCTCTGAAGAATTAGGGGCAAAATAGAGGAAATTTATGATCACCGCAACATAATTATATCTGAATATTCTCTTAACGGTATTACCGTAATATTTGCCTATTGTTGGCAATTAACAAAAACAACAAAAAATATATTGAAATTTTTGAAATGCTGGTGAACCTTGTTATTTTGCTCATCAATGATATATTCAAATTTAACTTTCAGCTACACAAATGTTACATGAGTTTGCATTTAGTTTGAAATTTATATCTGTTAGAAAAATGATATTTATAATACCTGCATAGCAGGGATTCAGATTTATTATTTTGATAAACTGAAAGTAACTTGAGGCAATGCATTGGAAGTTTCTGGTGCGAATCGCAGCCCTATCGACACATTCCAGATCACATTCACTGAACCATTTCCTTTTAGGTCCGACTGCAACCAACTGGTCCCTTAAAATTACGTGAGCAAATGTAAGAATTCTTCATCAATATCTTCGCATGGTTCTTAAAGGTTCGTTGATTTTAAAATTCTCTTCAATAGACGTCATCCATGTCGGTGATTGTTTTCATAAAAATCAAATGATATGGGCGCTGTGGACATCGGCGTGCTGAAGCTTACATTTTGTACAAAAAATCAATATGATCTTCGCCCTCCTGAAGCTTACATTTTCTACCAAAAATCAATATGAACCATTATTGTCAGGTTGTTCGCTACAAGAACATTACGAAAAACGCATTACTGATGTTGTAATTGTATAAAAAGGCATCCTCTATGCAAGAATACCGATGTGTCATCTTCTTTACAACAAAACACTGGAATGGTGTGGTTTGACTGACAATACAGAGCGGTGTCAAACGACTTTGAATAAATCGCGCTCTTTGTTGATGTTACAAATCGTCTACTCGCGGTGAATAAAATTCAAAGGACAGCACACAATAAGATACCCATGGATTTTTTTTAACGCGGCTCATATTACCCGCAGGATTTAAAGAGACTGGGGGAGGTATTCTGAAAAAATACGTTCCCTTAATTTGCATTTGATTGTTTGTAGAGCTGTATAACGAGTACGTTTCAGAAGTTTGTAGGAGAAAAAAGTAAAAATGTTTTAAAATCTTAAGTTTTTAAAGTGTTTTGAAATAGGAAAAAAAATGCTTTGTAAATCAACATGCAACATATTTTGTGACTGCAACATATTATTTTTTTAAATTTTTAATTAAAAAAATCCTCAACAACACAAAAACAGAGAACATTTTATTCCAAAACAATTATAATGTAAACGTAGTAGTAGTAATAGTTTTTCACAATCATTTAAATAAAAACTCTTTTTTCAAAGCAATCAATTTGCTTTTGGCTTATTCATTTCAAAAGCAAGTTTGTTTGATATTAAAAACTTGTGGAAATATTATGGAAATTAAGAGGTAGGGTATGTGAAATTTACCGATATCTCCTTGTATACTTTTAACGACACCTTTCATAGAATATGCAGATGTTCTGTTCTTAAAGTAACTTGGGGGGGGGGGGGGGGTGGGCTTGTATGTTATGTACAATGATGTGAAATGGTTCTTCTCATATTGGTTGTGGAACAGTTTTAGAAAAGAAAGATGAAAGGAATTCTGAAACAATGGTAACATTCGGATAAATCCGTATAAGTTTAAAGAAAAAAATCATCAAATTCGTCACGTTTCCGTTTGGTGCCAATTGAGTACGTGGGTTAAGATAGACAATATTTTTTTTTTAATTTCTATTCTGCTTTTAATTTATTGAAGAATTCTGTTACATTTAGTATTTCAAGATACTTTTAGCAACTAGTACTTACAGATTTATATCCAGATTCAGATCAAAAATAAAATTCAAAATAAAATTTAAAAAAATAAAATTAAATTAAATAAAATTAAAGATAAGAAAACCGATTTTAGATTTTTGTTTCAGGATGTTAAAACATTTGACGTACTCGCCTTTTTAAGATATTATAGTTTTTGGATGCCTATACACAAGTTCTTGTTTAGATTACTATACGTAAATGCTTCATCTAAGCGACAAGAACGATTCAACTTAACATTGATTTGGACATTTTTATTTTGCTATCCAAAATATGTTTTTAAATTTCGCAGTGAGCCATTTACAGTACCAACCCTTGCGCTGATATAGGTTTACACACACGCAGTACCCTATGGACCAGCTTGACATCAAAATCGTGAACTCAATTCATGTGAACGCTAGAATGAACTATTTGAACGACAATCTTTTGAATCAATTACATACAGATGCATTCGAATCATAAAGTACAACAGTAATAAAATGTGAATAAACAACCTAAGGCAAATCTTAAAAAAACTATGTGACATGTAATTGGGCAACCAGAACATACTATGATCATATCTTAATGGAAGTATGTTCCAGGCAATGTGTTATACCTCAAGGGCCTTAATTGTACATGTTCTCAAAACCAAGAAAAAAGGTGACGTTGCATTATTTTGAATTTCATAAGCAAGCTGTCAAAATTCACTTATCAGATTTTTGAACTTGCTCTGATTTTTATCGACGACTGTACTTTTACAGGTTAAGAGTTAGGTAAGACCTATACGCTTACACAATGACTAATATAATATTAACTAAGGCAAACACTGCCAAACCTTAGATCTCAATACGACATGGACGGATAAAGGGACATAGCAGGGAGGGTTTTCTCAGGATACGAATTTCTCTAAATATGCGTCATATAATGAGACAATTTCAGAGGCTTATAGGGCAAAACAAAGAAAAGAATATTAAAAAATATAAACAAACAAACAAACAAACAAAAGGTTAGGTTTGAACTTGCTTGATATCTAATCGGCTCTATATACAGGGTGGCCCAATCAAAATTTCCCAAAATGAAAGTGATTGATTTCAGATTTGAAAAGCTCGGTTGCCAAAACAATTTATGTGTACTTATCATTCCATCATGAAATACCCATGGACAGGTCTGTAGTCGTGCTAAATACCAGTCTTTCTGTCTTGTGCAAGGGCAGGGGGTAGGACACGGTCTACTCGATTTGGGCATTGCGGATTTCCATGCTAAGAAAAATGATGCTCGTGGACAAGTCTGTTTTGGACTATTGTCAGTGGACCATATTAGAGAACCACTTAACCAAAATGAACAATTTTTTTAGGCAAGATGCTTCAACAGTGCTATTCTTTATGACTAAAATAAAATCCACATATATAAATTTTAAAAAAAGTGGAAAAAAATATCACTTTTTCATTGGGTAAAGTTTTTTATTGGGTCACCCTGTGAGAAGTATGAATACAACTATGTGCGCGCTGAAAACTAGAAGTGTATATTATTTATATAAATACGTTTTGGATCAGTGGTTAGTGTGTGAAAAGCAGTCTGTTATACAAAAACAGCACGATTTTAAAGAAAAAATGAGGGCTCATACTCGGAAAATCTTTGAGTTGGCCTTTAAAGTGTATACAAGATTTGTTTTTTCTTATAATTCAACTCTAAAATAGGCAATGAAGATTTGTTGTCATAACGTCATGTTATCAGTGCGTAGCCTTATAAAAGCGTACCCATTTCGGAAACCTTCACGCGTAATGAAACTAATTGCAAAACAGTGACAATACAAATCATTATGTTTAACATTTCAACAAGATATTGTTTTATTCCATTTATAATAAACAACGATAATTAATTCTGTTGTTTCGATGGAAAGAAAAAACAAAAGTGTCGATCTTAATAATAATAAAAATAATCATAAAAAATGGGGGCTTACCGACCTTCAACCATTTTAGCAATCTTCCTTGTTTGTGATTCAATTTAGCCGCTCTTTCCCAAAATGAAATGTACCTGTATCGGCCTACTCCTCCAATATTGTCACCGTCGTTCCGCCTAATCAAATAAATTTTTGCTATAAGAAGAAAATTCTATTTTTCTCGCTGACCCCAGTGAATTTAAGTCCAAGGAAAATATTTCTATGATATATTAAAAAATAAGTCTCCAAATATGGTCGACCACATTAATTACAAGATCACTCTCGTATGGACCAATGTACAACATTTTCTTCTTTGAAAAAAAGGCCACGATCGGACCACCCCACCTTAAAAAGAATTATGGACATAGATAGTATGGAATTTAATATTTCATATCTAAATATTTAAAAAGTTGTGATGACCTTCTAACCTTTTTGGAGGAACATTTGATAAACAAGTTGAAGGTTACGTGTTAGTTTTAGTTGTAGACATTAAAACATTAACAGCTCAAGGGTGGGGGATGTATTTAGATTCAGATAGAGAAACCCAATAATGATCACTTAACAATAAAGGGACAAAACTTTCATAAGTATCTACTTGATCATGTTAATTGGGATATTTTTAAGCAGTTTGTTATTATCAATGAAAAAAAACCCTACTCTCTACGGCATTTTAAGCATGTATGTAAAATTGGATGCAAACAAACCTAGATGCTTTTCAAATGGGTTTTGTGGTGGGAAGAAACAATATGGACCATTTCACTGATTGTCGGTGTTCTCAATGTTAATGCCCTATCAGTAATAATTAAAAACGCCTACCCCAGAATATACCCAGGTCTTTAATAATGTGATCTGTGTGTGTATGTGGGGTGCTATCAAAGCACGGTCGGGATATTTGATTGATAGATACTTGATCGCTTTTAATTTAATTGCATCCTATTGTGTAAACACACCTGGTAATTTCCCAGTGTTCCGCTTTCAAAGTTGAGTGGGCTTAATGGCAGTGCAATAATTTGAAGTAAACAGGGGATAAAAAGATCGACATAGTACCAGAACCTAACCTAATTGGTTTATGAATGCAGTGAACTGACATAAGTGAAACACTACAAGTGCTATAAACCTGAAAGTGTCTTGAAAGGGACAGGAGGGACTGAAAACTATGGGTACAGTTAAAAATTCCGATATTTTTAAAGCGAAATCGAATCTGTGCATGAAGGGTTGAACAAGTTTTTAAACATACTGCAGGAGATGGTAAATGTCAACAATCAAGCTGAATTTACCTGATTGCTACGCATTTTGATATACTTGATATAACCTTTTAGCAAGCAATCCAATTCAGGAACCTATATATCTGGTATTACCTTTAAGGGGGGGGGTATGGGGGTTTGAATATGATAAAATTGTTCCAATAAGGCAAATGAGATAATGCAAATGGTTAAATTGTGTAGATTGTAATCTACAAATGCTTTTTATTCGATCGCCATCGGGACATTCGGTTCCGAGATATTGTTGAACAAAGTGAAGCCGTGTACGCAAAATTTGCAAAAAATGCATCATTATCCTATATTTTCTCATTGTGAAAAAAATTTAAATGGGTTATATTTAAGATATTTTAAAAAGAGATTATTTATGAACTATTTAATAACACATTTATCTTGGCTTAAGTTGAAGTAAATAACTACTTATTATTATCCTTTCCCATATTTAAAGTTAATTAAATGTCATGGGTAAGTGATTTTATGTTTTTCACTGTTTACTCACCCTGTGCATATTAAGAAACTTATTTTAAAAAATAATTACAGGAACAATGGATGCACCTATTTCGATGATTCTGTCATTAATAATTATGATAATTCAGTATAAAATGGAAATTAATAAATAATTTCATATTTCAAAATCAAAAGCGCACTCAATTTGTCTAAATGTTTCGAGGTCTATAACTCGTTTCGTTAAAATACGCAAACATCCAAACGAAAACGAACTAGAGAACGATACCATGCTATGAACATGAAATTTGGTACACATATTAAGCAAATACCGGGCTAGTGAACCATGAAGCCAAATTTTCAAATGGGTTGTTCCAAATTCAAATACGCCATGAAATTACACGATTGGTCGATTCCCCGTTGCCATGGCAAACGGTATTAAATTCGGCCTTCATGGTCAACTGCGTAGTTCCCTCCTTACATGCATCCAAGGTTTTCGTCCCAGTAGCATGTTTTTAGTTATTTAGTTACATCGTCAGGTTTTACCATCGATAGGCCTACGTGGTTCCATGGCACCAGAGCAAAAATTGTCTGGATTTTAAAACTTTGTGACATGGCTACACTGATCTCTAACTATGTATATACCACTATTTAGGAAAATGAAGAAAAAATCATCTCAAAGTTCACTGCTCCTGACCATACCCCTCCCTTAAAGAGACAATGAGGAGATTTCCAGAAAGAAAGCGCCCCCATTTTTCTTGAACCCCCCCTAGGGTTTTTTTTTTTTTTTTGTTTTTTTAACATATTGGGAATGCTTACCAATGTAATTGATCACCCTGAAGTGATAAGCCGATACCCCGTCTTATGTAATAGATGATGAATTTAGTAGTTTCTGTCGTGCACTACAGAAAGTCAAAGCATGGTTTTCTATGGGGAACGACTACGATAGCAGGCAGTTCCAAACAAGGTGTGGCGGTTTCCTTTTGCACATGTGTTGTCCAATACACTTCCAAACGTTCTCGGTAGGTGTCTACAATCGATCCAGTGAATTTGAGAGAATTCATATCCCTAAAAATCTCCTCCTGTCCACTTTAAGCTTTTCGTACCATATCTCGAATTGCCGCATTACATCATAAACCCGATGAATAATACCAAATAACATCGCCCAGAAATAATAGTGGGCGACTGTGCGGCAGGAAGTTGACTATAGTGTAGGAAATAAGAGCCCAATTGCAGAGTGGAAAATGATTCAAGTAATTCAAAATCAGTGTTCAATGTTGGTGTTACTCAGGCGCGGATCTAGTGGGGGCTCGCGCCTCCCGGTAAGTCCGCAAAATCTTGCAATCAGCCAATTTTGGACAAATTTCCAGCCTTCAGGAGCACCAGGGTATTTGACGTTTTTCAAATCCTGGATCCCCCCGTTTACCATTTTAAAGAACGCCGAGGCAAACAACACATTTTCGCCATATTATTTTTGCGTTTGTCCTTACATACCTTGTTTGTTTGTATTAACGCCCCCTAGAATTACGCTCTCCTCATTTGTTTTGCGATAAAAGTTCTCAAAATAAAAGCAAGTAACAATATAATTAATGCTCGCGATTTGAATTGGTGGTAGGTTGACCGGCGCGACCTGAAACCTGACTACTTGTGGACAACTTACCGAGTATGTCGTCAATTGAAGTCTAGATACTTTGGACAAGATTTCCGTAGAAATTGCTTCTCTCCATGTAAAAGGTGTGTTAATCACCACTTTAACTCGCATTTTCGACAGCTGTAGATAGCAGCCATGTTGATGACTGTTCAAACGTCGATTCTTTTTGTGCGGGACACCGGGTAATTCGATGGGCTTGCTATGGTTTGCGATGGAAATATAACTGAACAACTGACCTATAAGCAACGCCCCTTTAAAAAATGAGCACCTGTGCGTTTTGCTGGAAGAATTACGTATCTTCGCTGTCACGTTGTATTCAGTCACTTACGGGCGGTCCGGTAAGTAATTTCCACGGTCTAGTCTGTGTCACAGACTGCGAAAGATATTATCTAAATTGGATGCGCGAGAGATAACGTTATCATCTGTCCAGCGAAATGTGTGGGTAACATGAAACTAAATCTCAATATCTCCGGAAAACGAAGAGGATCTACTAGTAGGTTTTGGCCAAATTCCGTTAAACTATGTTGTTGTTGTTGAATATGCATCGCAATTGGGTCTGAACCTCTTAGAAACCTATCGAGAAATTGAACGTTTTGTCGGGTCACGAGAAAAGTGAACCGTAATTCGTAATCGCCACGTAGCAATCCTTCCCCAAATGCCTTTCGATATTTTTCCAGTCTGAGAATTTTCAACACTGGTTTCAATTTACGCCCACTTATTTTTTATATTTTTTAGAACAGGATCAACGGCTATTTACCGGACCGCCGTAGGCGGCATCGCCAACCAAAAGGTAAACCAAAAAGCGTTACCGATTTCCATTTAACTTGGTATGTGGGTAGTAGTGGACACAAGTATTAAGCATGTCGTTTGTTATCAACCAAATGTTGTCATATAAGTATCCATTTGCATATTTGTCCTGATTAGCTCATAACAGAAAGGCGGCCTACACTCTATTTTGTTTGATACGCTGAGCGCACAAGTCCAAAACCGCGGACTTCTCTAATTTAAATATTTTATTCACAGGGCTTTGTAATTGCTGATTTGTGCTCATCATAACACAGTACAATTATCTCATTTTTGAATTTTCCTAGCTGAACCTGGGCCCTGTAAAATAATTATATAGTAGAAAACCTAATCCACATCGCTTACCATTCTTATTTTCTAATATTGGAAACCACCTTGTTTTATCCATCAATTCATTGAATTGATGGATTATTGCCATCGAGAGCGGCGTTTTATATGTCGGCTCTTATTTGCGAAACTATTCGGCCGTTTTATTATGTCCGTTTTTTCCACGAACTTCAGCAAATTGTTCCTGGAGCGATGGCGTTTCGCCGTAGGTTTTATTTTTTGGATTTAGTGACGGGAGGCAGTTTGGGTGCCTTCTTTTGTCAAGTTTTGACATCAGTTGATGTCGTGCTTGTCGTCTTTCTTACTGAATGCTATTGGTTTTGTGTGCACCTATGAACCGGTTCTAGTGGGGTTCTTCGGTCAAACATGATGGCGATCGTGTTACCATATCTCCCAAGGGCTTACCAGGGACTGAGGTCAAACACCGTGCAAGTGCGAGTTCATTTGACTTGAGTAGATTTAGTATAAACAAATTTCCCTGGATGAAGGTCGCCCGGCTATAATAGAGATGACACAAAAGAAGTTGTTTTACTTGAGATCAGACTTGAGTTATGTTAATAGCTCGGGGTATTTTGCAACCAAGTCTCAAAGAATTTTCAGCAAAAGTACAATTTGCCTACTTTAGTGAAGCAAAACTTCAAAAATATTAAGTCCGTACCTTAGCAAATTTGGTATCGTGGTATCGTCCTTTGCAGAAGGCAAGCCTTTTTTCCCATTATGGCATTTATACTGACTATGCATAGTGTTTATGGTATAGGATGGATGAAAAGTTGGGTTTGTTGGTTGTTGGTTTCGACGGCAAAGTTTAGGATTTTTAGTTTATGTATATTGGTTATATTTTTGGAGGTCTTTGAGAAACAATTTTGGTGTACGCTGAAAAACCTTATCTGTTTGTCATTAAGTTCTTGTTGGCTGTTTTCGATACAATGGACATTGCTGCGACATTGTATACCATGCCCAGCGTGGCTGTTCCTCTAAACGATGTTCCACTACGTTGACCTTTTTAACGCACCTTGAAACTGTTGAAAGACAGTTCTGGTATTCATAAGTGGTCCTTGAAAGTTGAAGGCACTTTAATATATTAGGTTTTCTAGATATAAATATTCGATCCTATAAATATGATAAACAAAAGAGGGTATTCACTTGCGACAGCGGTGGGCATATTTCGGAATATTTTTAATAACCCTAACACTGGGATACTATATTCTATTGCGAGTTGGGACGACAAACACGCTTGCCTTACTTTTGACGGGTTTTAGATATTTGTGTCGACGGTGCTCCACTACATGATTGGCCTAACATTCGACTTTTACCTTTTAATATACCGCTTCGTTGAAAAGCGGAAAATGTTGAAATAAGTGGCGGTAAGCATATCAATACTAAGTGGAAATCTTTGGAACACATCTGCCAGAAATTCATTACATTTTAACTAGGAATATCCTAAAAATTGTTCAACAAGAGTCAGCGAAATTTGTCAATAATAATCCTCTATTTTTGATCGTGGATATTCCTTCAAAGTGGCCTGAAACATACGAAAATTAATAGAGAATTTTTAAAAAAAAACCGTAAGACCCGACAGTTTGCTCTGCTACCATTATGTCATGACCCCTCTGATATCCTTATTACGTGTGCAACCAAGCGTCAATGTATTGCTGTAAAAGAGATGCATATACGATTGTTATCAAGCTTGCTGCATTACAGATCATTGTAAGGCATTGCCGTGGGAACCTGGAGTGTGAATGTAAACTGTTTAGTGTACATTTGCCGATTACCTTCACACGTAGTCAAAAGAACCACTGACCCAAGTCTCATATTGAGTATATATAGAGTGGCCTCTAATGACCCTATATGGCCTTTGACCCCATTTTGTCAATCTACATAATAAAACACTTCTGAAACTAAAATGCTATGACAAACTAAAGGACCACTGGTCCAGGGCTCTTACTGATTGCGCGAATGACCTATATGACCCAGTGCCCTTTTTGACCTCTAATGGCCATATTGTGACCTTTGACCCTATTTGGTCAAAATCTATATTACCATAGAGGTAATACCGCTATGGTTTCACCGTCCTTTTACATAACGGATAAATTTTGAGGAAAGGTACATGACTCGGGAAGGTGTGGTGGTTATAGGCTCCGACTTACGAGTTGTGGTAACGATTTGGAGGGGTCGTTATCAGGTACCTTGGCCGTGCCTTTTACGTATAATAGAGTTTTGGTATGGTGGTAAGAGTTTCGCCGTACCGAGTTTTATGTCCATTTTCGAGGGTCATTTTGGGGTCAAAGGTCATTTCAGGGTCATGGAAATGATTGTGTTGTGAGATAAAATAAAACTTAGACAGTACGAAAATAAGTAATTACATTCTTAGCAAAAGATATAGTCTTGGTTTTCTGACCTAGTTTTTCTCCCGACTTTCGGTGGACCAGCACAGCCATATTTTTATATGTAACCATTTAACTGCTCTCGGCGATGCTGTGTCTTAAAGTGTAACAAATTAACTCCAGTGGTGCAAAGGGATAGGTCTACACGATATGAACCTGTTGTGTTTGCTGTTTGCCTTTCTAGAGATTGTCCCATCATGCTATTAAGTGTCAAAAGTGTTAGGTTAAATTATTTTAGGTGCCTGGGTGTGGACGTTGTTTCCACTGACCACCCCTAAACGGGTCTGGTCAGACGGCGGAGCCCTGTCATTTTTTTCGGGAAAGCTTTATTTTAAGAGCTCTGTCTCATTGTGCAGTTCATATGTTTGTAGATGCTTCGTTTTCAAGTTCGGAGCCTTTAAGTTGACTGTTACTTCGACTTTCATTTCAATATTTTTTTAAATCTCCATATGTACTTATTCCTACTGACAGTAAATGGGGCTGTAAACAGGAAGCCCTGTCAATTTTTTTTCGGGACAGCTTTATTTAAAGATCTCTACTCAATATGCAGTTTCATAACTATGTAGGTGGGTTCGTTTTCAAGTTACGACCTTTAAAGTTGACTTTTACTTCAACCCTTTTTCATGTCATTCTTTTAAAAAAAAAATCCAAATGGACTAAGTTCCTACTGCCACCGTTCTAATGTGGAGCTTTCAATTGATCTTTAAGACATAATCCCTTGGCTGTATCCCTCTTGATGAGGTAAAATAAAAACAAATGATATTTTTTTTATTAAAAGCTATTAAATTGAAATGCTCGCTATTTTGTTTAAATCTCCCTCATGATTCTTCTAATCAAATCGTCCCTGATTCCCTATCAAATCTCCCTGATTCCAAGATCAAATCTCCCTGATTCGAATCGCATGTCGGAAGCTCTGCCAAGGTCTCCAGGGTTGTTCGGTACTTAATAACTTGGCCTGGCTTTGACGTATGGATATGAGTTTTAGTATGATGGTAGAGTTTCGCGGTACGAGTTTTGTGGTCATGTGTTCGAGGGGTCATTTGGGGTCAAAGGTCATCCAGGGTCGTTATAGGGTAAAACTGGCTGGATTTGATATATGATATTAGTTTTGGTATGGGTGGTAGATTTTCGCCGTATGAGTTTTGTGGTCACGTTTTCGAGGTCATTTTTGGGGTCAAAGGTCATCATGGGTCATTTTTATTAGGTCCTTGTCCGTGCTTTTACGTATGGATATGAGTTTGGGGTATGGTTGTAGAGGTTCGCTGTACGAGTTTTGTGGTCACTTTGTGTTCAAGGTATTTTTGGGGGTCAAATGGTCATTCAGGGGTTCATTTTTAGTGTAACTTGTCCGTGCTTTTACGTATGGATATGAGTTTGGGTATGGTTGTAGAGTTTTTCGCGCTGTACGAGTTTTGTGGTCGCGTTTTCAAGGGTCATTTTGGGGGTCAAGGTCATCCAGGGGGTCGTTATTGGGTTCTTGGCCATGCTTGACGTATGTCGCTGAGTTTGGTATGGTGGTAGTTAGTCACAACAAGTCTCGTGGTCCTGCAAGGTCAAATGGTGTAACTTTGGTGTATCCATGCAACTTGGTGGATGGGGTCGATTGTTGATGATGGACGGAAAATTTTAAAGGCATGACAAGGTCATCAGGTGTCTTAAAGGTCAGGAACCGCAAAACCCGAGGGGTCATTCAATCCAGGTGATCGCAAAACTCGGGGACCACCTAGTAAAATAATATTAAAACCATTTAAAATAATTTAAAGAGAACAGCCGGTCACAGAACTCTTATTGTATCACAAATGCACTCTTATGTCCCTAGCCCTGTTGGACCTCAATAACCCTACTTGACCTTTGACCCCAAATATCAAAACAGTCTTCAAAGTTAAGTTTATAGCCCCCAAACTTGCTCAAGCTAACCACTGTCCAAGACCCATGGGCTATATGTCAATGACCTGTGATGACCCTTACATGACCTCTGACCCACAACTACGCATCCTAACCATCCCAATTGATGGGTTCCTGCATCATTGATGCACTCTCGTTTTTTACTTGAATGTTTAGAAAATGATAACTGCATCAGATGTGTAGTTTAATTGCAGTTAAACAGATTAGTATTGTTTTCAGAACTACATCTTTTAAAGATTTCTTGATATAAATTCCATGCTTCTTATCTGGCCTATGTCTTGCTCTTCACTAAAGTCATGTATAGGTCCTTGTCTGTGCATTTTTTTTAAAATTCTACCCTGTATTGGCAATAATTGACAGGTTGATGCAGTTCCGCATTCACAGGTAGTGTCCTGGTCTGCTTCCCGATATCTTCCACTTCTAGGAAACCTTAGATCGGGGCCCGTTTCCGACTCTCAATCGGTTGACACATCGCCATTCAGCCATGAAGGAGTCCTCCAGGTGAAAGATGCTCACCAGGATTCATATCAAGATGTTACTTCTTGATAGCAAGTTTTCTTTCCACAAGGCGACTCACTTAAACTCCTCAGAGATTGGGTCCAAAGTGGTTGGACTTTGCATAAGAAACTCTATCTTGGAAGGCGGTTAGCAACTGGTCTCTGTCCAACATTGGTGCTGCTCTACGTTCTTGTATGCTCGCTAAACTACGAGTGATGTCTGGTGGAGCCATTTCTGCTATGTGTTTAAAGTTTTCCTTTTGGTGTTGGGCGAGGACATCTTGTGTAAGCCGGCAGGAGGCTTCTTGTACATAGGTTTGATCTTTCCCATACAGGGCAAGCATACTCTGCACAAGGACAAGGGCCGTCGATCTTAGGGTATAGGCGAGCACCCCATCTTAATTTGTGCCAGTGAGTTTGTTCAAGAGATGTTATTGCGTGAACACATACTTTAACTCTTCGTCTTCTCGATGTGGATCCCATAAGAGAGATCGAGTGCGGTCCAAGTAACTACTAGGTGACATATTCTCACAGTGGTGTTCTACCAGGTTACTTAAGACGAACGATTTTTGACTTCACGGTTGCGTAGATGGAAAGCACTCACCTGTCTTGATTGATTTGAACGTAGGTGGTTTCCTTCCTCCTCTTATAAGGAATGAGTTCATCCAAAGCTTAATTTGGAGAGTCTCTCTTCAACCACTGTGTAGTCTGCATCTTGTGCGCGTATTTTCCAAGATCGCCTGCATAGATAAAACAACCGGTTCCTTGACTCCTAGGTTGGTCGTTGTATAGATGTTGACAACAGAGAGGTGCGAGCACTCTCCTGGTGTAGTCCATTCGTGAGCCTACGCCATCGGCTCTTCTTGGCTCAAGCTGAAGGAAAAAAGACATCCGTTTGCAAGCAATCCTCGGATAATCTCAGGCAAGCGGATGTCCTTGGTGAGTTGCATGAATCTTATGTGATTAACAGGCATAGCGCTGCTGATAGGTTAACGAACACGACTCCGGTTCCCAAACCCTTCTCGAAACAATCCTGGATGTGTTGAATTAGGTTGAGTACTTGTTGTTGTTGATTTGCCGGCATGCCGGAAACCCGCTCATTCTGGTATGGAGTGTTTTGTTTATCACGGTGCGATGCGGGTTGAGCAGGAGATACGTCAAAGAGCTGTAGGTGTTGGGCTGAGGAGTGATTATTGGTCTAAAACCTTCTTGGATTAGATGGTCTTTTCCCAGGCTTAGGAGTGCCCTAACCTGTGCGATTCCTATTCGAACTAAATATCACAAAAATGAACACTCGTATTATGTTTATCCAAATTCCATCAGTATTACGTTCATATTCATCCATTATTCCGATTATCTCAAAAACCGAACATTATCAGAAAGGATTGACGGGAGGGAATAGTTGTGAAAAAACAATAGTTTATACAATTCAGAAGAGAATTTCCTAAGAACGCAAAGCGTGGAAATGATGGCAGCCTGAAGTACACAAATACAAACTATCAATTACATAAAGATAAACACTAAAAGCAAAAAGAACATGATATCGTTATCAACAGAAGCCTTGATTTATGGAGCATTTCTCATCATTTATTTCATATATTCTTCATGCTTGAAAGTTGATTGTCATGGTGACATTGTCAGGAGTTTGAATTATTTGAATCTAGGTATCTATTATACCTGGGCAAATTAAAATTGTTCCACGAACATTTATTCATCTGGCCCAGGCCCGTAACCAGGATCTTTCCCCCGGAACTTCGTCCTCCTAAGGGGTGAATTTAGCAAAAGTTGACCTTTTTATTTAACTTTAACCCTTTTTTGGGCATCAAAAAAGCATTAATCCCCTAATTTTTGGTCAGCTCATTTCTGGGTTTTTGAGCTCTTGTATTTTTAGGTGCTTTTTGTGAAGTCGGGGGGAGGGGGAGGCGGATGGGTGGGCGTGGTTAAGGGCCTGATTCTGCCACCAATGCCGATCTCCAAGACATATGCGGAAAATTATCTTGTTAATATTATTTTCTGAATCAAATGCAATGAAAATAAAACTCACTATAAAAGAGATGTGTGAATCATTAGCGCAATGATTCGTCATTTGTTATAAATCACGCCCTCCAATATTCGCTATACTGAGATGGTACGGTTATTTGGATTTTAATGAACTAAAAACTTATTCAGGGTTACAAGCTGTAAGCTCTCTTGTCTAGAAGACGATTTAACCTGAGCATTGACTGTGTGTACAGGTAAAATTGACATTATTATTTTTAAATTACAAACTTTAAATTGTTATCACACCACATTTGTTTCGTATTTTTTTCGGAGCGAAAAAACATTCGTGATCAGCTGTAAGTACCGGATAGTAGACTAAATCCTCTGCGATGCACATTAACGACCATCCTATGTGTTGACAGTAGAGAGATCACCCCCAAACCCCCCCCTATAACCAATATTGCTGGTCCCGTCTCGTTGAGTTTCTTTCTTCATGCGAGGTGTTCTCTTCGCTTTGTATAGTTGTACGAGTATTCGGTCTTCCCCTAGAGGCGATTGATCGGGAAACAGTTTTCAAGAAATTAATCAAACAGAATGATGACGAACGAAAGACAAAAAAAAATATTTTAGTGAAAGATTTGAGTGTATTACTGGTCATGGTGGGCAGAAGCAAGACAGAATTATGAATTTCAGCAATTTTCCATGCATCTTAGTAACACTGTCGCAAAATTACCCTATCTATACTTCAAAACCTAAAACTGTACAAAACAAACCACACAATTTGATAACTGAACTTAAGTTCGTCTTTAGCAACACGCGGTTCAATTACGTCAGTCTAAAATCCAATTTGATGCCACTTAGAAAAACACTGTAGGGTTGATCACACAAAAGAAAAGAAACCTCTCTACCTGTATATATTAGAAAATGTCCGATATAATGTGATATAATAAGTGGGTGTATGATAAGAAATTCAAGACGATTGTCGGCGGAGATAACCCGTGATGCCGGTTGGAGAGCTTAATAAACAGAAGAACATTTTCAATAATGAAAAGTATAAGATATTGACTCTTACAGTGGCGAGCTTGGTGAGGGATGACAAAGTTGTCATTTGATATACACTGTTCAATAATTCAAGTGTGTTTGGTTTTCAGAAGGAGGGTTACTGCAGGCGGTTTGCAACCTGAAAAAAAAACTGTACCAATACATCACGGAGTGTTCACATTTGACATACATTGCCTCGATCATCTGCAAGCTGATGACTTTCGCCGGGAAATTATGCGTGAAAGAATGTTTCTGCCGGAGAAGCACAGCAGAACTGCAATTACGCCTGATGATGTGAAACTTTATGAGGGTACAACAGTAGCAAATTATCTCTTGGACTCGTGAATAGATTATTATATGGAAGAATTTGGATGCTGCGATGAGCAAAAACTCTTAAACACCCTATTGATTTATAACGAGAAGAATATTTCTTTCTAATCGGGAGTGGTGAAACTCCTTTGCGACTGTTCAGCGCGCAGCGGGGATGCACCATTCCGCCCATAGAGAGGTTGTTCAGGTTAACAACAATAACTCACTTATACACATAGTCTATGGAAAATGGCAACGTGAGCATGTTTCTTTCACACTCTTAAAACCTCACAGAGGAAATACAAACAACGTCACCCTTAACGTACAAGCTGCAATCACCAAAACCAAATTTTGAACCATATGATGACCAGAAAAATTTTTAGTTCGAAGCACCAAACTCGACCGCTGTAGACCGGCAACCCAGATTCTCTATAGTCGCCACAAAAAAAACAAAAAAAAGCTAGGTAATTGCAAATCGATGTGAAATTGATGACCGCGGAGTAAATTTCCTCAAAATCACTGGCAAAAGGACAGAGATCTCTCACACTCCCTAGTTTGAGAAAACATACCAGTATACCATGTCAATCATAAATTTCATCAATTTATTAATATTAATAGTGCATTTTCAGACATTTTAAAGCAACTTTTAGCCATGCAAGAAAGTAGTCCACCCATGATGTTTGATCCTTACGGCAGACAGGTAGTGGTGTATAACCTTCAAGGGCTACTTAATCCTGTACACGTCTTGCTGGTCCAGTTGTTTTGGCAAAAAAATTGTTTCCAGTGTCCTATAAAACCAAAGGCGAATGTTTTTGATTTTATACGTTTCGGAAAATGACTTACCAGATAGTCTCAAAAATCATACATGGGTTAAAAAGTTGCAAACCTTTTTATGTTTTATATTTAGTTTATAAATAAATGAAAAAAATATCGATTGGGACCACTTTTTTTTTAAAAATGTGAATTTTCTATCTCTTAGGGCTTTTTTGACTAAACAAATCAAAAGGCGCTCCCAGAGTAATGGCAACATAAAAAGATTTGTAGCAAAACCTGATGTACAGTCATTGATGATTGACTCCAGGAGCTAGTCCCTCTGATGTCCTCACGTGAATCATGCGAACACGATTAGTGCAAAAGAATACGAACATTGCAGACGCTTAAAAATAACAAAAACCAAGAGTCCCCACCCAAATCAAATTCAAAAACAAGCAAACAAAAACAATGCCACAAAGCCTAGCATAGAATTACCGTTATCATATTTATTGAAATTACAGGCGGGGTTCGCGGTTCTCGGGTTGTCGCGGTTCCTTTGACCTGAAATACCACTGATGACATTGTAGTGCGCTTCCTTTTTAAAATTTTCGGCATCAACACAATCGACCTTCCGCCCCACCAAGTCTAGTCTAGCACACCAAGTTTACCCCATTTGACATCATTTGACTTGAATGACCCAGAGACTTTAGATTTGGAATCAACATTCAACCCCCACGTTTCACTGATGCCAACACCCCAATGTTTAGCCCTATGTTACTTCTGTGGCCTTGAATGACCTAGTCGTGACACTTTAAAATTTTTTGGCCATCAACAATGACCCCACCTCCAAAGTTTCATGTCATACACCAACGTTAACCCCCACGACCTTCGTTACCTGAACGACCTCGATTGACCTTTGATTCACTGACGTATATCAAAACTCGGTCTTCGGACGTCAAGGCACCCACCCACCAGTTTCAGGAAAGTGTGACCCTCGGTCTTCGAGAAAAGAAAATAGACGCGATCAGGCAGACACACTGAGAGACAGACAGACAAAAGACAGGACAGACAACACCACCGGTATTATATAATATATATTTCTGGAATGGTTTTCTTTAAAGCTATCTCGTAGGGGGGGGGGGGGGTAATTCAAAACTTTTAAATAAAACAGGGGATTGCCCATCTTTGATTAAAAAAATGCATGCGGAAAACGAGGAACAAACATGTTTACTTTGGTCTCTGTTAATATTTTTTAAAACAAAAGTCTGACGTCTTTTATCTTTTCACCGTTCCATGTTATACGTTTTGGCAAACTGGCTATTGTTTTATCGAATGTGGTCACAACCACTAAAATTAAGAGTATTTGAGGTGATTTAATTCATACTCACTCAACCATTAATATGTAAAAAGGTTGTCCCTCCCGCCGCCATTTCGTATTCATAGTTCCACTGTATTTAGTATCTTATTTTGAATGTAACAACAGCAAAGTTATCCAACCAATCACACTATATAGAGTTTGACATTCATAGGGTCGCTAAGTGCTCGACTTTCAAGTGGGTGGCGAAACACTTAATGAAAAAAAAAAAAAAACGCGCTCGCAATACTGAAGAACTCTGAAGTGATTCAACTGTGAAACGCAGAAACGAAACGCGGTGTCAGACAACATACTTAACTTTAATTAGAAGAATCTGTGTGTTGTATTTGTTTTAAGTTCCCACCATTACACTTACTAACCTTTTATATCGCTTGGTTCGTAAGTGAGATAAGATGAGCAATCTGCACTTTTTAAAACAATCAAAATATTTACACATCGAAGCGTTCGGTTCCATAGAAAATAAAGATGGTTCAGATTTGAGAATAATATGTGAAAGAAGATTATGTAGATGGGATTGATTGAGGTTGATTTCGCGGGCGGAAGCGTAACTAATGTAACCCAAATGCCTAGCCATATTTTGATAATGTGGAACTACTATTTTTTTTGGAACAATTATAAGTAAGAAATTCAAACTAGTTTTTTATCAAAAACATGACAGATACACTGCAGGTACTAATTGTTATTTTATTTTATAACGCGGATTTCCACAGGTGTGCTCAGGTCCATACGTTGTGCCACAGACGTTTAGGCGCCTGAGAATCTTCAGCCAAACTTGTTAAATAAGATGAGAAAAGGAAATGCAATACCAGAAACCAGAATATGAAAGAAACACATATATATTTACTGCATGCGAGGGTGAGCCATAGTCGTAAAACCAATGTGTCATAAAATCGCCAACGACATTTAGCGGGCTATTTTAAAAATAAATATAAGGTGACATGCGTATTTGAAAAAAAAAAATCGACCAGGGGTGGCATTTTTCCGCTGACCATTTTTTACATTCCCGCATGCATAGCGAAAGCTAGTAAGTGACGTAACACACGTCATTTTCAAACCATGTCGTACTAAGAATACGGTCAGACTTGAGACGTTACATGAGCATTTATTTAAATTGCAATGCATTGTGGAGAAGGAAAGGGTAAGCTGGCAAGGTTGGTTTCGCGAATGAAGCACATCAAGTTAATTTGTTTCACAATGGTAAATACTGCTACGAATCGGCTTTACTGGAAACTGAATTTTGTGATTCAGTTCTACAATGGTCCATTAATGATATGACGCAGGCCATGGTTGGCCGGGATGTCCAAATCCGCTTTACGCTAATATCTCAATACAACGTTGGACAATTTTTTATGGCCAAATAAACACTAGCTTAGTTGTGTTATGTTTGCATTGGATATAAGAATGCATTATTTCTCAATGCTGTGATAAGGAATGAATTTTTGGCAGTATCAAAGGTAATTTTTTTCAAAATACACCAACGATTTGTTTAATCAATAATAATCAATAAAGTGTTCACATCTTTCCTTTGTTTGTTTTTTTCAGCACGAGGATCAAGGGTGCAAGAATGGAAAATGTAGTTGGGCACAATAGATGTAAATGTACGCGGGATTTACAGGCCCTGCGTGTGATCGAGGTAGGGTAATTTAAAAAAATCAATTTCTATTTATAGATGCAATTCTCCAAAGACTTTTACCCCTCAAAAAAAAAATCATCGAAAATTAGGCATTCTCATTACCATATTTATCGAATCAACATGAAACATGCAGTCAAATGAGTACAAACAAGCCAAGTCTTTTGAGGTGGCTAAGTTCCCAAATCATCTGCGATGATTTGATTGGAAACTATTCAAACCTCTGATTATTGGTTTCGCCTGACCTTGAAATTCCGATTTTATATTTGTTGTGTGTCATTTTGGTTTAAGTTTGGAATTGTTGTGGGGTGCCATAACATATTTAATGAGCTAATCTGCATAATTTATGCAAAATATAGGAGTAAATATGGATACTGCAATGATCCAGGTGATTCTGAAGCTAGAGAGAAAATACTACCGTATTGGTGTTAGTAACCTATACAAACTCAGGGTTGAAATGTTAAAGTTCATGTGATGACATATGAATTAGCGTTGCAAATTCCAAGTCACCACGGCCACATCAGGGTACTGTGAGATCCATAGCCTCGTCCTCAAGGCTCACTCCATCTAACGTAAGAAATACGTATATATTTATCATTGAAATTACGTGAGCGAGGTGACCGGTATGGACGAGGTTATTTCACAGTGAACGTAACTTCGTAAGGTTAATCATTAAAACCTTTCACATGATACATTATGTGTGTCCATTTGACTTTGATTTTTTCTTTCTTGCTTTTGAAGAATCGTGCAGAAAATCTTCCTGGTAATTGCTTACATCTCTGCTTAGCTTACACACTGCATCATATGGGTTGGTGCACTAACGTGCTTGATGAACAGTCCAAATATCAATGAGACTTTTTTGAATTGGTATGGTTGACTGCTCATTAATTAATTTAACGCAAATAAGGGACATTCTGAATTCTCACACTATGACTTCAAGGATATATGCAACAGCGACGAAATTTAATTTTTGAGAAGAGAACGGACCGGTGCAAATTAATTAATATTCCTTTAAGAAGAATCGTTTCCGCCGAATGTTCGGAGGAAGAATGTCTCGTTTACATAGATATGATGCAAGATTCATTTTGTGGAATGCAATATTAAACTTTTGAGGCCCCACCGGATGTTGATAGCGCAATCATAATGGAATCCACTGTTTCCACCCCTGTCTACTGCTGGCAAACTTTTTGTGGCTAATATTACTTTAACCTTTAGAGTTAGTCATATGCACATGCATCAACGCAAGAAGACCTTTTCAATAATATGAAACGTATTCATACGCTCAAATTTGGTATGTTGTGTGATTTTTGTCTGTTTATAGAGGTAATGATTTCGATTTAAAATTAAGGTGGAGATAGGTGTAGCTTTAATAGAGATAGATCGCTTGACAGACGTGCCATGCACGTACCAATAACTACATCAATAATTAGGCTACCCTCTACATTCATTGGCGTACCGACCGGGGGGGGGGAGGGGCATGGGACAAGTTTCCGCCTCTGGCTCGAAAAATCTGGAATCTAATATTGACCAAAATTTTGCATTTTCATCCCTCTTTTTCGGGGAATTTTCGACCAATTTCATCATGCCTTAATTTGGGGCAAAATTAAAGTAAATTCGACAATTTTTGCGCACTATGCGCGCATTTTGTCAAATTCAGTCTTAATTGGAGCAAATCACCGGGACGACTTACGAATTTTGGCCCCTCTGGCGGGACGACTTGGAAATTTGCCCCCTCTGGATTGACTACCTCGGTACGCCACTGTCTACATTATGAGATCAGAAAATGGACAACGGAAAAGCACATGACTCGTGATCATTAGACCGTTAAAATTGTGCTGATAGGCTTGTGCTCTTGTAAGGTATGTCTTCGAGCAGCCACCAAGATGAAGCGAAATGATTGTGGCGATTTCTTGAAGGCGGCCTAATAATAATTGGCAACAACGCTTTGAGCCTGTTTACGGGGACTTTAAGCAGTATATAAAACTGGTTATTATTATTATTATTAGATCTGCTTTCCGCACGAGCCAAACTATTATTACAGTTACTTTTTTCCTTGAATAAATTATGAAATACTTGCCTGTTACTTTTGATGTCCAGACGATAGTGGAAATCGTCTGCATAACACCGTGTAAATTCGCCACATTTGGCCTTTTCCCGCCTTTTTTCTCTCTCCCATAGCAGGATATCCTACAGACTAGACAAAACACACCTTTTGCGATGCCATCTCAAGTCTTAGGGTCTTCACGTACTTAAACAAGTTATTCATACTTTCAAGGGTTCTAGTCCTATAGCCTATAACGTATTTCCTGTAGAATGAGAGACTATTTTTATTTATATGAGTTGTCCCATTTCCCGCTCACAATAAGAAAAAGCCTATAAACGTAACATTCACTCTGTGTTAAATGTACGTTCATGTGTGCCTAGGCTAGTCTATCATAACTTTGGGATCAAAGTACATTTTAATACCGCAGGTTAGATTTGATATAGTGGTGTATTCATTTTACTTACTATGTTGCTGTTTTTTTTTCCAACTTATTTGTCCATGTAGCACCTGAAATCCTAGAAATTGAAATTGTAAATTATATGTTACTATTTCAAAATGACAATTTTGTAACTTTAGCAGGTTGCCGAATTCGAAAACATGTACACCTACTTTTGTCCTTGTGAAATTATGACTGATAAACACAGGTGAAATGTCTCGAAGTGAATGTATTTTTATAACGGATACAAAGTTCTAAACCTAGACTTGACTAACATGACTAAGTACGTCTGTTAAATCATGATAGCTAGACTTTCATCGCGTGACCTTTATAAATTGTATTTTATTAGTACCGGAGGGATGAAATGTGTGGTTGGCGATCAATTAATATCTACAGATTGTTCTTAACATGCCTTATCCGTAAATGCAATAAAAAGGGCTAGACGTTATTGCATGATAGCTTCTATATGGAGGAAAATTAAGGGCTATTAGCGTCATTGACATAATGAAGTTGTCGTGTTGCATGTTTGAGGTTTATCTGAGCATTACTCGAATCCAAGGGACAGAATTCGGCAACCACACACCTGTCTCTGCATGGCATTCGAGAAATATCAAATCGACTGCATCGTTTGCTACTTTGGTCATTACTAGACACATGCATACATTAATACATACGGTAATCTTGAGCGTAGTTAATCCCATGGGTGTTGTGTATACAGTAAATAGTTTTTTGTCTTTGTTTTGGAATGTATTTTTCACTTTTGACCGATGTTAGAGGTTGCCTGAAAATTTGTGGGTTAAAAGCATTTTTTTTTGGGGTGGAGGGATTCATTAAGAAAGAGTATTAACACATTACTTGCTCTTCGGGATCCCCCGGACGGAGAAAAATAGATAAAAATCATATTATTAATAATAGTCTTACTTTCAATAGGTGCTGACTAAAATATTATATTCATGCCTCATGATAGATGAAATGATGTTATTTAAATCGACCTTTTCGACCGAATTACATATGACTAGACTTTACTTCCAATTCAACAATGTTTCATTTACTTTTATTGCGCACTATGGAAAGAAGAGCCATTATTGTTGACAAAATCATCCCAAAGGATACGTGGAGGAAAGATACATCTATTAACTACGCGCGTCGTTTTGCCTTATTGCGCAGTGTGCGTTAATTTGTTTCATTACTTCCGTGAGGAAAAAGGCTGTCATTGGTACATCAATTTCAAGATATATATATATCTGTTTGTCATATCACCAGTCACATCACTGGAAAGCAAACCATGACAACAAAGGCGTATCTTTGGTAGCTATTGGAATATTGCGGTTCGTATACACGAGCCTTACTGATTCAGAAAATTGAATTGAACGTAATGGTGTCCATGACGTTTGATTGTCTCCACGAATGGTCAAATGGTTAAAATGCAGAATAATGTGTTTGGGATTTAAACATATTATTTCCAACCATGTTTATATTCATAAACATCAGCCCTTAACGAATTGAGTTTGTTGAGAGATCGTATGAGAATTTATATTCACAATCACGGCATTGTATGAAAAATCGTACTCACTATCTCGAGATTGTGCGAGAATTCATTTCTACATTTTGTAGATATATCCCGGGTAAACATTTGGAAGAATAGCAACTAAACGCATGATATACAGTCTTCCGCATTACAATGATTATGTATAAAATTAGTTGGGCAGAGTCTAGTAATTATCAATACCCGCCCACAAACATTGAGAAACAGGTTAGATATAGTTCAATATATAAATCAGCTCATTGAAAATGTCTGAGGCGATTGTATTACTATTAGTGAATACTGATACGTTCAAACTCACGATCTATAGACGTAGGCCCTACATGAACATAAATGGTGGCAAACAATGTATACAAAATATTCCAAAGGTTCAAAGATATTTTGGTGATTATGTTAGACTCCAGTTGCTTTCATCATAGATTGAAATAATCATAGGTGGGCATTGTAGGGTCGGTTATTTGCTGTGAACCCTACGACGTGTCTGGGAAAGCGCCTAATATCAAGGCGGCTATAGATAACTCTTTGTCGCCTTTAAAAGTTTATTATGATTTAGCATACAGGATCTAAGGCAAATTAAATTATGCTTCAAGCACCAATAGTTTTCCCACGTATTAACTGATAGATAGGTCTGATACATTCAGGCTCTTTCAAGACAAGGTAAGTTCATTTGGTTTTCTTAGCGAAAGGTATGATCATTCATCTACATGTTTTCGAAATGTTGATGTTTTCTAGTGTTTGGACAAGGTGGTTGGTTTCTTAGCGAAATGGCTGATCATACATTTTTCGGAATCTTTACGTTCTCTTAGGACGTATGTCACCGATTGGTATCCTGACTACTCACTACAGAAATAGGTCCATATTTTAACAAGTGGAGGCACACCTGTACTACCCAATTTTTTACTCAGTATCCCCCCTCCCCCCCGGGGGGGGGGGGGGGTGGAGCTCTCACATATGAAATGTATACAAGTGTAAGCCTGGCGCTTTCAACCCAGGGGCATTCGGAGACAGACGAAGTGCAAAAAGTAAGGGTCTGTGTGAGAGGACAGCCAAAATGCCAAATCGGGGTTATTTGGGTGAAATTTTGGCAAAATTTCAAAAACGTCGAGTCTTGGGGTGATTTTTTTAAAAGTGATCTTTTGGGAGTGGCCATAGTAATATTTTTTTTTAAATGGGGTATTTGGGTGACAACGATTGATAATGGAAATCTTAACAGCCTTACGTACGCGCCACCTCCAAAATGGGAGTGCCCCGGACACCTCTCCATCCGATCATGATCAGGATTTCTTGCCAATACATTTCTCACGTTGTCACATGAGTTTATAGTGACAAAAGTACTTATATGAAACCGGAAATCATCCAAATCTTGCGTTCTTAGGACTTTTGGTACACCATAACTAAAATCATATTACAAACAGTGCAAAAATTGTATTGGAAGAAATGCATTGTGGGAAGAACATTCTTCCTCCTCTTGTGTCAGTGTGTGTCATACAACTTAGCCAATTAGTTAGCCTCAATAGAGAGTGCCCATGCATCGAATTAACAGCCATTTTTTCTTTTTTGGGGGGGGGGGTTCCAACAATACACGCACCTGAACATGCATCAGTTGGGAGTTAAGGAAAAGGGCCCTGTCAGCAGCTTAAAGGGGGATGGCCCGATTTTAAGAATATGAAGTTTTCATCTTGATAGATTGGCCTTCACTCCAAAACCCCATCTGTAAAGTTTCGCTCCGATATTTCAACCGTTTTGATGTGAGAGCTAAAAACGTGATTTTGTCACCCATAGAGTACTGTCTAAAATTAATATTGATCGACCAAAATGGGTCACATTTTCGCTCATAACTTCCAAACCAAACATCCTTTGGCTCTAAGATTTTACAGGGTAAATGAGAAAAATAGTAGCTTTCTTTGATTCCAAAAAAAATGTTGACCACTTCCGATAAAATCTGGGGCTTCTGGGGACGAGGCCATATAGCGATCGGAACATGGACTAAGGTGGGCCCTTTAGCGTCAAGAAGCAACGTAATATCGCACTTTAGTGGACTCTACGGTGTGTCCGAGGGGGCGGGGGGGGGGGGGGGACAGAGAGAAATATTTTAGGGGGCCCTGTCAGCAGCTGCTGACACTGCTGACTCTTAAATCCGCGCCACTGACATGCATACAGATAACAAGTTGCTATAGTTGTCTACCAAACGACATGTCGAAACCTAATGGCTAGTGGTCCTACAGCACTTATTTTTCTTTTCAGAACTTTTCAAAGTATAGACAAGCAGTCATGAATGAACAGTATACACACCCACGCGTCTAACTATTGAATTGATAGGCTATACTTAAACTCAATAGCTCTTTTACCATATCACTTTACCTAAAAGGCTAGCGTAGTGTGGGGGTTTTCTTTATCTAATTGGCCTGCGGCTGTGACGCGTGCTTTACCGTCAACTATACCTGCGCAGATAATAGTCAGTTACCTATTGATAACTTATACCTTGTTACCAAAAGAACTCATTGATCAAAATGTCCAATCATAAAGATAGCGGACGACTTGTCAACGCGTTTTCCCTAATCAGCATGTCCAACGATACGTCAAACCATGGTCGACCATGGCCTTTCCATACTCCAGTGGCTCGTGGATTGGCCAAAACCACTTTGAATATTTGATAGACAGGCTAGCCATTTTCAGCAGTACGAAATTATTTAAACATGTTAAAGCTTGTTTTGGTCCGAGATATGTAGAGTATTTGAAATAGAAGGAGTTCGATTGCTTGAGGTTAATTAAATATTTAAGAGTGACCAATGAAGGATGATATTTAAAAATACTAATTTAATGGACATTGGGCAAATGGTTTTTCAGAAGATGAACGCGGCACACAAATGCACTTTTAAAGGGGATCATCATGCTACGGCCTGGGTCGATGGGAGCGGCCATGTTGCCAACAAATAAAGCAGGTGTGCGATGAAATGTTAGAATTTTAGCGGATTATGTCTCACAAAACGGTATCATATTCTAAGTTTTAAAAAAGGGGACTAAATGTCAGCCGAAATGCTATTCAGCATGTAATGGTCTTGTAGCGCAATTCATTAGAGTCACTCAATGCCACATGGATTACACTGGCAGTCAAATAACCCGCGCAAAATCAAGACCTTTGAATAACACAATTTTGCTACCTGGTCAGCTAAACATGGATTTAAAATGTGACGTGGGACAGGTGAGACTCCAAATGGTTCCACTCTTCGTTGGGATATTGAAAAATCAATGGAAACCCCGAAGTAATTATTTGTTATTTGTATTAAAATTAATCTGTGAAGCAGTTATTAGTTTATTGGAAAATGATAATTGCAAATATGCTTCGAATAAAAGGCATACAAACCTATTATAGACATGTTGGATACTCAAAGATATTTACGTTGTATTGAAAATCGTCATGGGACAAACTGTAAACATGACGTCACATAGGCCGAGACGTCACGATGGCCGTGAGAAAATTTGTACCATGGATGCGCCCATTAGTTTCCGTTTTCATGTTTTGTTATTGAAAAGTTAACGCGAAAATAGCTCACAATAGCAAACGCAATTCATATCTTGCTTGTTTTGTGATATACATGTATTTGAAGTCAAATAATTTGAAGTCAAATGTCATTTCACCTGTATCTAAACCTGCAAGACAATTGTGTTGTTAAGAAAACATCTTGCGATCCCAATAAAAGCTGTGCGAGCAGATACACTCCAATTTCTCAAAAAAATACTTAACCTGGGTATTTAAATTTACCAGGGGATATTAATTATCTGCTTGTCTATAACCAGTGCAAATGTCATGCCAATCCGCCCGTGGAAATCAGAGTATAATAGATTATTTAAAGGCTGTCTGTTTTTCGCACATTCTAATGGGATTTCACGGTTAGTGATTAGTGCGTAATTTAGTGGCTGAACCATGTGCATCAACAAAATGATAACCTCGTAATTTGAGGATGTGCTATGAAATTAATACAGTGTTGTATCTGAACATGTCTTACGTAATATTTAACGATAATACCTTTTAAAGGTGCAACGAGAGATTTCAATAACAGTTGTCCCTAAAAATGTGAAAATTATTATTTTTGCACTGATGTAAAGCTTTCTATCAAAATATCCCCATCTGAAAGAATTAAGCTGTGAAATGCTATTTTGGTACCAAAAATGTGAAATTTCGTATAGGAGCAAATACGAAATTCAGCCTATGTTTTGCATTGACATTGATTGAAGTATAAACAAATCAAAATCACCCTGTTATTTCAAGTTCTTTTTTAAGACATTTCTGTAGCCAAATACAAGGTAAGAAATCTATTGAGTGTCTAATCTATATGAAATTACTATTATGACCCAATATTTGGGTGTCTCAAAATCTCTCGTTGCACCTTTAAGCTAACAATACACATTACACAACGGGTTTATTTACGTTTTGTCGTGTGCATCGTTAGTGTAATACGTATAATATTTAACAGATTTTAAGAGAGCAAACTTTACAATTAGATTCAAGCCAATTGTTAAAGTATTACAATATCGATAAACAACTGGTATTACATTTTTAACGTTCAATTGAATTGAATATTCTTCCAAAAGTTTTATTTCTAAAATTAAAAACAAAAAGTAAAAAAGTCCAAGGAAAAACGTTTATCTATATCGGTCATTTCACAACAGATTACGGAGGAGCAAAGGACTTTCATGTCATTAAGCTATTATAACCTCTTACTTATAAAAAGAAACTTGATTGCGATATTAAAAACAAGAGAGTGCCACTTTATTTACAAGTTTGTATAATTTAATCAATCAACTGCTATCATACAAACTAACACTGCTAATTTTGAGCTAATTTGAAAACGAAATAGGCATACGGCAACGTTTTAATTTGTACTGATCATTATTGTTCAGCATGTGCAAGAAGGGCAGGAGAGTCAATATGTTTTCATTTTTTATATTCATTGCCATTAATAAATGTAAGCAAAAATCATAATATCGTGTGTATTTTGTTGTTAATATTGTGTCGTGAATACAGCACTGCATTCAATATGTCAGAAAAGTTTTCACCCGGCACCGAGTGATTAAATTGTGTTAACTTTGTAAATTCCATTGGAATGGGTGAAAAAAAGATGTTTAACAACTTAAATAGATAGGGTATAATTTTTGAATTATGGAAAAAGCATCAAATTGGTCATATTGTACCAAAAGAATTGATAACTATACTAACAGCTAACTTATCTATATTACTTTGGAAAAAAATAACCTTTTCTCATCATTTTAATGAATTCCTACTTATCCACCTCACTGTTTCAAAGATAAACAAATGTTTAGTTAAACGATTGTTAAACATCTTAATGGAATACGAGTCACAGCCTTTGATAATCTCTAGTTAGCATGGGCGGATTGTCATGATATATGTACCGATTATACACACGGGTAAAATTATATGCCTCGCGAAGATAAAATATTCAGTAAGTAGGTTTTGAGAAATTGAAGTAAACACATTCCAAAAAGTATCTCCCCAAACCTGAAATTTGTCAAGTTCGAACGATACATCGTATTATACATTATGGGATATAATTGGAAGCAGTGTTTATTTGTGCGTATTTTGACACCTCATTTGTGGCGATCAACTGAGTATTGTTGAAGTTATGCCCACTGGACCGAACCCATTCCAAGATTTAAAAGTTGCAGGAAACCCTAAACTGACAATCATACTATTTACAGATTGAAATCAGTGCAATCCTCTTCCTCTCTACAAGACTAATTTGCCCTCTCTAGGCATGATAGGGTTTACTGCAACTTTTTTAAACCTGGGTGGGTCGGTCAAATGTACTCAGTCGATCGCCACAAATGAGGTATCAAAATACGCTTAAGTAAACACTTTTTCCAATTATATTCTATAATGCAGCGATGTTTCGTTTGAACTTGACAGAAAAATTTCAGGGTTGGAGAGTTACTTTTGGTATGTATTTATATCTGCTTGTACAACTTTTATTGAGACACCCTGTACAAGTGACTTGTGTTTTTCTAAAGCTTTTTTTTAGAAATAGGTTTATGATTGTAATTTGATATAATGATTGTGAAATATCGTGCTATAATTTCTTTTAGCTATGGCCGACTGCAGTTTTAAAATGCAAAATTCGATTAATTAAACCACAAGAAGAACCTTGTGGTGCAATAAGATTTAATTTATTTTTTTTTATTTTATTTAATTGGTTAAGATAAGTGTTACACATTTTATAAGAAAATATAATTTGTATTGCTGGCATTTCAATTGACAAGCAGCGACATGACATGACGTACAGACTGTTTTTAAACATCCACAGCCCCACAGCCTACCACATGATTTTAACTTCTTGAATTAATCAAGAGGCGCATAAGAGAACTGCTAATTGTTTCACTTTGAACCGCAAACGCTTTTGCACAAAGCATGTCTTTAGCTTTATAAGGCAAAGCCAGAGGCAAACATAGGACATTTTAAGGTTAGCACAATCTTGCTCACATTTGAATACACATCGATTTAAGTTGTAATAAGCTACACAAAGTTGCCAATGTAGTGCCTTTCTCCCAATTGTTGATTTTGGGCAAAGGAGTTCACGGTCGCAATTTGAGCTGTTCAAGAAAAAAATTCTCGCTGTTTATTCTATTTATTCTATAACGCCGGGAGTACAATGCTCATGAAGAGAAAGGTTTCATGATAAATATTTCTTCTAAATCACAATCATGACCCATCGAGCAATACTTATTGCGGACACATGCAGCCAATCCCTAAATGAAGGGCTCAAAAGTGTTTCAATGAAACCAGCATGATTAAAAAAATAACGCTCACATTACCAACTAACATGGGTTAGTGTGACCGCCCAAAAAGTAATATAAATTCAGGTTTCTATGGAGGGCAAGGAATATTCTTAATACAAACTATTTCGTGGGTTTTAAAGAAAAACTGATCAATTATACCTCAGAAGTAATGAGTGTGATCTTATGCACAAAATAGTCAAATGGAAATATAAATGAGTGAGATGACATTTTAGCTATTAGATAGCATATATTCAAGCTCCTTTTTTGGAAAAGATGTGTACTTTATGCAAAAGCAACATGCGGTTGAATTGGCGTTTGTTGGTTTCTAAAGAGATAAACCACGAATCATGATATACATATTGGGAGCCCACCTGTAATGAAACAAACTTGGCAGGAAAAGGCTCAGATTCTCTTACTATATATTCCGGATTTTATCCATATCAGGCTAAAAGCAGCTCAAAATGGGTTCAGTCTTTATTTCTTTGATTTGGGTTGGTTGTTATATGTAATTATGGTACGCTAAAGCGGACATAAAACGAATGGCACGCTTGATCAGACATAAACGTTCGAGTTTGATACAACCGCGTCGAGTTGACAAACCGCGTCGAGTTTGAAACGAATGAGTGAGTTTGACACAACCGCGTCGAGTTTATTTATTTATTGATTTTTATTTTCCTAAATTTTTATTACTTTTGGATTTATTTATTATATTAATATTATCTTAAATACGTGTTGCAAACTCGCTGCGTTGTTACAAACTCGACGCGGTTTTGTCAAAACTCGACGCGGTGTGTCAAACTCGACGCGTTTGTTTATGGCAAACTGTCAAACTTGACATGGTCATGTCAAACTCGACGCGGTGGTATCAAACACGACGGGTTGTGTCAAACTCGAGCGGTTGTCAAACTCGACATTTTTATTATGGCAACCTTGAGAGCGAACAGTTATTTCTGATTTTTTTATTATTTTAAATTTTATGTATTTATATTATATTTATTTTTTATTTATTGATTTTTTAAATTAGTTATATTTATTTATTATATACTTGCCTTGTTGCAATGAATGGCATGGCAACCTTCTTTAAAAACAATAGCCGTAAAACACCATAAAAATCTAAAACAAAACAATTAATAAAATCTTCAAAACATTGATGTTTTTTCAGACAAATTTCATGATGGTTAACAAAATAATTGTTTTCACAAAAGCTATGAAAAAAAAAAAAATTGGTAAAAAAAAGGATTTCATTTTACGGTTCGTAGATTTTAATGGGTGTTTCGTAATAATGATGAACTTAAAAAAAAAATAAATGCTATTTATTATTATCAAGCCTTAGGAAGAGAATTTCCAAATTCAAATGGTCGAAAGAATCTTTCAACTGGGCATGTGGCTCCTCCACTTAAAAAGTTTAAAATCGGCTATATTCATGATCTGAATTCATGATATCTATTGATCCACACAAGTTCTCGCCGTATTGCATGGCAAGATGGGAAAATTGAAACATAAAATGAAAATCTTTGAATTAATTTACATTGTGCTGGATTTACACACATTATACAACAGTAAATTTACGTCATCCTTTAGTCGATATGTATATAACCATCGACTCAAGCCGAGATTTGAGGTACAGCTTTTAAGACACATTTCAGAAAGTCACGCATCGGTAGCACATAGATCAAGCAACTTATATCTTGTCAATAATATTTATGTTATCACTATGAGTTTATTAACACTATCGCTGGTGGATGACCCGAAAAAGGGTTTATGTAAATAGATGTGTGAATGTATAATTCCAAACGTTGAGTATTTTCACATTGATGTATGCACTTCGAAGAGCAAAGTTTTACGCTGTGCAAATGTCTCTCAAAATTGGGGGAATATTTGATAGAGATATAACCAAACTTACCATTGAACTTAGTAGATAGAACGTAGTTTTTCAATGGCAAATGTCACCCTACTATTTACTCCTAGATCCTTTGTATTTAAAACTAATGGTAGATTTTATGCCAAAATGTACTTGTTATTATTCATTATAAGCTGCCATCCAAATAAATCTATGTAAATTTTAAATGCGAAATAATTGATAATGTGTGCAAACAGGGATTCTTGCTTGGAATGCACATGCCACGGGTTTTATCTTGAAATTTCAGGGTAAATTATTATAAAACAGCGTTACATTGATCATTAGAATATGGATTGAAAATTTGTTATGCCGATCAGTCCGTACCTATAGGAAATATTTTCTTTACATTTGTAATGGACATTTCGGCAATTTTATATTGTTATTCTCTGCCTTTTGGGAATTTTACTGATATAAGAAAAGTTAAGGGATAACCCAAAATAAAAATAGGAAGAAAATAAAAATTCGGTCAACATTCTTCCTTGTTTTCATTGTGTTCATTTTGCTTATGACCAATGAAGATCAATTTCCGCGAAGAGCCGGTTTTGTACATACCCTCCTCTCTAAAACAAAAAAAAAAACGGAAAAAAACTGCCTATTCAAAATCATAAGTTATCTTGTCCGAGGGGCACTCAATAGAATTCTTGTCAGAATTGCTAAAGGTCAAATGGAAGGTCCGCAACCCCCCCCCCCCCAAAAAAAAAATCGTGTTGAAAATTTGCGTAGCTGGTAAATGCAAAACCTCTACTTTTGTTATTGTATGGGAATTTACATTTTACCTTTGACAATTTTGAATATAATTCTATTATGCGCCCCTCTGACATTTTGAATAGGCAGATTTTAGAGTGTCGGGTCATCTTTGAGATCCGTAAGCAAGACCTGGCATTTTTTTCAGGATTACTGCTAAACACTCTACGCGCCGAAGTTGGCGAACAGTCGCCTTAAACTTATTCGAATCACCTTGTAAACTTAAGTCCCTGAATTAAATTTATCCTAATTCCATAACCATCTTTAATATTTCTAGTACTTTCTTATTAGAAGGTACAACATATCGGCGTACCTACAGATTGATACCACCACACATGCTCCCGCTAACAACATGATGGATAACCCGCCACGGGTGTCCATCAGTATCACTGACGACCTAATTTCTAAGATAAACATTTCTTTTTTCAAATTCACTATTGATCGAAATATTTCTGTGATAGGTCGTTTTCCAGGATGAAATGCTTGGTTTTTTTTTTTTTTTTTTTTAAAAAAAAAAAAACAAAATGTTTTGGAAATGTGCATAGCTGATAGTGGCAAATGCAAAACCTCTACTTTTGTTATTGTATGGGAATTTACATTTTACCTTTGACAATTTTGAATATAATTCTATTATGCGCCCCTCTGACATTTTGAATAGGCAGATTTTAGAGTGTCGGGTCATCTTTTGAGATCCGTAAGCAAGACCTGGCATTTTTTTCAGGATTACTGCTAAACACTCTACCCACCGACACTAGACAAACACAAATTCTCTGGAACTGCAGGAAGTTGGCGAATAATCGCCTTAAACTTGTTTGATTCACTTTGTAAACTTAAGTCCCTGAATTAAATTTATCCTAATTCCATAACCATCTTTAATATTTCTAGTACTTTCTTATTAGAAGGTACAACATATCGGCGTACCTACAGATTGATACCACCACACATGCTCCCGCTAACAACATGATGGATAACCCGCCACGGGTGTCCATCAGTATCACTGACGACCTAATTTCTAAGATAAACATTTCTTTTTTCAAATTCACTATTGATCGAAATATTTCTGTGATAGGTCGTTTTCCAGGATGAAATGCTTGGAGTTCAAAGTGTTAATGATATCCTTGAGCAATTTACACTGCGCGTGTATACACAATTCCTGTTTAACGAGTCCTATTTTGCTCCCTGGTTTAAGCACGGGTTAATACGCTTAGTTGTTTACAAACACGACTACATTTTGGACAGTAATATTCGTGTAACACTTGTCTCGGGGTAGTTCCCGGGGTATTTGTTTTTAAATAATGATTTGTTTCTGAATTCTCAACTTATGCCATCTGGTATATTTCAATGCAAGCTTCTTGCCTTCTTTGTATAACATAATGATAAATCATTTCAAATTTTCAACAGTATCCAAAACATTTTTTGGGAGGCACGAACGCGCAACAATGTCAGACAGTCTCAACACATTACTGTAAATCCCGGTCAGATCAACAAATCACCCCAAAGAAAGTGTCATTTTGTTGTCAGCAAATGTACCCTTTAATAATATTAGGCCTACTTGTTATAATTTAACATTTTACAACTGAATTTATATTGCCTGCAATTCAATCACAGATTTCCATGTAAAGGTATTCTAAGCATACGCTTGTTTTTGTGTATTAAAGGGGTACTAGCCGATCCATATCCTCGGCACCACTACTCACAACATCATACCCGAGATTTTGGTATTTTTGCAAAGCTTGTATTTTTATCATTTCATCTGCATTTCATTATTCTCATTTCCTGATTTCCAATTTTTTATTATGATCTACCAATCTGGGCTATTGCAAACACATAGTGTCTGGCTCTTGTTACAATGGTATATCGGATTCAAATGAATTTTGGCATGGTCCTTCCCTATGATACACAGAAAGTGAATCGGACGAAGCAACCTTTTATTAACATTAAACTATGTCGTCAATTGAGTACCGATGTAGAGTGCACTTAATCCGCTTTTGTTTATATCGTTTTGATGGGAAAGACCAAAATAATTTGCAATAAGATCCAAGCGTGAGTATACATGTACAAGTAAAGTGTTGCGAGAGCGAGAGATGAGGGGAAGTGGGTTGTGAGAGATATAGATAGAGAGAGATAGATTGAGAGATGGAGGGGAGAGAGTGAGTGAGTGAGAGAGAGAGAGAGCCGAGAGAGTGAGATAGAAAAAGGAGTAACATTAAAAAGAACACCAACAGGCGGAGAATTCAACGTTAATGCCAAGGGTTAAGTGTTTAAATAAGATCACTTACAAATACTACCAAAACGGACCTTGCTTCAATAATAGTTAGCTATTGAATTTTTATTACCGTCCATGGATAAAAGGCATACTAACTTAGATTTGTTTGAGATTTGATCTACTCAAACAATAGTAACAGAGACCGTGGTGACTAGTTGTTGCAATCCAATGACATTATGCCGCTTTATGACGTCTTTGGCTAAGTCTTACCAAATATTCGCATCACGGCCTTGTTTTTCTGCACAACAATTTATGTTTTTTTTTTTTTTATAGAGGCCTAGGCCTATATACCGTATATTTGATTAATATGCCCATTTCTTGTTCGCCACCATCCCGTTGATGGAGCAATTTAACTGAGTACATAAATTATTTTGAAGCATTTGAGGTATTATTATCTTAGCCCTTTAGAGCGACCATGAGTATTTGATAAAGGTAGCGACATTTCCTTGAATCTACAATGTTTTAGCCAGATTTTGTAAATCTTCATAATGGACTCTATGGTATGTAATGAAAGAGGTCACGGCAAGTGACCTTCGTGCTTCGAAAAAGAAAGTAATTGCATATTAAAGACCCTCTTTCTGTAGATGTTCAAAACATACCGGAAAATCGATTTAAACTGCAATTACAACTAGGTAATAACCGTGTGCAGGTTTTAAAACAATTTGCTACATTTTCATTCGTCATTTTGGACACTCGGGTTACTTTGAAGTGATATTAAAAGAGTCTGAACGGAAATGACCGCAATACAGTCATTATGATTTGCCCAGGTACAAACTAGACAATGAAATTATTTTCAGAGTCAGCCATTGTTTTCACTTCACTGAGTCGGCCTTTCCCACACCATACACTGAGTTATAATAACTTTGGCACCAATAGCTATCAATAACATTTATTCTCTGATAAAGCATAGAAAATAACCCGCGTCTTTAGTCAGATTGTTTCGAGATACAGGAGTCGATGTTTTGTCGTACATTACACGCACCGTCTAAAATCCAAAGTAAAAAACAAACTTTATTTAAAGGTAGGATACATCGATTGACCATGCCAGCTCAAAAGGTGTCATCATCTTAAATCACGCCTGCGCTATTTAAACAATATTCTTTAAAAAAAAAAAAAAAAAAAAAAAAAATAATCAAATTTGTAAATCACAATTCAACATTGTCCTCTTTTGACCACAAGTCACTCATTCTTTGGCCCTTTGAAGCCCCTCTTTTTACGCATTGCATTCCTGAAAATTCTAGCCGATCTCCAATGCCACCAGTTTTTTGACTCACCAACAGATTAACCCTACCAGTGACATCATTTAATTGAAAAGACACTTGCATGTGAAGAAACCCGACTTGATCGGTTATATATACATTCCATACATTCCACGTGGATGCGCAACACATCACCTGTTTTTAACGAGTATCTCAGTGGTTAAGAATAACTGAAAATTAAGCTGGCAACATCTTAACTCATCTTTTTTTTTAAGAACCTACCGACGGTGCATATGGTCGTAGATCACGATAACCATCAAATGACCACGACGATAACTGTCACTTGAGGAGATGATTGTTGTGGTTTGCACTTGAATGCCATTCTTGCTCAAGGTTTCAAGCGAGTCGATAGGAAGGGATGATAACTTAGTGACATATAGGAACCTAACGCTGGTAATTCAAATCTTTGCGGAGTTTCAGCGTGAACCCAAAAAGGTTTCAGGTAAACGTGAGACCTTTATTACTTGAAAGAAAAACCCGGCAGGGTAGTTTCATACAATGCAGCCTCAATTGGATTGCTATTATTCTCAAATGTCCAAATTAGTAATCAGTGTATTCAAAATTATTGCCTTTAAGAAATAAACATCTGGTACGTAATAGACGTAATCATTAATTTTTTCCTTCGGTGTTCGCTTTTTGACAATGTTTTGTTTGTTTCCGATTGATCAAATTATCCTTTTCTTACACAGTTAAAAATTTCCGTAAATTAAGAAAACAGATTTTCCGTAAATTTACGGAAAAATCTGTTTTAGAAAACAATAAAAATAAAAAACAAAAAACATAAAAAATAGCTAAAAATGTTAATTTACGGAAATATTTCAAAAATTTCTGGCAGCAATATTTCCGGACTTTTTTTTTTGGTTCCGTAATTTTAAATTACGGAAAAATTCTGTTAAAATACATATTTTTTTCCATAATATGAGACAAATTTCTGTAAAATTACTGTCAAAGTTCCGTTAATTGACAGAAATTTCTGTAAATTTACCCTAAAAATGACTGGAAATACTGCTGCCAGAAATTTCCGTAAATTTACGGACATTTTTTTAACAGTGTAGATTAGCTAAGTTGTAAGCGATATATATCGTGTTTAAACGGATTCTATACATGACTTTCTTCACGATTTTGCTTGAAAGCAAGGGCCATTTGTGAGACATATAGAATTTCCAATATTTTCTTACTAAACTTAGTTGCCCCTGCCTCCACTGTCGTCGCATGAGACTTTCTCCATACTCAGTGTGCAAGCTTCATCCCAGTTAGTGTCCATATCTCTTAGGTCCCTCTCCACAGTGTCTTTCCACGTAGTCTTTGGCTTTCCTCTTGGTCTTTTTCCTTCTGGTTGCCAATGAAAAACTTGGTTGGCAATTCGGTCTCTGGTATAGTGTCTGCACATTTCCACACTACTTAAGCCTACGTTTGCGGACAATATCTGTGATATACGGCTGATTGGACTTCTTTATCACTTCTATGTTTGTGAAGCGATCAGACCATTTGATGCCCAAGATTTTGCGAATGCGTGGCCGTCAAAAGCATCTAGCTTTTTCTCATCATGCTCATGGGATCTTTTGAGTTGCCAGGTTTCGGCAGAATAAAGGAGGACAGAGATAATAATAATAATAGCAGAGATTTATATAGCGCCTTATGCTATTGGCCTCTAAGCGCTTTCACAAATGGTCGCTGATCACTGTGGCCCAACCATACCATAAACCATTTAGCATCATTTATAGGGATGGCATTGTTGTTGTACTAACACTGAGTTTCAGCTTTGTAGGCAAGCTGTTTTTTCCTTCCCCAGATCTTGTTCAGGCTCCTGAAAGCAGCACTTGCTTTGCCTGTATGTCTAGAGATCTAATCTCCAATTTCGCCATCTGCAGCGATGTAACTGCCCAAGTATCTAAACCCATTGACAGCATTGACAGGCACAACTTCAAGGGTGATCTTGATGTTTTCTTGCAGTTTTCCTACTCCCATTGTCTCTGTTTTTGAACCATTTATTTTCAGCCCAGCTTTGTTGGCCACATTGTTTGTCATATCCTGCATTTCTTCTATGCTCTCTGACATCAGCGCAATATCATCTGCAAAGTCTAGATCACCCAAACGATCCTCTCCGATCCATTTGTTGCCATGATTGCATTTGTCAATGGTGTTCTTCTTGACCCAATCTATTGCGATGCCAAAGAGTAGAGGTGATAAAATGAACCCCAGTCGTACCTCAGTCACAATTTCAAACCAGTCTGTCTGTCCACCATTTGTCATCCAGATTGTACAGATCTTTGATAACATTGATGATCTTTGCTGGGAACCATACACTTCCATGATTTTCCAAATGGAAGGTCTGTGGAGGCTATCAAAAGCCTTGGTAAAGTCAAAGAAGTTGAATAGCTCCGGTGTAGAAGTAACCATTGTCCGGCGTACTCATAGTCCGGGAACAATGGTGAACAATAGGGCAATCGATTCAGTTGACTCTTTACCGCAACATTAGTTTCACGCTTTATTCCGTTATCGTCTATGGAGCCCCGGACTATGGCTCCACCGGACTATAATCTGCTTTCATTCACACCCACAACCGGTTCTGAGCCAGCTATTTTTAAACAACACGCGTCGCAGGCTGAATATTTGCTCTGTGCATGATCGCATTGGTCTGAAACCTGCTTGTTGTTCACGAAGTTTCTTGTCCACGGCATCACGGATTCTGTTGAATATTGAGAGCAATGTTGTTGCAAAGGTTATTTCAAAGTATAATACAAATAAGGGTTGTTACGGTATCACACGGACGCCAAGGAGAGAAATATCCTTTAAACACAAAGAAATGAGCCTTGTGCACAAATGATCTGATTGTTTTATATAATAACAAATTTATTTTATTTTTTGTTGATACGATTGGTTCAAGAATTTAGCATGTCCAAAACAATTACAACATTTGGCGATAATAACCAATACACTAAAGAATGTCCTTAAAGTTACACTTCTCACATAACCTAGAATTATCCACTCTAATCGGTGTCTAAGTCCAGAATGTTAAATGATACTCCAGTTTAAATGTTCCACGATAACAAATCTGTTGGAATCCTCTTCAGTAAACATATTTAATATCCTTTTTCGGAGTAGTCCTGAAGATAACGTTGTCCAGCAGTTCAAGACAACGGGGCCAATTTTTGGTCCCTCGACGATACAAAAACTTTAGTAGTATAACAGTCCATAATGCCAATATTTCCACAAAGTCCTCTCACAAATGTCCACTTTTGGGACCACAGAAGGGAATCCTCTTATCCAAAACTGGATCTCTTTAAGCTTCAAAGACGACAGCGAACAACAGCCTTACTTTATAACTGATGTGACAGCAAACTATATAAATTCTGGTATTGCTCAGATCTTCAAACTTTGCAGATCAAAACTACTGGCAAAACTTTTGTAGTCTTGTTTACAAAAATAGGTCTACAGCAACATATGCATAAACATAGCCTAACCCCAGACAACATACATATATTGGCCCAATATTGGTTTCCCATTGGCAATATTGGCATTGGCATTAGCTTGTCGACCAATATCGAGCCAATATGGGTTCCCCATTGGCAATATTAGCATTGGCATTAGCTTGTCGACCATATCGAGCCAATATGGGTTTTAGCTTGTCGACCAATATCGAGCCAATATGGGTTTCCCATTGGCAAAATTAGCATTGCCATTAGCTTGTCGACCAATATCGAGCCAATATGGGTTCCCCATTGGCAATATTAGCATTGGCATTATCTTGTTGACATATATTGGAGCAATATTGGTTTTCCATTGGCACTCAACATTGGTCGAAAGTGTGGGCGTGGTCTTCAAATAAGACCTCTCATTTTTCCAGCAATGTTATGTTTTTGACGATTCTATTTTTCTGAAGTGATAATGCAACTTTTTTCATCACTAATATAATTAGTATGATGCGTTTGTTGATCATTTTCAAGATAGTTTGAGTAGGGAAGCAATTAAACCCAACCTATTAACTCAACCATAGATATACTTGACACCAGGTAATTATCCAATGTTCACACATTTTTGCATAACTTCCCTTCACTACCTATTTGTAATGCAACACTTTCCCGGTTCAGAGGGAGGGTCAGTCCTATATATTGGTAGTGAATGCAATTTTTAATTAGTCTAATTAGTGCTCATATTTAAATTGGATTAATGTATGCCAATTAATTTCCAGCAGAACATACTATTGGGCAAAAGTGGTCCAATATGATCAGAGATATTGGGCCAAGGTTGGCTCTTTTATTTTTATTGGCCCTTTATTGTATTGCCAATATTGGTCCTTTCTAGGGCCAATGAGCAAATAATCTTGGTACAATATTGTAAGCCATTATTGGCCATAAAATTCAATATTGGGCTTATCTTGGGCCAAGATTGTAATGTTGTCTGGGATACTTGTCCACTTAGACCCCTAATGCGTGATTATTGGGGGGGGAAATATCCATTTGCAGCACTCTTTATAGTTGCAGCATACCTAGAAATCCCATGGGAAAATCCCCAGCTTTTTATAGTAGAGATTTTCGGAAATGTATCGAGCATTAAACCCATTGCATTATCTCAATATAGCATTAGGTGAATTTCAATTTCTCTTGCATGATGAACAAGATACTTTCCCTGCTAGGTATCTTTTCTCAAAGTTACATACGGAAATAACTCACATAATAACAAAAATGAGGATGCTATAACAGGCTGCAAAATGGGATGAATAATGGTGCTCACATTTGCAATTTTACTGACTTAAAGTTGCAACAAGAGATTTCAAGTCATCCCATATTTTCTGTGATATGTAATGATTTTATATAGATTAGACAAGCAATAGATTCTCTACCTTTTATTTGACTACATAAATAACTAAAAATGAACAACGTTGATTTGTATATGCTTATATTTTCATAGAAAACATAGACTGAATTTCATATTTGCTCCTATAGGAAATTAGGAAATTTCACACTTTTTGTTTTTAAAAATTTGTTGAAATATCGGCGCAATACTTTTCAGATGGGATATTTTTGAATAGAAAGCTTTACTCCAGAGCAAAAAACAGAATTTCCACTTTTTTTTAGAAACTATATTGAAATCTCTCGTTGCACCTTTACATTACGTCATCTTAGTTCCATTTCAATCGAAATACATAGAGAACTGATTTAATGTTTAATACTGATGACGCATATCTTCCAAGACGTGAAAGACATGTATTGTTATCAATGTTGCAGCCTCACGCCTGTGACTGATCTTTTCGTCTGGACCCCCATAACACCAAATAGCATTGTTTGCGCGCCTGCGACTGATGATGTACATTAGATATGTTATTAGATCTTTGGCTACCCCGTGTCTTTCACGATTTCGTAACATACTAATACTTATGTTCAAATACCCTGTTCCGCCTTTAAGTGTATTTTATAAGGAAACCATATTTCAGAGAGTATCTGCTACCATCCTGGGCGTGTGAAGTGATACAAATCTCCGTCATCTGATCAGAGAGAGAGAGAGGGAGCCTTGTTTGGATTGTGTGTATGTATATCATATTCGCAGCCGCGCGCGCGGTGTGTATGAGTTTAATGAATGGATATATGCGAGGGAGAGTTTGTATGTGTGGGATAGGGGTGAGTCCGCGTGGTTGTGGTGGTGGGGTAAATTGGGTGGGGATGTGCAATTGCGGCTCAAGTCGAAAATTTTAAGGGTTACGAGCCCGATCGGCTCAGTTTATCATGAAAAACATAGTAAGCGGAGTGAAAGGAAAGTGTAGGTCGCGGGGTCTGGAGTCTGCTGAAAGGCCCGTAAATTGTACATGGTGTTCTCTGGGGTTCTCTTTTTATATGCATTATCTTCATTTTTTCACGTGTGTCATTACGTTTTGGCAAATTGACATGACAAAATCTGACCTCACAATCACAGTTTACCTAGCTCTCTACGAGAGAGGGCCTAACTTGAAAAGTTGAATGCAAAGCCTAGCGATTAAACAATGTGTCATGCGACGTTATACACCATTTCCGTTAAAAATTAGGACAGTGCATAACTTATATTATCAACAAATGTCTTTCACTAAAGGTTTCAGTTAACTGTTACTTGATATTTATATTGTTTAGTCTTTATATATTGATATTCTTGTAATTCTAAACATGTCTTTAAATGATCCGACAATTTGAATCAGATATAAAGACGTGTGAAGCGATCGCATTACAAACTCTTATTTGCAATTTAAAAAAAAAAATCCTTAAAATCCTATTATTAATCCTTTTTTTGTGACACATGATTATTTTTGGTATGTTTATTTTTAAAAACTCACTTCTTTGTTATGCAAGGTCGGATATAAGGTTCGACTACAGGCTGCCAAACAACCGCAGCGTGGCAAAACATTTTTGAACGTCTCCCAACTCCCCTTTGTCGACCCTGGGGATGAAAGTTCTATGTGAACAGCGCTTCTTCTTCTTCTTAGCGTATACACAAGTCATTGGCGATGGCTTGTGGTGGTGTCAGGATTTATTCAACTGAGTTAGCTGATCTGGGTGGCGTGCATCCATTATACGGACGCTCCTGACATGGTCCGCATTTGAAGCTGGGGGCGGATTTTCACCCTACTCTTATTCGACACTGACTGTGATGTACATGTACAGTTATGTACAGATTTTCTGTACACGGGACCGACGGCTTAACGTCCCCTCCGAAGGACGGGATGCTTTCATGATTCATTTGCCCAATTCCAAGTGAACCATGGAGGAGAGCGGTATTATGTATTTAAACAGTAGCTGGTATAGAGATCAAATCCAGAATTTCGTACCCGAATAAATCCCAGCAAGTGACCCCACCGGGATTCGAACCCGGGATTTGTTTTGGTAAATTTGCGCTACGGGCAAGCACCCTAACCACTAGGCCAGCGCTTCATTAACCATTTTCCCATAGGAATTCCTCAATGAAATTGGTACCACACATGCGAAGGTCATAGTCCCAACTGAAAACCACTTTGCAGTTGTTGTTTTTTCCAAAAAAAGAGGAAAATCGGTTGTACCGATTCAAAATGGCCGAAATCAGAAAACAAAAGAAATTTGCAAAGAAATTAAGCCTTTAGAAGTACCCCATTTGCTCAGATGCGTCTATGAGGTTTACGTGTTGAGTGGAAAAAAGTGGTGGCACTATTCTTCACATTCTTGCATCTTGAATCTACCCTGTATCAGTATCAAATTACCAAGATTTTTAGTTTTAATATAGAGATTTCATTCAAAACATCAATATCACGTTTTTCTTCAAAACGTGGTGTCACGTAAGGTGGAAAATAAGTATGTTTAACTCTATTCCAATTTGGAGCATTATTGGTGGTGTGCACCCAGGTAACATCAATTTCACCCATGGATTGTGTTTTAAGGGCAATAGTGAATGGAGATCATTGACCTTCGCCGTGGACATTGAAATAAAGTGAGCTCACCATGCTAACCTTATATGTTCCAGCCTTTTCGGGATCTAACCTCATACCCAAGGTCATTTGCCTTGAACATGCATGGACACAAGCCATTGAACTATGGTCACTGTTTTGAGACTTTGAATACCTTACGGCTGTTCGACCAACAAGAGACGTCTTTAGTAACCATTGACCGAGTGGCCACTCGCAATGCTCTGGAGTCTGAAAGGAAATTACTCTTGCTCAACTATTGATTCATCCTAACCTCTACGTATATCAGCAGATGACACCATAGTGCAAATGTATTAAAAGACAGATCATAAGAATGTCAGAAATCTTGACAGATGCGTTTGGGGAATGGTTTTCAAAATAGAAGTTTGAGGTACACTGTTGTCACGATGACGGATGAACGCATTTGTTGGATTACTTCCCTTCGGAAGTTTTCTTCGTCATCATGCTTTATTTCACAATTTAAGAAGGTCCGAATCTTCACAAATCTGTCTTTTGGTACTGAGCCTTGCTCTTAACGGCTTACCTCTTTCAAGATGTTCAATGGTTATTATAATAATTATAATAACATACAGCAAAGTAATTGTAATACCCCAGACTTTTGTGGTAACCTAAGTCAACTTGACTTAATAGCGTCTGTTTGCACAGTTTGTGGGCACAATCGACTGCCCTTATATTTCCAAAGAGCAAAAACCACAATGGAAAATGGTAATGAATGTAAGACAGACAAGAAAACAAATTCAGCAGACAAAAGAGGCCAATAAATTGACAATACAAATAGAGAAAAACAAACTAAAGCGAATATAGGTATAATTTTCACCTTGGTTTTCTTCAAACAGTCTACGGATTTACACCCCCGGTTTCCATCCTAAAGGCAATTTATCATAAACCGATATTGTCGTTTCGTTATCTTCACACTTGTCTCCTAAGAGTTGAACATCAATGTTTCGTGTTGACCTTTTTCACTTCTTTACTTTTCTACTGTAATTAAAAGTGACACTGTGTACACACGTTACACCTGGTCACATTTGCAAGTGTTTGAATCAAAGAGCACAGATATTATAGATGGACAAGATCATGCCACGTTTGGTAATCGAGACGGTTTGTCGTGTGAATTTATGCAATGTCAACACTTAAGTCACAAGTGACGGATAAGCAAGGTAATAAAAGTCAAAGTATGAAGAGTACAGTTCCATAGAGCACTCATTTCGAAATTTGCCTCATGTCCTTTCTATGGAAATGATAATTTTGGCGGTTATACCATTTGTAATTGTAATGATGGTTTTAGCTACATTTGTTACCAATGTGCAGGGGACTCGTATTTTTTTGATATAACATTAGGCTCTGTTCAGTCAGTCATTTCAGATGGGACCGACTGCTAAATGCCGTATGAGACCCACCAAAGTTTGAAATTTAATTCTCAATAGCTATTCCACTTCGCCTATGGTTCATGTAAATGGTTGAACAGCTTTGTGATAGCAACTTAAGGTCGTTGGTTCCTTGTTCCAGGCATGGGCATGCATTTATACACTCTAAGAAAAAATACGCTTTAGAAAACCTTTTTTGTCCTCATAACAGACCTTCAAGACATGGATCCATCAAAAATGGTTCTTAAAATCTGAGAACTCAAAAGGTCCTAACAGAACCATAAAATGTGCTATATACAGCAGTGTTAAAAACTATGTTTGGTTCGTTGAAGAACTTCAGGGTTCCAAATAGAGGACAAGTTTAGAACCTTCTTCGCACTTTTTTTCCTAGAGTGTATTGCTAAGATTACCCGATTCCATCCACTGCTAGGGTTCTCAGTGCTTTCCTCCCTCCTGCCCCCCTTCCTCCTCCTGCTTCTCATCCCCTCCTCCTCCCTTCTCCTCCCTACTCCTCGAACTTTCTGTCGAACCCCGTTACACTACTTCTTTCCAGGCGTCTTATCCGCATTCAACTTACTGTTTCCACTTCTCCTGCCGGTATCTCTGCAATAACATTTCGGGTATAGGTTGCTGCTTCTACTTGGATTAAACGGAATTCTGCAAGAAAATGTCTGATATATGTGGTACTTGGGTCTAAAGCTATACCCAGCAAAACTGCCATCTATGCCACATTAAGAGATATGAGGTATGCTTTGTTCATCATAGATCTGATGTTTGGTAGGATTATTCTCCAGAGATGTTTTGAAACTATCGGCCTCCTTTCTTCATACATCGAGTCCCCGTTTTCTGAACCATACATTCAGTCCAGCGGTAGGATGACGTCCACTCAGGCCCTGAATAAAGTAATCTTAGTTGCCTGGTGACATCAGAAAACTCCATAATGATATCAAGCTTATTGCAGGCACTCCACGCTTGTTACCTTTTCTTGTCAAGATAACACTTGTAATGTTGCGAAACACCAATAATTTGTGCACATATGATAACTACGAGTGTGGTAAACCATAATTATGCTACACTCCAGGCCGTGCCCGCGAGCATTTTTTTTTCTCAACTCCAAAATGATAACTTTTCCAATGGGCCTAATTAGAATCAACCAAACCAACAATGAGAAATTTAATTCCAATTGGTCCAAGAACCTCTAGTCCAATAAGGACAGTGTTTTTGAGATGGCTTCCGTATACATGCTGTAAGTTATAACCGCAACCATTTCAAAAGCCTATAATCTATACAAGGACTCTAGTGTGGAAATTGTTTATATTGCTGCTACTTAATAAGTGGCCAATGGCATCGATCAGTGTCATAACGTTGAACATACTGAAAGTGAAAGTCTCCAATGATGATCGCCTAGTGAGGGTAGCAATGAACAAAAAATAATAAACCATTAATGAATTTAAAATATATCATTTTGTACTCAATTTAAATGTTGGCAATTGACCATTACCCACCCACGACAAAGGTGGCCAACTGGCCACATTAAAATTTTCGAAAATAAGCAGTTTTAACCACAGTTACATTTTTGCTAGCCAAAATTTAATGCGCAATAATAAAGACCGCACAAAAGTAACCCAGCCGTTATAAATACACCCGTAGCTTTAAAACTATTAATCTTAATTGGTATTCGAAGACACCGGAAAAGGTAACCTTTCATGGCAGTCATTGTGATACCTAATTTGTTTACCATTGACCATGTTGACAGATCACCGCAGTCTCTGTATAAATTTGATGTTGACGAGTAGCCAATTTCATTTTTCCACTAATTGTATTGTACCTTATTCTGCTCCCAAATCAATACAATTCAATGTGAAAGTGAATAATTATCACTTGCCAACTTCAAAATTACAGAGCGCAATACTTGCGTTATCGTAACAAAACGAGGTATCACAATGATCGACATGAAACGTTAGCTCATCCGGTGTCTTCAAATACGAATTAAGATTAATAGATTTGAAGCTACAATTGTATTTATAACGGCTAGGTTACGTTTTAAATCTTTGCCAGCCAAAAATGTAACTCTGGTAAAAACTGCTTATTTGGTGTCAAAGTTACAAAGTGACATGTCCTTTCTCATGGTCTCTTCAAAATACTAATTTTGATTAATAGTTTGAACGTTACAGACGTATTAACGGCGGTGTATTTTTTGTGAGGTTTTTATAATCCCAAAGTATCTCTTAACATATTTTATAGCCTTCTGTAAATAATGAACCCCCGTGTGCAACAAACTGTATGCTGCTTTAACAAATGCGATGCCCTGGAAGTATAGGTTTAGCAAGTAAAATAACCTACTATGAATACTACGAATTTCAGTTTTCGCAATTTCGTCGCAATCGTTAGATAACTACTGATTTAAGTGGCACTTGGGTATAAACATTCTTATTACCAAATCTGTTGGTTGTTTTTAAGTGTGAGGTTCCACATTGTTTTTATAACTTCAAAAAAAAAGACTATGATGTATATGAATGGGTACGTTGTTAATTCGGAAATTGTTTTTATCTTCGTGAGGCTAAACCGCTTTTCTATCTCGCTTTTGTCTAGCGCGCTTTTTTTAACTCGTCCACAATCTATTCTCCCCTGGAACTGACGTGTGTGGACTAAAGCTATAAAGAAAACAGATGTTCTTCATTACCGATTCTGATTAGGAAGGTCGTTCTCTTCACGGAATATATCCACATTATTTCAATCTAATGCCAATTAATTGCATGTGTGCGGGGGCAATCTTGTGTGTGGTAGATTTTCAACAGCTAATTATAATTCTAACTTTCTGATTTCCTTTCTTTCTCCAAATGCTTTCAATGTTCTGTCATATCAGCTTGTTTCAGAAATATTCACAAGATTAAATGAACTTTTGGCCTGAGAATATTTTTGGTCATTTATTGGGAGGGTGTTTCAAACATAGTTAACTCAGTGGTGACAAAATGGAACACTAAGCTTTTTAAAATTGCCTATTTTTTTTTTCAATGAGGCCATAATGTCTTTGAACGTGGTGTTCAGGTTACCAAAATTACCCAGATTGTACAACAAACCTAATGGATCAACAATGCAGTGACTGCCACTCCCCATTGTAAAATTTATACCACAGCTTCACATGTAATTAAAGCTAACCACTTGAGATGCATCCATGTACTTGGTCCATATTAGTGATTTCTATAGAGTAGACACTCAAAGAATTTCTTACTTTATATTTGGTCTACATCATTGTCCAAAAGTGAAACAACAGGTGATTTTTTATTTCCTTACATCATATAAACATACCCCTGAATTTCCTACTTGGTTACAATAACGAAATTTGGTATTTTCAATTTTTGCTACAAAGAAATATTTATCAGCTTAATCCTTTCAGAATGAGATTATTGATTAAAATCTTTGGCATCGGTGGAAACAAATCAGGGCTTTTTCGATTTTTTCGAGATACCTTGAAAAAAAAATATGTGGAAACATGAAGTACGGCAACAGCCCCAGTGCCATTGTTTTAGAATTTGGCCTTCCTTTTAGCATGATTACCAATTAAGCACTGAAACAGAATGAAGATCTACGAGCCGAGCAAAATGCTAATGAGTGTTGAATAAGGCCTCCCAGGCACCAATTACGCGGTATTTACCGCAACAATTTGGAAACAACTCTGCAAAATCATGACTGATCTATACCGATGGGACATGTGCAACTCTCTCATACCGAGGCTATTCCCAAAGTTTCCGTTCTATTTTTAGATTTCTCATGCTGCTGACGGGTAGAGATATAGTAAGAACAGGGTTAGCGAGACAAGGTAACCGCCACTTTGAAGACACTAATTGAAGAATCAAGTCAGGACGGACGGACCCCATAAATGTCCCAAGCCACCCTTAACATAACCATTTCCCTCTGACCTACCTAAACAAAAGTAAAGGTTGCTTACATAATTTGAACCGTTGGCCCTGAGAAAATTATAACACGGTATAGCCTTAGTACGACCACTGTAACATATTTTTATAACACAAAACATGCGTAAGGACTATCTATCTATCTTTTCTATCTAATGCAAGATGCACCATGTCCCCCTGGAACTTTGGCTCTTGAACAAAATCTTAGAGACCTGGCTTGCGCCATCATAATGATTTGATTGTGCAAATAATCATAAACCGGACTAATTTTGTCAAAATGCTCCCGAATTAGTTACATTTTTACGTAAACTGTCCCAAGAATTGTATAATGTTTTTTTTTCTCTTAATACAGATGATATGAAGTGTTACTGTATACATTTACTCACATTGTTTAAAAATAACAGATATCTTCCTGGTATGTTTTGGAATACAGATATTGTAAAACTTAATTAAGTGCCCCTTTGGGAGTGTCTCAGTCGCGGGGTCTATACTGATCCTATCATGACTGTAGTTGTTGCAGGCACATTCCTTATCACTTTGTGTTGCAAATAGAAATAAAAAATCGTTCACAGAAAAGAGATTACGGGGACTTTCAGTTATACATAAACTTTTCCTCAAAACTTGCCAGCCAACATAAGGTTCTTTCTTCTCTATTCTTTGAGAAAGAAAGTAGGAAATACAATTATTTTATTGTATTTTCACCCGACACATTTTGCACCTTGAAACATATTTCCATTATATAGATCCTTTCGTCTTTAACTCTAACAATATCATGATTTTGACTGGCAAAACCAATTTTACAAACTTTTTATTTTTTTGAGCTAGGGCTATTGATTTTTTTCCCAAAGAACTGAACCACAGCTCCGGATTTGACTGCAAATAATAAGAGTATTATTATCACCCTAATACCCACATTTGGTTTCTTTTCGGTAAATAGTTTTCTGTTTGTTTATTGCCTTAATCCTATATTCGTAAAACTGCAACACAATGATTATTCAAATTAACTTTCCAGGATCATGCGTTTTGGTTGAACTCGAACTCCAGAATAATGATATACTTGCGAACCTACTAATCACAAAATCACAAAAACAAGAAGTGGGGTTTGAGTTGAACTCGCTTAAGTAAATTTTTTCAAACAGTGAGGAATCAACGTAGCTGAGAAAAAGAGGTGGGATTAAAAAAGATTTTCCTGTAGTTAAGTAAACAAAACACGATTTGCCAGTATAGTGCTTCATCAGTGGTCTTTAAGAGTTCTACAAATGAACGCAGGAGAGGTCGCGCGTTTTTATTTTTTGTTATTGAGACATCACTGGTACACAGAGAGGCGGGGGAATTTGAAAGCTTAATATCATTGTTTCCATAACGGCATCTTTTCGGAGCTGTGAGGCCGTATTTCCTGTAAGACTTTATGTTCTCTTTTCTCACCATTGACATGAATATGCATACAATGTATCACTGGCGGGTAAATATTTGTGCCAACGTACATAGGCCGGGTTATAGGGGCCACATGTTTGTTTGTCAATTGTATAGTAAAGCTTTATGTTCTTTCCCATGTCGTTTGTTCTACTTGGTTCTATACAGCTACACTGGCTAGGCTTTGGATTTTGCTTTGGTGTATTCTTCAGATTGTTGATCTTAAAGGGGCATTTCGTGATCCACCGCCCTCGTACCTCAAAAATGAGATTTATTTTATATCCATGAACCATTAGAATTAGTGGATCCGTAAATCAAATAAATCAAGTATTTTTATATAGCGCTTACACAACGTCTCACAGCGCTTAACTTATTCCGCTCTCACACTAGCTAAGGATAAATCACATTTTATCACATATTTAAAAAATTCGGTCATCCAATTATAACGGCTCACAGTATGACTACCCCATACAGCTCCCCTTTCACCTGGGTGAAGGAGACAGCGAGATACAGGGGTTCTTTCCCAAGGACCAACAACACGTTTGGCCCCGGCGGTGCTCGAACGCACAAACTAATGAATCATGAGTCCTGGCAATTTTCCCTGGACCACCACGTGCTCTTATGTTACTAATCTTACATGCAAATTCGTCGTAGGCTATTTGTAAGAAAAAATCGCCAAGTTTTGTTATTTTTGTTTGTAAACGGAACAGAAATTACAGCAGAGTCGCTATGGGACCGTGGGAAACAAAACACTGTAAAACACAAACCAGCAAGATCGAATCAACTGAAACATTCAGTGAATAACTCTCTTCAAGGATCTCTATTGAACCGAGGTTCTGGAATCACGAATGCACCTTTAGAGGTTTTCCATTTTGGGTGTGGTCTTGTGTGCATTTTTGCTTCGGCCTATTTTAAAAAAAAATATATAAAAACGCATTCTTACATGAGGCAGTACATTCCAGTTACTCCTAAAATTACATGTTTTTGTTTGACAATTGGTCACACGACTGGTGGTTTAAATGTCATACACGATTCAACTATGTCCTCTATATAGAACCATTTAACCTTAGGAACAAGTTGGGGACTGGGGGGGGGGGGTCAGGACTAAGAGTTACTGACGCGGAAAAATGTCTGACGAATGACGTCACAATTGATAGCATCTATTTGCAAATTAAGGCAACAGTACAGGTCTACTCAGGGAAAACCTGCCATTTTTGTGGGGTCAACTTTTCCAACGGTTTTAAAATGGTTCCCTAAACGCATCACTCGTTCAAATAATCTTGGGGGACACCCTAAATTTTTCCCCTAGAATCCCACGCTGGCGGCCAAATTACAATTGGTCCCAAATTAACATTAATTACATAATAGGTAAGTTAGCAATTGCCATTTTCATATTTTTCCGGTGGTTCTGATATCCTTGACCTATGTAAACTTAAAATCCAGCTGAATCACTACTCTTGATTTGATTCCAAATCCAAGATGGCGGCCAACACTCCAAATTAGTGGATAAAATTACTTAATTTTGAACTATATGGCCTATTAGTTTTCCCCTTTATAACTTTTTCTGGCGATGTGGTTATTCTGAACTTATACTCTATTTGCTGAGCTTCCAGGCTACCTCATATTTAGTCTCACATCAAAGATGGCCACCAAAATGGGTACCAAAATTATTTTACTTCATTGTATAGTGGCCAATGGAGCTTTCCGATTCAAGTTAATTCGTAGATTGTCCTCCTAAAGATTGGAATCCTTCAAATTCCCCGAAACGCCATCCGTTATATGCTCTTGAATCCAAGGTGGCGGCCAAATTCCAATGCCGTCAAAATTTACAATTAATTACCTAATAAGTACTGGAAAACCGTTATTTTGGCAGATTTTTTTCAGTTGTGTCTTCTCTCCTTGACCTAAGTACGTAAAAGTAGCTGAGCACTGCGCTGATTAATAATTAAAACAAATTCAAGATGGCGGCCCAAAATCCAAATTAGCGAATAAAATTACGTGAAATATACTGGCCTATTACTTTTTTCCATTTCAAACACCCTTTTTTAACTGGATTTTTAAACTCTGAACGTAATACTCTATGTGTGAGCTTACCGGCTACCTAAATAATTTTAGTCTCAATCCAAGATGGCTCCAAAATGGCCACCACAATTACTCTTAATAACTTGTAAGTTTATTGAAGCTTCTAACAATTAACATAAATAACCTTGACCATTATTTATATGAGCTTAATGGATTAGCATAATTATTATACCACATATTCTCTAGTGCCAATAAACCCCATGTTTCACACAAACAATATTTTTTGCAGGCAAAAGAACCTGGTAGACTTAAATTGATGAGGAATTTTTTTTTGCCAAGCCATTTCAGATTTAGAGCCGCCATATTGGATTCACAAGAACCTATAATCGATATGTTGTGTGAATTCCGAAGGATATATCTTTAGGATGAGAGATCTACTGAATTTACTTGTAATCGGACGCTCCAGTACACCACACACCTAATTAATATAATTGTGGTGGCCATTTTGGCGGCCATTTTTGATTTGAGACTATATTATTATGTATCCTGTACCTCAGGACATACAGTCTACCTTCAGAATAAAAAAATCCTGCAAAAAAAGGTTTGTAAATGGAAAATTAATAGGCAGTATAGTTAACGTAATTTTATTAGCTAATTTGGATTTTGGCCGCCATCTTGAATTTGGATGAAATCATGAGTAGTGCTTCAGCTGGCTTTTAAGTACATAGGTCAAGGATAGCAGAACAACTTAAATAACGGTTTCAAGTTCTTTTATGTATAATGTAATTTTGACGGGCCATTGGACTTTGCCGCCATCTTGGCTTCAAGGAGCCTATAACGGATGGCTTTTTAAGGGAATTGGGAAGGCTCCATACTTTTAGGAGGACAATCTACTGGAATTAACTTGTAATCGGAGGCTCCCATGCACTATACAACTTATTAAAATAATTTTTGGTTTTCCATTTTGGTGGCCATCTTTGATTTGAGACTAAATATTAAGTAGCCAGTAAGCACAGCAAATAGAGTATACTTTCAGAATACACATCAGCCGATAAAGTATAAAAGGGGAACTTATTAGGCCCGTATCGTGTTCAAATTAAGTAATTTTATATCCACTACTTTGGATTTTTGCCGCCCATGTACCTGGATTTGAGTATCAAAATCATGAGTCGTGCTTCAGGGCGTGGGATTTTAAGTACAACTAGGTCAAGGATATCACAGAATCCCACCAGGAAAAATCCTGAAAAAAAAGGTTTTGTAATGGAATTAATAGGCAGTTTAGAGTTAACGTACTTTTATTAGCTAATTTGGATTTTGGCCGCCATCTTGAATTTTGAGATGAAATCATGAGTAGTGCTTCAAGCTGGCTTTTAAGTACTTAGGTCAAGGATAGCAGAACAACTTAAATAACGGTTTTCAAGTTCTTATTATGTATTAATGTATTATATTGACGGGCCAATTGGAATTTTGGCCTCCATCTTGGATTCCAAGAGCCATATACGGATGGCGGTTTAAGGTAATTGAAGGATCCATCTTTAGAATGGGACAATCTAACTGAATTAACTTGTAATCGCGGACGTTCCCAGGCACTATACACCTAAGTAAAATTAAATTTTGGTTACCCATTTTGATGGCCATCTTTGATTTGAGACTAAATATAAGGTAGCCTGTAAGCTCAGCACATGAGTTATTAGTTCAGAATAACACATCATCCGAACAAGGTCAAAGGGGAACTTAATAAGAGGCCTTAAGTTCAAATTAAGTAATTTTATCCCCTAATTTGGATTTTGGCCTGCCCACGTGGCTTTGAAATCAAATCATGAGTAGTGCTTCACTGGAGATACAACTAAATAATACATAGGTCAAGGATATCACAACCACCGGAAAAATCTGAAACTGACAATGGCACATACCTATAGTATTTTGGTTGAGGGGATGAATAATGTAATTTTGTGTGACCATTTGTAATTTTGGGCCGCCATCTTGGATTCTTAGAAAACTTTAGGGTGTCCCCCACGCTTATTTGAAAGATATGAGTTTAGGAACATAAACCCTTGAGAAAATTTTGACCCCACAAAATGGCATTTTTTCCCTGGCTTAGACCTGTCGTAAACATCCGATTTTCAAAAGTCACTTTGTTCAAAATCGATCAGTATCGTCTTCTCTAAACTCGATTCGCGCTGAATAGGGACAATCTGTACTTTTTTACGGGTGAGAGCTCTTTGTGAGGGGCGCAAAGCATAACAAATCAAAAAAAAAAACTTTTCCACACAAAAACAAACAAGTCCTAGTCCGTGCGTTCTTAATACGTTATGTTCTACGGTCGATACGATTTTCAGTGGGCAAAACATAATGAACTATATAGGGTCAACGGTAAAAGTAACGTACTTTAAAATGTGAAAATACTACCTGTAATAAGGCAGGTGCGCTACTGAATTTTTCCGATTATGGATAGCGATGTGGTTTGGGCGCTGTCCGCACAGGTGTATGGTTTCCTCATCATTACTTTCATACATCACCTAAACCAATACAGCTTAATACGACAAATACAATAGATAATACCCCTCCTAGATGGTCAACGTTGTTCTTAATTTTGGCAATCAAGGGGGTGAAACGCTTCAAAACCAGTCGTCCGTGCTGGCGCTGACATTTTGAAGATTGCACGGAATAATTACATTTGGGTGCTTGTATACCCACATAATGTCAATTCGATACAAACATCCGCCAAAATATCGTGTTGGTATGTTGGGGTCTATTGGGTGGTTAAATTTGTTCCTACCCATGGCCACAACACGAATGAAATGACACAATCATTCGTCTTGATTTAAATAAAACCGCCTCCAATGAATACATCTTTGTGGAAGCACCTGGATAAATCTTCTATGTAGGCAGCGAACTGACTTATTGGTTAGATTAAGATGCTTCTCTTTCACTATTTCACGTCTGGATATGGGGGGGTGAAACCCAAAACTGTTCCCCATCTCCTATATCAGCGCGAATCGAGTATAGTTAGAATACCTCTTTTCGTTAATAAAAAAAGACTGGAACCATGCTCTGACGCATGCCTCGTGAAAAGCCAAAGCCATATCTGAGTCTTAATGGAAGATACGCTTCATTTGTGTCTCATAATAATACAAGCAATGAACCGCGAGGGGATGGGGAAAGTGAATAACTTAATGCGATCGTCTTTAATGTGTTAACCACCCATAGATTTTTTTTTTCCACCTTACGAGCTTACTGTCAAAAGCTGATTTTTATCCTAAAATCAAGTTCATTATCTACACGTACTCCAATTATAACATTTGTGAACATTTTCTAGCACATTATTGATGTCACTGCCATCAATGTAATTTTTATCTTACACTTGTGTTACTTAGAAATTAACAGCGTGCCTTTTGTCTAAGAAATGTGGGTTTGTTTTATTTTTATGGTAACGTATCTAAAACCTTTAGTCGGTTTTATAAAGTCTGTTTAGATTAGAAGTTTTTATGTTAATATAACCCCAACAAGGACATGGTAGATGGTTTAAATTCATATTTGAAGTAGTTTTTGATTTGTCAGATATCATGGCAAAAGTTGGTACGAGGGCGTTCTACTTTCTTCTACTATCGAAAACGCTATATGAAAAAAATGGGGATTTCTGAACTATCCCGCAGGTTATGTACCATTGGCGTTCGCGTGGCTTAAGTAAGCAAGTTTGAAGTTGGGTTTTTATACAGTTTTACTTTCTTTGTTGGAGAAGTTGGAGACGTTTGGTACAGTCGAAGAGTAAGTCAGGTTAAGTTCTGGCTAGCCGTTGTTCAGCAAATACAAAACAAACCACGTCGTATGAGTTACTGTGCGTGGCGTCCCGGCTCTCGGAGATATGGATTGGTGGAAAAGTATTCACGATCCCTAACGTTTCTAAATATTAAGCAATTTATTTTAACAAAATGACCAAAACGTTACAATGTTTACCGACGCGTGTCACTTTATTAAGATTTTTTAAATATAAAAGTGGTAACGGTTTAGTTCATCAAAAGTTATACACCTCTAATCTGCTGACGTAAGATTTAAACATCTTGGTGGATTATTTGTTCTGCATGGCTCATTGAAAAACATGCCTTTGTAATAAAAATTGTATGAAATACACTAGTTATATTAAAAAGTGGGTGCAATTCCATTGATCGATTTTTTAAACTCTGTGTTTTTTTCTTCTCCCCATCAAAATATGGTTGACAGAAATTTGAGGCAATTTTAACCTCCGCGCCAGTCACAATTTTGACATGCGATTTGTCCACAATTAGATTACAACTTTTAAGAGACATCTCGCGCTGCGTGGGCGTTTAGGAAATGTTAGTTTTGTGATTCTTATCCTAACAAAACATGATCATTTTGCGTTTTACCCCGTATATTTCTCAAAACGTCCGTACTACTATTTTTAGCTTTCTCTTTCTCATGCCCCCCCTGGCTGGGCAGGGTACTGTAGAGATAGGAATAACATGGGGTTAGCGAGACGAAGTACCGCCTCTTTGAAGACACTAATTGAAGAAGAAAAGTCACGGGCGGGACGGGCCCCCATAAATGTCACTCTCCTCTCTCTCTCGCTTTCACATTCTTTTTTTTTTCTGGAATTATATCATCTTTTCAGCCCATTAAACCCATAACCATTCCTCCCTTTGACCTACTACAATATGTTTAAATAATTTTGACCGTTGGCGAAGAATTAACACGGTTATAAGCCTTAGTTAACGACAACTGTACCACATTTTTCGTAACACAATAATACGCGTCTTCATGGCACCATCAGAATGACTTTGAAAATAAGGTATAAAATAGTCTTAGTTTGTCAATGCATAAAGCATTACATTAAATAAAATTAATCGTATTATTTTGTTCCACTTTTTCAGTACAACTGTCTCAATAATTGTAATAAAATATTTGATTTCTCTAAACCTTACAAATCCCAAGGGGGGGGGGGGGGTTCATAGTACCCAACATTTGGATTTTTTGCGATTTATTCGGTTACGCAACTCAATTTTTCAAGAATTTTTTTTGTGCTAATTGTCTGATTTATGAATACGCTTGCTCTCCTGATCAAAAAATAAATAATAATCCGCCACCGGCTTCATTAGAATAATTAAGGTTTGGGCAATCCCTAGGAACACCCGCACCCCCCCCTTGGCCCTAACGAAGTGAAAAAATCAAATATTTACTAATAAATTCAAGTAATTACATACTTGGGATTAGGTTTCTACGATATATCCTTAATGAGGCCAATTAAATTAATATACGTAATCAATAACCTTTTATTATATGCTGATAGCATCAATTTTATTTTTGTCATGACCGTGCTCTTACTGTTTAAGTCTGATGAGAAACTAACTGGATTTTGAAGTTTGTGATAAAAAGTCAAGAGGGTAATAAATTTGTGCTATATTTTAAAAATGATATATTTTAATTGGTTATTCTAGAGTACACTAATGAATTATTTGGTTCAAACTTACATTGGAGTTGCTGAAGATGGAAATGTGTGCGAAACCACTCTTTTCAAGAGTGAACATTTTTCATTGTCCTAGGTCATAGGTCAAAGTATTTCATATTCTTTTTATTGCTGGGTATGTGGTTCTTACATGACTCCCCATTTACATGTGTTAGTGTCATCATCAAACCCCCACGGAAAGTGGTTCTCTGGGTTGGGTCCATATGAACCCCCCCCCCGGCCACTAACGGAATTTTTTTTGCTTGGGCACTTAAGTGTTATATCAAGATGATAATGAAGAATTACTTGTAAAATATACTCAACAGTGTTTTAAAATAACAGATATCTATGCGTAGTGAAATGGAAATAGATATTCAAATTAAATATTGTGTCCTTGGAAGTTTGCGGTCTACTGATGCTATCATGGATGTATTGGGACTGCACAGACAACAGGCGGATTCCTTATTTTTTTTCAAATAGAATAAATCGTTAACAGAAAACAATTAAGGTGATTTAGAGACATGAAACCTTCACAAAACTGCACAGCCAACATAATGTCTTTCTTTCTCTGTTCTTTGAGAAGAACAGGAAAGTAGGAAATACAATTATTTTTAATGTATTATCATCACCGACCCCACATTTTTACCTTGAAAACATATTCCATTATAATCGTCGTTAGGGTTCTGCACAGTGTCGAATCAGCATAAATGCTAGTTCCGAGAAAACGGCGGTTTGGAAAGTTTCGAGTTACCTATGGAATCGTGTATTCAATGAAATAAAAGGAAATGGTTTATTTTAAAAAAGTGGTGTAGTTCAAAGACCTGATGGTTTTCAACTGACGCCAGTATATAAATCCCAGAACACTGTTTTCGCTTATTTCAAACTGGCACTGAAGGTTGGTGCGATTGTTTGGGTCAACCCCAATTTTGATTCGCTGTGGCTCTAAGGAGTCGAATACGTCTTCGACTGCATGAAACCCGGCTGATTTCTATGTTGGTCTGGTGTGAGATTACTATAGCTACGGTTTTTTCACCTATTTTAAAAATGATGATGCCGAGATGCCACGATTGCACTATAACGATGTCGGTGTGAATGTGGCAATAACGATGAAATGAGAAACATTGAGCTTGACGACGACAATGAATGCTACTGATCGATGATGATGGATGATGATGATGGATGATGCATGATCGACGATGATGATATGAATGTACGATGATGATTAACGATGATTGACGATGATGACGATGACGATGATGATGAATGATGGTGATGATTGATGATGATGACGACGACACGACGATTACGATGGTCCTATGCATTGTGTTTATGTTACAATCCATCAAAAATGAGTAAATACAAACGACGTTTCCATAACGGTTTAAAGTGGGAAACATTCCTTTGCAATTATCGTTCGTTGTAAAATATGCGCAGACTGACCACGATGAACATCGAATTCCAGAAAATTACAACCCTTACAAATTTTGGCTCCTTAAATATATCTTTAAATTAGTCGCCAATATGGTTTTTAACTCATTTTTGCAGGAAAAAACATAAATTTCAGAGTAAATACGTTAGAAGAACCAACCTTGTATGCATGTATATAACATTAATAAATAGCACTGCATGTTGTACACACAATACATGTGGCTAGAACTGGTTCAAAAATTGAGCTCAAAATATTCTAAAATGTAACTGGAATTTTTCATAACTCACAAGATTTTGGAGGATAAAAGGGCAGGTCTATTTTCTCGTTTTCCATACATATATAAGTTCCTTCTTTAAAGTAATGGTACAGTTTAAAAAATATACCAAACTTGAAAACGATTAACCAATTAAATGTGTAATCTACTCATAAAATCTAACATAAATCTAAACAATTTAGAGGCACTAACCGCTTAACACAAACACCTTCCCAAAAGAAAATATCAATTTGGTTCCTGAAAGGCGAGTTATTTAAATGATGTATATAATTATATTATTTAGTGTTGCAACATCAAGAAAATCAAAACTTTCGCAATATGTTTTACAAGTCTATTTTGGAACACGAGTTTACTAAGGGTGGGGTGTTAAACAACCCCCGAGAATTACATTATTATAAAGCAATAGATGATTTCGATGTTGGTGTAGCCCAGTTGATAGCATTGGTCACCGTTTTTCTCCTGCTTCCAACTACCCTAGTATGGCGTCACATGACGTCAATTTCCAGTTGGCAAAAGTGGGTCATTTCCACAGCACACATCAGAGATAAATGAAAAATGAAATTTGGGCATTACAAAAAAAAGGGGTTAGGAATTCTTGGATTTTCATGCGGAGTTTGGGCCCAAATGAAATGGAAATTACTATTTTTTAATCACATATACGTTTAAAGACCAATACAGTGACATTTTACACAAATGAACTAATCACTAAAGGGTAATGCCAATATCCGTTATAGGCGAATAATGTCCTCGCGGTCGAAAGAACTAAATAATGGCATTGCGCCCCTTTTTTTTTATTATTTTCCGCGCCCTCGCAGGAGGATACATATCACCCAAATTTCCTATTCTAATTATCCTTTCAAAAAAAAAACTTGATTTAATTTTGTTTTTTTGTTCTTTGTTTGATATATGTTTTTAAGTTATATGCCTATTTAGTGTATTTTGTATGCTTAGATATACTGAAAATAAATGATAAGACATGCTTAGCGGCTCAGTAAATGCAGAATAATGGGCAGTAACTGCCCATCATAATGTCCGCATTTTCAATTAAATGGGTATATTAAGGTAGTAGTAGACCACTACCACCAATCGACTTCTGCTACCTTCACATTTTTCGCCAAATTAGCCGGCTGTTGAATAATATATATGGAAGACTTTACGAAGTTTTTCAACATTATTCCTCCATTTTTGCGCACCGCGGGAAAGTTTACCTGGGGTGGGTAACTCCTCCCCTTTGGTATAACGGAAGGGGAGGATGTCATTATGATGTTGCCCCCCCCCCCAAAAAAAAAAAAAAAAAAAAAAACTGTGTAATTTTACAAAATGTTAAAACTAAACCAAACTTGGATAATTCTTTTCACGACGCACAGAACCGTAAGGTTTTCAATAAGTACAAGTACATTATTAAAACCACAAACTTAAAATTGTGAAATAAATGACCAATCCCTCATTAAGTATAGAAAGTAATTCAACCGATTTCTTAAGACCTATCAGGTGATTGCTAACTCAGCAAATCGAAAAAAGCATTCAAAATCAGAGTTTTTCGATGTATGTTAACCCGTCCAAGGTGTCCTAACAGACCCTGCAAATGATAGGAAGGACCAAAAGGAACCTAATAAGGACAGGATCTGAGATTTTTAGTCATTATTGTCCGAACGGAACCTTACTACAACACGTACTTGAATGGAGAATCGTGTCTTGTAACACTGCCGTGTCTTCCTTTTCTGTCAATTCCTACATTGGAAAACGGTACCTTCTGAGGAATTCTATTCTCCAGACTTATATCCCTTCACTTGAAGCTATTCCTGCAATTCAAATATGATTTAAATCACTGAGTGTCTTTAAATCTTGCAATATCCTGATATGATCGATTTTGGACTCACTAGAAGTAGCAAATCGTTGTCCCAGCGAATCCTATTCGTTCACAATTTTCTGGTCTTTGAGATATTTTGACACGCAAAGCTATATCGAATACGTATTCAATTGTTTGTGGAACCCGTTTTATATAACAAATCGTGTTCATTCAATTTTCGACTGCGGCTATTTTGGTTTAGGAGATGTAATTTCACTTTTAATTTTTGGGTACAATTAAAAGAGTACATAAAATGCAACACAGTAATCAACTCTAACTTCAATTTGATTGGACCAACGAAAATCAGATTCGACACCTATGTCGTGACCACGACGATTAGGTTCCTTTCTTGTCGTTAATCACAATGTCATGATTTTGACTGGCCCAAGATTACAACCTTTTATTTTTTTTAAAGATAAGGCAATCTTGAATTTTTCACTCTCGAAGAACTTACCCAAGCAGCTCACTGATTTGAATGCAATATAGAGATTATTATTATTCACCGAGATACCCACATTGGGTTCTTTTCGGGGTAATAGTTCTGCTTGTTTTTTTTAATTACCTTAATCTGTTTCGAAGAAATGAAAACATAATTGTTCAATTACTTTCCAGGAGCATGCGTTTTTATTTGAATTTCCAGAATGAATGATAATACTTGTGACCTACTACTATACAGATCACAAATCACGAGTGGGAGTTTTGAGTTGAACTGCTAAGTAAAATTTCAAACAATGAGGAATCAACGTACTGGAGAGCAGGTGGGATATCCAAATGGATTTTCCTGTATTTAGTAAAAACCCGATTTGCCAGTAAAGTGCTTCATCAGTGGATCCTTAAGAGTTCTACAAATGACCGCAGGAGAAGGTGCGGTTTTTATTTTTGTTTCATTGAGCACCAACTGATAGCAGAGAGGAGGGCTGGGATTTGAAAGTTTCTACAATTGTTTCCATCCTATCTTTCGAGCTGGTGAGCGTATTTTACTGTAAACTTTAGAGTTTTCTTTTCCTCACAATTGACTGATAAATGCATTACAATGTACACGAGGGTAAACTATTTGGTGCCTACGCACAGGGATTTATAGAGTTGGCACATTGTTTTGTTAGAAACTTGTAGTACTTTAGTTTCTTTCTCAGTGCTTTGGCTACGCTGTTTTTGCTTTGTGTATTCTTCAGTTTGTTGATAATGGGGCATGTCGTGTATCCACCTCGTCCCCAGATTTACTTTAAAATGTTGAGATTTTTATACATAGAACCGTTAGTCTTAATAACCCATGTTTACCTAATAGTGGCGTAACCAATGGGGGGGGGGGGTATCTTCCTCCCCCCACAGCCACAACCAGCCTAAAACACGCACAAAAACATCGTAATGGAGCCAAAAATGAAAGTAAAAAGTGAGAGGAAGAGAAAAAAGAAAGAAAAATCGCTAAAGATAAGAATAGTTTTTTGTTAATTTTTTTTTTGTAAACAGTAATTAAAAGCCAAGACTTTCTTATTGGACCGCGGGAACAAACATTTGCCTCATAACGCAAAACCACAAGATCGTAATCAACTCAAATTTCGTGAAATAAGCCTCCTCAAGGAATTCTATTTTACAGGGAGGTGCTGGAATCACGAAATGCAACCTTTAAGAGGTTTTGATTTGGGGTTTGGTCTTGTGTGAACTTTTGCTCGCCTAGTTTTTGTTTTTTCAACAATATAAACACATTCTTAACTGAGGACAATCAGAAAATCCTAAAAAATTAGCATGTTTTTTGTTGTTTGTTGTTTTGAAAGCTTAAAAGATGGTTTGTTTTAATCAGACAAAAATTCAACTTTTTCCTCTATAATACCCATTACTTTAGGACCAAGTTTGGTATTCAAATTTACTTCGGCAAAATGGCCTGACGAATATGACGTCAAACCATTGGTACATCTATTTGCAATTAATTAAGGCCAACATCCGATTTTCAAGTCCCTTTTTTCAAAATCGATCAGTATCGTTTGCTGTAGTTAGAGTACCTCTTATCGTATACTAAAAAAAGTGAAAACTGCCTTGACGCATGCTTGTGGCGAAAGCCAAATGCCCATATCTGAGTCCGTTGAATATGAGCTTCATTTTCGTTCCCCATACTAATACAAGAAATAAGATGACCCGCGCAGGTTATGGGAAGTGATTAACTTAATGCGATCGTTTACTGTTACCGGTGGAGGATTATGTTCCACCTTACGAGGCTCACTTCAAAAGCTAGATAATTTTACAAAAATACAATTAAATATCGTCACACGTCTACCATGTATGCAACATTTGGTGTGAACATTTTCTGGGACAGTCTTGCATTGTCACTGGGGGGGGGACACCATCAATGTAATTACTTTGTAACTTGAAAATTAAACAGCGTGCCTTTTGATCTAAGAATGGTTGTTTATTTTGGATACGATCTACCCTTTGTCGTTTTTAAAGTCTGTTTAGATTTCCGAGTCCGTAAGCCTTCGCGCGGGGCCTGAATAAGCTAAAGTTTTTGAAAGGGGTTTTTATTTTACAAACGCAGTTTTAATTTCTTTGTCATGTTTGATGGAGACAAGTTGGAGATGTTTGATACAGTCGAAGAATAAGCCAGATACGTTCAATTGCTTCAGCAAACTACTATAGAACAAACCAGAGGGTGTATTGAGTCAATCCCACAATGCCCTAGTTTTGGGAAATCTCACCTCAATAGGGTCATGTGATCACATAAAAATCCTATTCTTAACACATAAAAACCCTGATTTTAATGCTCATTTTAGCCCACAAAGCATTAGTACTTAGGGAATTTTTGCATGATTATTAACTGTCTTGGATTGTTCTTAACCTTTTGGAACACTTTTTATCCCTAAGTACTGACATGTGTTTAGTACAGTATGGTATAGGCACATTGCTATGCATCATGGGATTTATTCAAAACACTCTCTGAGAACAAACAGAATGACTAAAACGTGAAATGTTTCCAGAAGCTTGTCACGGTTTATTAAAGAGTTTAAATAAATAAAACTGTAACGGGCTTAGTAGTTCCTTAGAGGTTATACACCACTAACCTGGCTGCCGGAAGGATTAAATCTTGCATGGCATCTGGAAAATCTGCTTTTAAATGTATGAAAATGCACTAGTTATATTAAAAGGATTGAATTTTATGATCGATATGTTAGACTGGTGTGTTTCCTCAAAGTAAATGACATTTGGACAGTAAATTTGAGGCAATTACTCCGCGTTCAACAATTTGACATTGATTTGTCCACTATTAGCGTTCCATCTTAAGGAGCATCTCGCGCTGGGCGTTTAGAAATGTGTGAGTTTGGTGATTCGTAACTAAAACAAAATGGTCATTTGGCGATCTTAGCCCGTATTTTGTCGCGGTATTCCTCTGTGAGAGTTTTAAATGTGAAAGAAATGTTATTAATGTTATCAGTTTCGCATAGACTACTGTATGTAGCTAAGGGAGTGGTGTATAACCCAAATATACAGTTCAAAATAAATAAGACCCCCCGGACAAAGGTACACTTTCTGGAAAAGTTATGCTCCTTAACCTGTTACAAAAATGTGAAATGTTCACTGCAATGTTACACATTTAATGTGCAAAAAAAATCAAACAATAGTCAATCTTCTCCTTGAAATGACGTCATTTATTAAATTTGATGACAAATTAGAAATGGCACTTTCGTGCATAGGATTTAACAATCGAGAAAATCCCGGACGGAGAAGTACCAACATGCCTAGTACAACACAGGAATATTACAGATACTTGATTTTGGTACCAATGGATAGCTATGGTAATCTTCTTTCCATTGGTACCAAAACGAGTACCAACATGCCTAGAATTACGTCAGGCTGACGTTATAAAGTTCACATGTCAGCACAACTGTCAATTTCCATAGTACACAGTGTAGAATAGGGGAAAATGTGTTTTTTCACCAAAAATGTTTGGAATATCCGATTTCCACACGGTTTTTGCTCTCTTTGATGGAATATGACTAGATTTATACTCAGAGAGTTTTAGTGCTACTTTTTTGAGTCGGAAATATTGCGAAATATAAATTTTTCACCCTATATCCAGTATTTTTTATACTTAATTTGATACCAATGGAAAGAAGAAACTCTAATCGATCATCGTGGTACCAAATATACAGGAACCGGATGTTCAGTAATAGGGGAAAAAGAACCTTTAAAAAAATCTTTAAAACTTGATTTTCTCGACTGTTAAAGCCCTATGTAAAAAAGTGTCATTTTTTATTTGTCATCAAATTTAATAAATGAAGTCGTTTCAGAGAGAAGGTCAACTGCTGTGTGAAACTTTTTTGCCCATTAAATGTGTAACATTTCTGTGTACATTTTACATTTGTGTAACAGGTTAAGGAGCCTAACTTGTCTAGAAAAATGCACATTTGTCAGGGGGGACTTACTTTTTTTGAACTGTATACTACTGGTGCCACACGTATTCTATTCGCAAGGACGGCGAACACTTTCGCTTCTTTGTTAGTTTCTCAGTGTCATAATGGATTTATAACAATATGAATTATCAATGCGGCTAATCACATTAGCACCAGGTGTCTATGTTATGTCCCCCCTTAATCTCCTTTATTCCTCTACTTTGTTATAATTACGATATTGTGCTCGCGGACGCGGAGAGTCTATCCACATCAAAATTCTGTTAGGTCATGCGTATAAGATAATACAAAGATTGTTGCTCTAACGTTACTGATATGCTGAAATGGGGTAAAAATTCAAAAGAAAACAGCGTTATGAAGGTAATTTTAAGCCCCTTTCGAACAGCTGTGACCGACACGTCCTGTGCACCTTATTACCTTATCATGTAAAAAGTTCATGTTAAAAGTACAATCTGATTCAGGCGTGCCATATTAAGTGTTCATGCTATACATCCTCTAAGATTGAACATGTCTACGTTTGTAGGATAGCTTGTATAAGCTGTCTTCAGCACATACAGAGTCAACCTTTTTAGGAAAGCGGTCTAGATTTGTGTTTGCGCACAATCATGTCCTGATGACAACAATACCAGCTTTTGTCAGGAAAAAGGTTCCGCAGTCTCACTTGTGATGTCGCAGGAGGTAACCTACTGCAATATGCTAATCCACAAGGACGAAGTCCAGTGAGCTCTGTATGTATGTGTATTGACATGAACTGATCATGTGTGTTCTGGCTATCGTAAATTATATTCGTTAACCAGTTGGCGTTGGTAAATGCAGGCACTTGAACTGTGGCATGCGTATTGAAACTTTGATCCAACTTTGACTGCAAATATGACCACTTAGGACTGATGTGCATTAGTGTAGCAGTCACTTTTCATGGCGTGTCTGACAAAAAATGTTATCATGTACTATATCGTGGCTGCTCTACTGAAAGTAGAATTATTTTACCACATAAGTAGCCTAGTTTACGTTTTTGTCACCAAAACGCCACGGCCACGGAATTGCTCCAAATGACCCAACTAATAGGTATCCTTCACTCCTCTGAGATCATGCTTGAGGTTGTTAATTAATTGGACTAATTAGTTTTCTTCTGTTTCCTTCCTATGAAAATGAAATCGAGGGCATTTGCTTCACTGCAAAAGTTATCTGCAAGGCGAACGAGCCCCAAAAGGTTGTACATATTTGACGATCCATCAAGGGAAATGAATCAGAGGTCGGCAATACCCTAAAGTCTCACCTGCTTCTTAATTTCAACAAACTGTTGGATCTTTTAAAACGCTACATTTTTGTCTCAAACCAAATTAAAACGGGCACGTGATTAACGAGTTATGAGTAAAATTGTCAATTGCTGAACAATAAAAACCAAAATATTTGGTGCACTCTCCTTGTCAATAACTGAAACTCAATATATGTATTAGCGATATGCTACTTATTTTCCTTCATCAATGGCATTTGAAATCACAACAAAGGAAGCATTCACTAACCCTAGCACAGCTAAATCTCACCAAAACTCACTGTGTTAATTGAGAAAAATGCTCTAAGTCCAGAAAGTAGCGATGACGTCATCAAACCAAGACTCATATGGGCACGAAGCGTGCTATCCCGGGTCATGGGGCTGGGGCCCGAAGGGCCCTGGGTTCGAATCCCACCCGAATTTGCGACTTTTCTTGTTCCCATCTTCCCTCACTCCTTCCGTTCCTCCCGGGAGATACCGACGTCAGGGTTAGGGTTAATATGGGAACATGCAATAAACATTATTGACAGCATTAAAATTCATTCATTTAAAATTTCTTTTGTTATTACAGATTTTAATTTATTTCGGCTTTCTTATTTCTATTTACTTTTATGTTTTAGCGGAATACAACAACGTAATACAATACTTTTTACAGTCTGCTGAATGTTTCAAATGTACACGTGCGTAGTTAATACCAAAAGTTATGTACATTTTCTGCTACTAAAATTCTGCTGTTGATTATACGTTTGTCTGTGAGCGACTCCTTGCTAATCTTGTTACATATATTGAATAACCTTATTAACTTACCCCTGACATTGACTTTCGAACAGGTCTGACTTCAAAGCATGCTAACTGGATCATGTAAAGCCATGCTTGTTTGCATAAAATGGAACAAGAAATTGAGTTGGAATTCAGGCGGTTCTAGAATGTTGGCCAATATAAAAAAAAAAAAGAAGTTTTATATTTGTTGCTCTCTGGGTGCTAGCAGGACAATTGCAAATTGCAGATTGCCAGATTGATTTGATATTAATCGATTTTTACATTAACCTATACATTTCACACTATACGGGAAAGGAAAATGATACGAAATGTCAAATTTCAAAGGTAATTGGGGGTCAAACAACAACTTTACTTCAAATGAGTACTTAGATATGATGGAATTCATTGATAAACCAAATACTTTAAAGTCTATCTGATGATGAGTTAAAAACAAACGTCATGAAAAATAAGGACTTTGTCGTAATACTAGAAGTGAAGCTTCAACATCGTCATATAGAAAATGATGAAGTTTATATCATTGATAATAAAGTGAATTTGAGCGGTAACATTGATAAAATTTCCATTATGGGGACATCCATTTCATATAAACAGGGGCCCATATTCTCAAAAGCATTGTACCTGGTGTCTCGTTACGGTTGTCGGAGTACTCAGCCCAAATGATGAGAAATTAAAAAAAAATGGTTAACTGTCAAGACTGAAATTCCACCTTTTTGGTTTGTGATAGACAGAAAAAAGGTCGCATGGGCTTGTACATAACCTTTTGCAGCCCGTAGAATAATTTCAAAAGAAGCTTATCATCCGTATACATAAACAATATACTTATTGCACACATGCACAATGTAACGCTTTTGTAGATTTCTAACCATCGTCTAGCTGAGCCATTTTTTGGAACAACATACCCGAAGGGAAGCTACCACCCCTGGAATTTTCCTTATTGAACATTCGATTCATCTTTCCATTGGTATCAAAGTGTGAAAGTATGAACAAACTGAATATAGGGTGGAAAATTGATATTTTTCCCCATCATGTAGACCTAAAATCCGCATGCAATCGGATTTTCGTAACTTTTTTGTTGAAAAATTTAATTTCCTCTTATACTACACTGTCTGTCTATGGAAATAGACAGTTTTGCTGATATGCAAACTTTATGATGTCATTCTAGGCATTTGTAACTGGAAACGGCAAATTTCTGTCCGTCCATTATGAAAATAGTAGACACGTACAGGGCGCTATTTCATGGCTATAGCATATTGGAAGGACATTTCAACAGCCACTGAATTATTATCGTTATACGATATTAATTATCCTAATTACAACATTCCTTCTTCTGCGATACATAGACATATTTTACCATTCACAGGTATAGTTTAGCCTATATCCAAGTGCAAAAATAACATTTGTTTTTAAAAAAGTGCTGTTATTGCTTTAATTCCTTTCAAAAAAGTTATGTAGGTCTTGTAAATAGTGTATGGCATACCAACGTACATGTGGAGCAAATTAGTTTTTCAAGAAATAAACAAATATAAATAAATCTATAAACATGAATGGGGAGGGGGGCATGTACAAAAGGCGGCCCATATAAATATGGCCGTGACCCAATTGCCAGACAATACCCTGGCCTGAAATTCAGAACGCGACGTTTGCCGTACTGCAGCACTATGTTTTCTTCTGTGCAATTTGTATTAGCAAAATAACGACTGTTTCTCACAAGCGTTCATATCAAAAATGTTCGTCTCCACATTATATTAACAGGTGATGGATGTTATAAGCGTTGATTCAAGTATCTCATGTCTTAACCCTCGTCCAACCAAGGGTTTTTGTACTACGTTCACGCCCAAGGGGGGTGGTTACCACCCCCCTGAGTTTTTCGTAATTAAGCGACAAACATCATCTTGTTTTGTATCAGTGTGTAGCTACATATGTCCTTTCTTCAAGTACAAACATATCAAGTTTTAACACATGACGTCATAGTGACGTCATAACTGAGAGCTTATTTTACGCAAATTTGTAAGCAAATCGCCAAAATCGAGGGTTTAGACCGTTTTTGCCATTTATGCAAGCAAAATTGGTATTTATTTGGCAATAATGGGTGCCAAAGTAAGCATACACATGTTATTACTCTAAATAATAAGAAAAAATACAAGTATTTGCTTAAAGTAGCATCATACTTACATAAAGTACCATTTCTTGGCATTTTACACAGTAAAGTATAGGAAGGTGGCAACCACCCCCCCCCCCCACCTTCCGACTTCCATGAAGGTGGTACCTCCATTTTTTTCGCTAAAATGACCGCAAAGGATGAACTCACAATTACATAAAAGCCTTAGATCGTTTGCGTTTTTGTGCGACAGGGGATCATCCGTGGGGGGGGGGGGGGGGGTGGTAACCACCCCCCTTGGTTGGACGAGGGTTAAAGGGGCACCACCCGATCCTTTCTTATGACATCTCAGAATGTTCCTTACGAGGTATTGAATGTGAATCCCCTGTTATGTTATGGGTCATTGTGATGCAATCAACACATATTTTGTTATGGTATGATAATATCAAGAATTTTACACCATTTTGATAGGCATTGGATTATTTTGCTTCCCAGTATGACCGTGACCCGGCCTTTTTATATAGCTATAAAACTATGAGAGACAATTTTTGAATGATTGGCCAAAGACGGCCGTAAAATGAAATGATGACGCGTTAAATTTTCATATTTTGACTAATTACTGGGTCAGAGGTCAAGTCGATGCTGAAAACGAGGATCAGTCTATTAACAACCAATATGGCGAAATTTAATCAGATAAAAATTACATAAATTAATCTCTGTAGTGCTTCCTTCAATGAGATTTACAAACCTCATACCAACCATTTTCAATCTGACTGATCCCGCATTGTATATAACGGAGTCGGCCATGTTGGAGTGGAGTGTAGAGCGACAATCTTGCTGCTCATAACGTGATGCGCGAACTGACCATTCTATTAATGACCCGCACTGGAACTCGAGTCGTCAAATGGCCGTTTAAAACTACTAATATTTATTCACAGCCAATGTGGGCCGATGGGCCAGGCCATTTTTGTGTTGCCTGCCTTAAGGCAGGAAGACACATAGGGATCACTTGTTTGCCCAATGTTGTCTGTGTGTTCATGTTGTCCGTAGTAGTATGTTGTTGTTACGTCTGTTGATGTGAAAAGGTTTAACATATTTTCCTGTAATATCCGCATACTTCGATGAATTTAAGCCAAACTTGAGTCATAGGTGCAACATGGATCCCTCATTTGTTGATGAAGCCAAAGGTCACATTACCATGGTCATAGGTCATGTGAGGTCAAGTTGTAAGAAAATGTAAGTGACCTCAATTGAAAAGTTGAAGTTTTAACTTGAACCAAACTTGGTTATGGATATTATATGGGAAACCGCATTTGTTTATGAGGTCAGAGGTCACATATTAAGGTCAATGGTCATATGAGGCCTACCAATCACAAACCGCGACGACCCGAGGACCGCGATATTTGTTTATACATGCGCTTGAATCGGATAATGTGTGTGGGAGTGCAGTGGATGTCTTTGAAAGACGTTATCCAGGCCAATATATTCGTAGCCCTTTATTGGGTTAAGCATTTAAATCAATGGGTTAATGATGAGGATTCAGGCTGTCAATTTAAGGCAAGTTAATGAAAAGAATTCTGAATAACTTTTAACTAATCTTAGTTGAGATTTATTTGACGGGTCGAAATGTAAACGTGACTTGGTTTTGTGTCGAAACCTGCATTGCAAAAGTCTTCATTAGTTTCGCAAACATGGCGTTGGACTTTTGGATCAAAGGGCCAGGGTAGGCTTACTGTATCTAAAAAAAGAGAACAAAATAACTGATCATGTATTCCACAAGACCTGCCTGGGAAGAGACTGTGGGTATTATTTTCATCAAAAGACGGCAGAATATCTGCCATGCATGCTTGGGTAACTTTAAACTGGATTGTTGTTGTTGTTAAAATGCACTCAAGGTTCAGGGATACGGTAGATGGCCTACACTGGTGGACCCTGGATGCATAGCGATAAAATGAGATCATGCAGGTAACAGAAAACAAATTGTTCGACTTGCAAATATAAACAGACTTTAAAGGTGCACACCAAAATTCGGCCTTCGGTTAAAATACGGCTATCTTTAGGGGCGGTCAATTAGTTAAAGGCCACCAGTGTGCCAAGATTGGTGACAAAACCTTGGCATTGAGTAACTTCCGTTAAACAATTTGATAGAAGTTTTTTATATTCATGATGAAGATCCTCGACCTCAAACTTCCTTTGTTCATATATTGGCGTGTACTTTTTCTGTTGTTTTCATATAATCTTTACTGTCGTTACTTTGGCGGGACAGTTTACATATGGAAAGATGATGACCCCCGTTCTGGTGAAATAAAAGGAAAAACAAAAGAAACTGAACTACTTTACTTAAAAACAAGGTCTACTGCACTATATGAACCCTGTAAATGTTCCTTGGTTGAGCGCTTTTCATAAGATAATTGGCTTGACAGTAACAATTAATCATATTGGTCTACGAAAAAAATCTTTGGTATTTCCAAATCACACGCCATGCCTCAGGACGGCCACTACCAGTGTGGATGTGTTAAAGGTGCAACGAGAGATTTTGAGGCACCCAGATATTGTGTCATAATAGCAATTTCATATAGATTAGACACTCAATAGAACTCTTACCTTGTATTTGGCTACAGAAATGTCTTTTAAGACATTAATGTCTTTTAAAAACAGAGAAAAGTTGTGATTTTGATTTGCTATTATTTCAATATAAAACATAAGCTGAATTTCGTATTTGCTTCTATACAAAATTAGAAATTTCACAATTTTTGTACGAAAGAAACATTTCTCGGTTTAATCCTTTCAGATGGGGATATCTTTTTATAGGAAGCTTTAAACCCGTGCAAAAATAATTATTTTCAATTTTTAGGGACACCTGATATGTGAAATCTCTCGTTGCACCTTTAATACCCCAATGGCGATATGGACGTGAATAGATCCAGTGAATTAAAAACAATCGGACACTCAAACAAACAAACAAACAAAAAACAAAACAAAAAAACAAAACATAAAAGACAAAAAAAAAGAACACTTTTGATATTGTGGTTTACTCCAAAATGTTTTAGAATCTGCACTTTTTTGGTCTTTTCACATCAACCACTGTTCCGGTGTTATTTTAAAGGTGCTTGTTCCGATTGCTTGGGACCCCCTGATTTAACCGGAAGTATAGCAATTTTGATATCAAATGAAAGGCCGTATTTTTCTCATTGTTCTCCTGAAATTTCAGCTTCCAAATCCATTTCTTTCCCAAGATACTGACAAAAAACTACCGTATAAATTGTTAACCATCAATATTAGCACAGTAGTGAATAGAGCGTTGCACTATGCATTATCGCGTCTAGCATCAGAACCGCAGATTTGTTTCCCAAGGTAATTGCTGGTCAGCGTATACAAGTGTCAGGCTCCCATATCAAGTAGAGAACACGATAGGCAAAAATTGGAAGAAGAACCTTTAACACCGAACGCTTTTATACAATCTTGAAAAAATGACACTAACTAGTGACAATCACATCCATTGGAAAAAATAGCACCATTTTTGGTTTGAAAAATAACACCAAAGATATGGTCAATATTCGACTCTATAAAAATAAGGTACATTTTTTTGTAAAAATTAATTTTTGTTAATTTGTAGCATTTGGAAAAAAAAAGCACAGGCAAGAGCCAAAGAGTGCTGACTAAAGCACTGAATTAAAGGGAAGCCTTTTAACAACCCAACCTCTCACCACATCCAACTACCGGGTCATCGCAGGGCCGGGCGGTTGGAGTTGCCACTCTATCCCACCGCATGTTCTATGGACAAGCGCCAGATCTCCTAAGCAAGCTGCTACCTGAGCTACTCTCAGCTGACCCTCTCCTTAGGCGCTCATTCAGGTCTCATGATCTTACTGTGGAAATCCCAAGGTCTAGGTCCAACTTGGCCTCCACAGAAGATCATTTCTCCCATTCTCTGCAGGCTTATGGAACGGCCTTCCTGCTCATGTATAGTAACAAACCAGGACTTTGCGCGAATCCGTCAGCAGAGCGTTACTAATTAGATAACTGATTTTAATGCCTAGATTAGCCTTAAAAATAACAAAAAGGGTAATTTCAGGTCATTAGAGATTATACCGCTTGTATAATTTATATGTCAACTAAGGAATCACACGCTGCGGTCAGTATCCGGGAGCATGTTACTCGTAAGGACTTGGAATTTTTTGTATTTTAAATTGCTGATTCAAATCCTGACTGATTCTGTGCTGACACTCTTTCCAAATAAGGTCAACATGATCTCATAGGGAGAAATGAGTCTGCCGAAATCTGGCCTATATAACAAGCGTATACAGGCCAGGTCAGAACAAAATCTGACTAGCTCGAACCGACGTCAGTCTTTCGCGCTGTTGTGACTACATGCACATGGGGAAACACTTCCTTAGAGTAAAGCACTCAGACATTTCACCGTTATATCTAGTTGTTTGTTACATCTTGACCAGGTTAACATTAGCTAATTCATCCTGTGAGCAAGAATAACGTTGGCAAAATAATGCAAGGTATCAGAATACGGCAAAAAAAGTAATAAAAACAACGACTATACTTCGAACAATACGCCAGTGGCGTACGAAGGCAGTCGATCCAGAGGGGGCAAAATTGTCAAATCGTCCGCAAGAGGGGGCAACATTTTTTAGGCGTTCCGGTGATTTGCTCCCAGTAAGTCCGAACGTGACGAAATGCGCGCGTAGCGCGCGAAAATTGGCGAATTTACTTTACTTTGGCCCAAAATTTAGGCTGAAATTGAGTCAAAATTCCCCGAAAAGAGGGAGAAAATGCATAATTTGGGGTCCATATCGTCCCGCTTTTTCGAGCAGAGGGGGCACACTTCCCCCTGCCCCCCCCCCCCGCCTCGTAACGCCAATGACTTCCGCATCACCACCGTCCAATTACAACACCAACACCACTGCAACAACAACCAACACAGCGCCGCGCCCCACCACCACCACACAACCACCGCCGCCGACCGCCGTCACCACCAACACAACCACTACATACCATCCACCATCACTGACAACCACCATCCCATCACTACAACCACCACCCACCACTAACAAAACCACCACACCACCACCATCACCACGGACTACAAACACCACATCACCACGACCTACAAACCACCACCGCCACCATACACGTTACCCACTACTACACCACCACTACAACCACCATTCACAACCACAACCATCTACCAACACAATTAATTACCGCTACTTCCACGGCAAGAAACATGAAATATTAAAACTATTAGAAAACCTACATTAATTTAGTTCATAATCATTGACCTTGAGTATGGCGAGTTAAAATGACAGTTGATTAAGTTATATCTATTAATATAATGATGTACAAAACTTTTTTTCGGTTAATAGATTATGCTATGAAATGGACAAAAATACCAAAACCTTGTCGAGTGGAATCATACATAATGCATCATACAGAATTGCATTAATTGCCTATATCAGGGTACTGATGTGGGTATTGGTTTTTATAAGTCAATTACCCATTGTTCACTTGAAGGTCAATGGGATCTCCTTGTTCTTGAGGAATTGCTTCATATTTGGAAGTGACAAAAAAATGGACTACTCGTCTGTCAGAATTACAAATTCGAGGATATTTCCGAAAATAATATAATCACTTACTTAATACATTCCTGTTAGAGTCACAATCATGTTTAACTGTGTCATCATTCACGAGCATGCTGCAAGAGACTATATATATGGTAACTTCCTCAAACGATATTTTAGTTCCTTGGGGTAGCTGCCGTGTATTTTTTAAAAAGTACGACATTTTTAGCATGCGATGGTAGTTGCCATGGATTGAGGTTTATACGTTAGCTGACCTGAAGACCATAGGACCATTTGGAGCTAAACGGGTCAGTTGCGTTCCCAAATGTCCACTGATTGACTATTTTTTTTTGTTGCTGGTACCAAGGGGGGTACATCGACACTGTTTGGATTTGTTAGCGTTATCGGTTTGCGCCATTATTGGATCATATTGCCAAAGACGGGTCCGAATCTGTGATATTGCAAAAAAAAAAAAAGCTAACAACGGTTGAGATGATCCCGGCCAAAACACTTAAAAAAGCTATAACAAACTAAATCGATGGAAAAGTTTTTGAATGATTACAGTGCAAAAAATGGGGTGTTAACTTAACACCATTAGGATTAATTTTAAATCCTCCTGCTGAATCAGGTAGGGGACTGCAACCCATGGTGTGAGCAAGATTTACACCATTTCAGGTGTTAAATACCACCATGTTTAGGTTATATTAAGACAGAATTTGGTGTCTAGATGATACGATTGGTGTTAATTTACATCACGTCGGTGTTACTTTTTTTAACCCAATGCCGGCTGTCCAAATTGATACTACTTGTGATTCAATTTAACACTTCCTGGAAAATCAATACGGACACCCTCTGGTGTTATATTATACAATTAACAATATTCTTCTCTCCTAATTATATCATTATGGCGTTCGTGGGAATTTGGGCCGTTCGAGTGGTTTCAGAGCTTACCTGACCAATAGGAATTCAATATGTTTCTATCACAATACTAATTCGACCAGTCAACAATCAAATGCGGAGTTCCACAAGGTTCTATTTTTTTAGGTCCTTTACTTTTCAAATTTACCTGAATTAAATTGTTTTTATTCCTTCTAAAAATCGTCTTTCTTATCTATGCTGATGACACGATGACACCAACATGTTATCTCTGAGCGTAGTTTTGAACGATTAATGGCCGCTGCGAATAATGAGCTCGTGCCTATTTCATTTCATCTGGTTTAAATCAAATAAGTGATCTCTCAACTTATTAAAGACAATTATATTTCTTTCAGGAACAGATTTAGTAATCGAATCTATCCAAATGATTGTCTTAAAATTGATGGTTCCTGGTTCCGAAATTAATAAGAGTAACTTCATTGTAAATTTCTTGGTGTTTTTTTTTAATCGATGAATGTCGATGTTGGAATCATCATACAACCATTTATATTGCAAATATGTTCGAATATACTGGATTTTATTTAGACTTAAGCACATTTTCAGCATATTTTGGTTTTCTTCCTCTTTAATAGAACTTTAGTCTTCCTATCTCCAATTGGGCAGCATAATTTGGGCTGATCCAATAATTCCGATTTAGAGAAAATTCATATCAAAAAAGCGGAGTATCATTACTCTTTACAAATTCCCCTTGGCTTTGCCATCACCCTCCTTTATTCTGCCAATTAACGTACACTCATATCTATGACATTCATAAGCTTAACATGCCGTATTTATGTATAATTTTTGGTTAATGCATCTCCTTTGAACTTCAGCCATTCTTCACTACAAAAACAACTCAATCCACATATACGGTACCGGTACCCGTGCCTGTGGAATGATAATGTTTGACACTACTCTCAAACGTCTCCAGCTTCTACGGATTTGTAAGAAAAAATAGTTCATTATTTTGTTATCTCTATGACTGCTACTTTAATTTTTGTATTGGTGATGTGAATGACAATGACGAGGGAATAATTATCATCTGTAAAATTAGTTGTGTGAAATTAATTTTACTTATACTAATTATATTATTACGATATGGCTCTTGTATTCTTGCTATATATGCCATTATTATTGCTATTATTGTTAAAGTTATATTATGGAATTTTATCGCGTTACTTTATAATTAGTGCCAGACCCCTGTGTCTGTGTAGGCTTTTTACCTATGATTCATTTAAACATCTTTCAAACTTAGTCCAACAGGTTGTCCTTCACTTGTCTTGTTGTCTTGTTGAACTCGGCTGTTGTCTTTGTCTTGTTTTGTACTGTGGAGCTCGTCTTTGACATCTATGGGTGGCCCCTTTTCGAGCTTTCTGTTGGCCTCCCCACCCATTGTGATATTGTTTTTATGTGCTATTTAGATGGTAATAAACTGAACTAACTGAATTAACACCAAACTTGGGTGTTACATTTATATTCGTAACGTCTGATATTTTAGTAGAAAAATGTTTGATTTATGTTATTTTTTGTGCGTTTATGTACCTGCTTCCCTCTACACAAATTATAAGAAGGTCACCAAAAGCATAATTAAAATATGCAGCAAAACACGTGTCTTTAAATACTAAATTTCAACACCAGAAACTACAACCCATAACACCAAACACAGTTGCGACCCAAGTTTTTGCAGTGTACGCACTACTTCAGACGGCATTACGCACTAGGTAGGATGTGTATGCTATTGTGTACACTCGCTGAGCACCGGTCGAACTAGTTCAAACCAGAACCTGAGTGCCAATGGTCATTAATTAGATCCACGGATCGCCAATCGTGGAGCAAGGCAAAGATTATTGCGGGAGTTATCCATTGATTCCAGTAGTGGCTATATCTCCCCGATGCGCCTTCCAGTTCCTCCGTATTTCCCACGTCATCATACGAATGAAACGGCAATCACCTGGGGACCACCGGGAACCAGAATTTATTGGAATCAGTAGCCACTGAAAACCACCAAAGAAATTTACCTGCCGAGCAAAAAGAAATCTCACAGCCTATGGAACCAGCAGACATGGGTAGCACCAAAATATTGGAACCTGTAACAACTGGGAACCGCCAAAGAATTGGAAACGGACAGTCATGAAAACCGTAACAATACAATTATTAAAATCAATAATCGTAAATGGTATTTAATGCTCCTATTTCATGGCTGACACAGGTGTGTAGGTTCTAATTTTGGTGGTTTCTAGTGTCTATTGGTTCCATATATATTATTACGATTCCATTGGTGGTGTCTATTCTTCTTAGGTCCCACAGAGGTCATTCTATGTGTCTGATTTCCCTTTCACTAATGTCCTAGGATTCGATTTGCTTTAGTTAAAGTCAGATTCTAAAAACATAATAAAGATAAAATTGGATCGGTTTTTTTCGGTATGAGTCTAAAAAATATTGTTGCTCAACCAATAAGTTGCTCTCTGTATCGTGCTCAATCCATGCAATTTGATATCCAAATTCGTATCGGATGTTTTTGTTGATACGTGGCGGAGAAAACAACAGTATGAAAAATCAAACGGCGATCGGGTCACCCACCTTTAATGAAAGCGTTTTGTTTACATACTTTGAAGAGATGCTTGCGTGTGTAAATATGATATATATGATTAGGTTTTACTTTCTTTTTTTTTTTTGGGGGGGGGGGGGGGGGTTCGATGCAATCGCTATGATGAGTCAATTTCTTTTATGTTACTCTTTGATAGCCTATTGTAACACTTAGTGGACAGGGGCTATGGACTCGCAAACTACATTTTGCCAGTTTTACGACTAACGATATACTTTTTCCGGCTCATATATTGTGGAAACCGAATGACGTTTTCCTTTTTTTTTTTTTCCGAATTTGTCCCTAATTTTAAGGTTTCTTTGTGGAATTCTAATGTTACTGTTTTTAAGCAAATTAAAATTAAAATTCATTCGGGAAAGTGGTTTCCTAGGGGTCCATGGACCCCCCGTCCATTTGTCGACCAAATCCGATTCATCCCAAAATGTTCAATTTGGCATTTTGGGTGGCTATCTTTAGTTCTGAGCAACTATTTCGAATTATTACACGCAGAAATATATTTCGAAATCTCTGAGTCAGCCTTTAAGTGTTAATAAAAAGTAAAAAGTAAGAGTAGCACTGATATAAAACAGATATCTGCATACGGTGCTCATGATTACATACTTTTTGTTAAACCCCTGGGTAAACCCCTCATAAAAACATAAACTTTGAAAGCTTGCTTTTAACAAGTTGGATGGTATTTTTTTTTTGGAACAATGGTCTACTTTGAAAAGGTCGAACGATGTAATTCTACCATAGGTGACTCAACACAATGTTCTGTCTGCAACACTCATCTCCCAATTGCCCATGTGGGGCTCGTGTCAAACGGTCGTTAAAAAGATACCATGGATAATGTCGATACAGAACTTAAAAAAGACCTTCGTGACAGGAATTCGGGATGAAGTACTTGTCAGATATGATTTGTCTCTTGCACAGTCTGTCTTTTGTTCATCAAATAATCAATATTTCATAATTGTAGCTTTATTTTAGGATGGAACTGTAGAACATCTCATGAGAATGGGAGTGGTCTAATGGTTAGAGAGCTTGGCTTTAAACTTTGGACCACTCTCTTCATGGTTCATTAAATTTTTATATGGGCAAATGTACCATGACAAGCGCTCAGTACCCATTGTGTGTGTGTTTCGTCATTGTTTGGATATAGCAACATATGGATATGCGTGTAAGCCTGGAGCTTCCAAAACCCAGGGGTATTCGGTGACAGAGGATTCCAAAAAATAGGGGTATATGAGTGACAGCCAAAGCTGTGCACAAAATGCCCCCCAAATATTTTTTTCAGGTCCAAAAATTGGAAAATTTCCAAAAATAGGTTTTTTAATACAATTTCGCCAAAATTCACCCAAAATAGTGATCTTTTGATGCAAAATTCCCCCAACGTAGGAGTCTTTGGGTGACAATGGTAAAATTTTCGTAACATGTGGGGTCTCTGGATGGCAATTTTAAAATGTACGGGGTCTTTGAGTGACAGCGATGTTGAAAATGGGGGTCTTAACAGCCTTACACATGTGTCACCTCCAACAAAAGATCATTATGCAGTTGATGACCTCTAAACAGCAGATTTTCAAATTAATAACCAAACAGCACATAAAGTGGTTTAGTGCCAGTTGCGAATACTGACAGTAGAGCTAGTACTTTAAAACAGTTAAACAGCTAATCAAGAGTGGTTAAAATGACATAAAATGTTATTGCACAGTACACTTAAACTATAGTGGTAATGTTTACCCATTCAACGTTGGGCCAACTATGAACAACTAGTGGCTAACAAATTTTGTGTCATATTCAAAATATTCATTTGTTTTACCCAACAGTTGTTCATAGTTGGTCCAACGGTGGGTAAATATTACCGCATGTTTAACAACCAAAATTAACACTTTTGGTATATTGTTTATTGGAAATACTCACATTTTTTACGAAAGCTTATCAACGATACCCTATATGAAATGCTCTGAAAAGGTTAATTTTTAAAACTAGTAAAAGTTAAGTGTAACAAAACTTCTAGCTATCACTGCAAAACGCTGTTTAAGAAAGTTGTTTAAAACAAACGTGGTTGTTCAAATTCCACCGTTAAACAGCCCGGTTGTTTACCTGAGTTTTTTAAATATCTAAACAAGTCTGCTTAAATGTTTAAACAGACTTGTTTAAATATTTAACCAAGACAGTTATGAAACAACCGAGTTGTTCACGGTGGAACTTGAACAACCATTGTTGTTTAAAGTTTTAAACAACGTTTTGGCAGTAATTGGGAATTTCCTATAGACATGATAGAAAACAGTCAATAACTTCTTTAGAACATTCATAGAGGTTTGCATAGTTTGTATCTTATTAATACAGTGGATTTGGTATCGTTACCCACACTAAATGTCCTGGCTGATCTTATGAGTCATAGAAAGGTCTAAGCTCCAGGACAAATCCCCCCTTGGAACTTAACATCAATAAGTGCAGAATGAATGGGCTATCCTAGTGATTTAATATGCAAATTATAATTCCAAGTACGAAAATTGTGTATCGGTGTATTGAGTGAAAGTTCAATTCATGGGGTGATGCTAACCTGGGGTATAATTTGTGTACGCAAGTTCTTTTGTATGATTTATTCCGTCATGACTTGTGGTCTAAATTGCTACCTCAATGCTAATTTTAACAAAAGAAAACTCACACAAATATGCCTCCGTTAACTGGGTCTATGTGCTGCATGTCGAGAACTGCTTTATGACTTAATTCCCAAATATTCTAACTTCATTTTATTAAACTCGAGTTAGGATCTGTGAAAATGCAGAATAGTTCATTCAATAGCAAGTTTTAAGGATTCAGGAGTAACAAAACAATGTCGTCATGACGTTGCTATTGTATTTAAATTCGAAGCAGCAGTACCAGGCATTGGTTACTTCTTAAAAACATGTCAATATCAACCCAATTCTGGTCGCCATTCAGTGGTGCCAATTTCTGCAGAGTTTCTAAAAAAAGTGTTAAACGCTTGTCTTTACAAAAGCAATTTTAATTTCATGCAAATTATGTGACATTTTTCTGCATCCTAAATCAGTACTCCCTTTAGAAAGTGTGGGGCTGGGTGCTGTTTTGTTTACTTGGCTGGTTATTCCATTGCAAATTAACGGAAAACAACGCGAATTTATTTCAGCTGATTCACAGCTTCTGGATGTGTTCTTGAACTCTGTTGTTTATTTATTAAATACAGTGGATTGGGTCATCGTTACCCACCTAAAGGTCTTTATTTGATCTTATTAGTCATAGAAATGTCGAAGCTGCCAGACACAATACCCCCCTTGGACTTCACAATCAATAAGGGCAGAATGGGCTATCCTACTGGATTATATATAGCAAATATAATTCCAATTACGAAAATTGTGTATCGGTGTATTGAGTGAAATGTTTCAATCCATGGGGTTATGCGTAACTGGGTATATTTGTGTAACGCAATTTCTTTTGTATTGCCTTTATCCGTCCTGACTTGTGTGTCTAAATTTGCTACTTTCATATGCTACTTTTAAAAAGAACACTCAACACAAATATGCTCCGTTAACTTTTCTATGTTGCTGCATGTCGATAACCGCTTTTATGACTTAATTTCCCAATATTCTAACTTCATCTTTATTTAAACTCGAGCTTAGGATCCTGTGAAACATTGGCAGAATAGTTCCATTCAATCAAGTTTTTAAGGATTCAGAGTTAATCACACAATGTCGTCCATGACGTTGCTATTTGTATTTCAATTCGAAGTACTAGGCATTGGTTACTTAAAACATGTTTCAATCAACCCAATATGGTCGCCTTCAGTGGTGCCAAAACTATTCTGCAGAGTTTCTACAAAAATTTGTTTATACGCTGTTCTTACCAAATGCCAATTTATTTACAAAATCCCAATAGTGACATTTTTCGTGCAGCATCCTAAATCATACTTCTCTCCTTTAGAAAGGTAGGGCTGTGTGTTTGGGTTACGTGGCTGGTCGTTCCATTGAAATTACGAAAACAGCGAATTCTAGCTGATTCACACTTCTGGATGTTTCTTGACTCTGTTTAGTTTATTTATGGTAAGACAATAACCAATATTGATCATACCGAGCGCCTATGCGGAAGTCTAAAACATATTTCCTTGATTAAAAAATATATTAATCATCAGATATTCGGTTATTCACAGGATATGATCTTACTTCTTGATAACACGCTATACATTATATACATTACATCTGGCTACTTCCCATGGGGAGTATAATTTGTCTCCAGTATCATCCTTGTGAAATTTTTTTACTTGCGATTCTCCTTTTTCGGAAAAACGAATATTGATTAGTAACCGTGTGTCCATAAGAAACTCTTCGCGATGTGAAGTTCTCGCGTACTTAAAGCCATGAGAAAGAGGGCAGTATTCACCATTAATTCTGGTGTTCTATGAGTATAATTTCTTAATGTTTTGCACTTTTTAACGTTTTTCCTCCAGAACTCTTTGATAACAATTTGACATTGTTACAAGAGTCGCTGGTCCAAATTTCATCAGAATGTTGGAATAGTTCCTTCTGATTTTCTTTCAAAATACCATTTTATAATTCTGATGTGTTTCTTTATCATGTTTATTGCTTTTAACGCTGTATCACTGCTTATGAGGAACCGGGAAATTCGGGAATAACTGTCACATGGCTTTCTGCATGTACCGTAAGCACCTAAGTATACTTATCTATGCTCCTCGGACTAAAACCGAACCATAAAACCTTGACTCTAACTATAAATACTGACTTAATTCTTAGCCCTTATTAAATCCCTAAATGCCATTTTTGCACTTTTTTTAAACACGGACCGGGACCCTGCCTTGTGTTTATTGGGAAGTGCTCTTGATCTAACAACCAACAGGCCGTACGCAGAATTTTTTTGGGTGGTGGGGGTGGTGCGGGACTTCGAAAAAAGTGACCTTTTTGGGTAAACGTGGACCTTTTGGGTAAAAAAAAATGGACCTGGCCCCCCCAAAATGGTCCCGTTTTTTGGGCACTTTTTTGAACATCTCATCACCAAAAATGGCCATTCTTGTCAAAAGTGCTCTATATGTTGGACCTTTTTTTCCCCAAAATTCACAAAAAGGGACCTTTTTCCCCTTTTGCGGAATTTGGGGGGTGCGACCGCACCCCACCCCCCCCCCGCCCCCCCCACGAACCCACGCGCACCCCCCCCCCCCCCTGCGTACAGGCCTGGAACACAAATAACTCTAGCTACCTCATTTTTTTCGGTTTCGTCAGGTTTGATATTAATTTTCCTCTATAAGGACGTAAGGGATCAATTTTTAAAATGGGGCCCTGCTTTTTTGGAATGCCTGTACAGAATAATTACTCCTAGCCAGTAAAAAGGTGATCGCCCTGTCAAATAAATAAAGCTTAACTCTGAAATGAGTGAAAACCTAACTCAAAATGAAGTGAATTTACTCCATTCCGATTAATATTCTACTCTTTCTTACAGATCGATACGCCTTTTTTACTCCATATTTTTACAGGCGTAAGGGAAAACTAGGACTGTGTACTTTTAATTTGCGGTTTGAGCATTTGAATTTAAAAAACCATAGAAGTGGCATTGGCGGCTTCACGGGAGGCAATAAAGTTGTTCTTACTTTTTTTAGATTTATTTAGAATATTGAAATGTGACCACTAACGGAAATTCAACCTTTTTAACCTGTTAAGTTCGGTATAGGTTAAAATTCATAATTGCGGGGGTTTTTTGAAGATCGCTTTTCAAGTTTCATACAACCGCAATTTGGAAGCTAACTTAAAACCACCTTACCTATCTAATTTAAGTGCCGTCTTCAGAGCTCAGGGAGTTTCTTCGTTTTCAGCGCAAAAAGGGTTGCATGATACAATATAAAAAGGTATTGTGATTTAGTGGTTACTGACAAAATGATTACATATGTATATTTCCCCACGTAATGAACTGCTTTGCCTCAATCACAATGGAGGATTCTATCGAATATTAAAACCACCAATTTTTGTCATATCATTATAATAAACATTCAGCTATTTTATGGGATGGAAAATTTCAAGAAACAGTGTTCCCAATCAGAAGACGGTAGTTTATTTCGACCGCGTTCTTATTACGAACAATGATTTGAGTGCGTGGGTATTTACAGTCTGCCACAAATATGAAGTCGGCTTAAATTTGAATATGAACGATTCTCTTTTATTAATCAATAGAAGGCCATTCACCTCAATGATCCTCGGACTTACTCTATTAGAGAGTGCAATTGTGTTGTTGGGTCTTTGAGGAAAGATTAACATTTGAGCCCATTGTCCAGGGGCGGATCAAGGATTTCTCAATAGAGGTGGCACCATATTTTTCCTGCTTCCGCTGACGCCCATAAACTAGATCTGTACCGCCATTATCGAGATGCTACCGGGCGCCCTTTGGATACAAAAGCCTTTTATATCTACAGGTCGCCCGGCGCTCTATGCGGCGCCCGGCGCCCAGGCCTGTGCTCTTCAAAAAAAAAAAGGGGGCGCGCGCCGGGTGCGCCCCCTCTGAATCCCGCCCCTGATTGTGAAGAAATCGGATGTCAATATTAATTGATTTAAATGTGATGAACTTTGACGTTGGACGAGTTTTGTCTTATAACCATCCGTTTGTACATACTGGCAAACTATCCCGTTTTCCACATGACGGACACTTTGGTTACAGTTTGTTTAAAGCACAGATTTGAGTAATAAAGGCTAGAGGTCGGACATCCATCTTGAATCGGCGAGCTCAACGGTGGACGCTTGGATTTTTAACCGCCCAAGCCCAATACAACTAAAAACTTCCGCACGGAAAAATTCACTTTCTCGTGATTTCGCCAGGCGACCCTTGAATATAAAATGATCCTTTTATATCTAAAGAACATCATCAGGCATGTGGTTTATGCAGAAAGTTTATCGTCGCATAGATCGGGCACGGAGTTTTTGCATATTTTCAAAATGGTTAAAAAGCATGGGCTTAGCATTATCGTAGTTGCTATGACGATTGTGACGTTTTTGCAAGTCGTATTACAACCTTGTAATATTGTTATTAGTATGGAACTTTGACCTCGTTAGTGCGAAAACATCGTCCCGCCTGCCTCGTTCGTTTGTATTGTTGGTAATCAGCGAATAAGCGTGTTTCGTGCCATTCTCAAGAAATAACCGGAACCGTCCAGAGGCCTGGTTTTAAGCAATCCAGCAATTTTTATTTACATTTTTGACCTCGTATGATAGATTTAATCCCCTCCGGGATTCCACCTACACTTTACGAGGGGCACCCTCTCCCTTCATATAATACAAAATCCACTATAATGAACCTATTTGCTCTCCACGGTCATGAAATTGCTCAAGATGACCCAACTATGATTTATATGAAAATATCCCATCTTGTCATTGCCTGCATCGTTCGGTAGAAGTTTTCCTATAGGTCCCATTTGATGCAATGATTTATTACAATTGATTCGTCATGCGCTATATGACGGTGTGCAGTAGCGCTTGACGAATGACTGTGCAATAGCGCATTTGCATCAGTGGGACTTCTATATAAACGTTTACCCATCGTTCTTGCATTTGCCTTATGTTATCATAGCAAATTAGGAATGCATTCTGGGAAACCTGCTAGCCGGGGGGAGGGGGGTTGGGGGTGGGGAAATTTTTTTTTTTTTTTTTTTTTTTTTTTTTTTTAACACCCCCATTTTTAGCATCGCTGTCACCCAAAGATGAAAAAAGGACACAACGAAGTTACATTTCTTGCTTATTACAATGGGTTCTAATGTTTCTCGTCATAACTTGTTCAATAATTGCCTTGGACATAATTAAATGCACATTTTTGTAGATAGGAAGTTAGGAATTAAAAACTGAAAATTTCTTTGACAAATTACACAATTTTTCAAGAAAATCACGAAAAAGCATCGCATTGCACCACTTTCGGTATCACTCATAACTGTTTATCACTTAAGGGCATATTCTCTTGCATTCCAGCTATTCCCGTGTTGCATTGAGGGAGGGGGGAGGGGGGTCCAAGTAGACACCATCTGAAAACCACTTTAGCGTTGGAATTTTCTTACCAAAACTCTGGTCATTGATGGGGTACATCAACAGGACAACATAACAGGAAAACAAAAATTAAAATCGGTTGTACAGATTCAAATGGCGCTCCAAAAACATTTTTTTTAATGACGCGCAGCAATATCTCTCGCCCATCACTTTCCCAAATAGCATTCGTATGCTGGGTCCATTCCCGGGGGGCCACTTGTATTCAAAGGTGGATATGATGCGTGAACATGGATTTACAAAATGCACCCTAAACAAGTATTTCAACCGTCTATAAAACATACCCTAAACAAGTATTTTTGTATGTTTTGCTACCCTAAACCAGTAAGCAATGCATTGTGTCGTTTATATATTTTATTATCTTGCTTTGTTTTACTTCCGATTTATATTTTTTATGATTATGATCTCTGCTTAATGTTAGTATTACATATCCTAAACACGTACATCACAATATATTTTATTCTATGGCTCACCACGGACACGAGAAATCAGCATATATGTGGTCTACATATGAAATATTTTTACTAGTTTCAACGAATAAAAAATATATATTTTCTACTAGATCTCACATTTTGTTGATAAATCGAATTTGAGTATTGAGCATTGAGATCAACTGAAATCGAGTAAGGATTAAAAGCCTAGGTAATAAAAGAGTCAGAGTTTTTTTTTCAAATCACTGTCAAATTTGCACTTGAAACCAAATGCTTTGTGATGATCTATTTTAATTGCATGGACCTATTGAACCAGTGCTTAATCTAAAACACGATTACATGAATCGTCATTAACTCTGACAATGGTAAGAGTGATGATGAAAAGTTCTGCTGACCTTCAGCGAATAGTGTAATTGACCATTGATCAAAAATTGCCTTTTTCGAGAATTTATAGACCTTTTTTTTGAAGACGTACTGTTTAGTTATTTTTGTTCGAAAGGTGTATATAATTTGGCCTCTTCTTAGTCAGCCATATGTGGTTGTTTTCTGTTTGTTTTTATCAAGCCATGCGCCTATTCCGGGTGATAAAACTCAGGTAATGCAGTATCATTTAGGGGCGAATGATGAGCTCGAGGTTGGAAAAACTAAATAATGAGCGAGGCGCAGCCGAGTCCGTTATTTTCAAAGTTCATCCATCCGAAGATACACTATGAGCCCACAGATGATACTGCAAAACATTTCTATTCCAAAAAAAAAATCCTCTATTACCTAAAAGAGCTTAATGTAATGAGAAAATATATTTGCGACCCATTATTACAAAATAAAATTGGACAGTAAACTGACCAATCAAAATGCTGCATTTTCAAGAATGGACAGTAAGGCTATAGAATAAGTCTAAAAACTGTTGTTGATGTCTAACATTGGCTCTGATTGACAGTAATTAGTGGATTTGATTCAAGTAATAATTATTTTCGTTCATTTAAACTAAAAAGAAATGATTTCTAACATTAGCCAAAAATATATCAGGGATTTGTCATCGAGCTATTGACAAAACGTTTATCATATTGATTTTTGAAAAAGGTCTCCACTTTAATATTGTGCTAAATGCTTTAAAAAATTCTGAAAAACAAAAACAATCCTCGCATTAGTGACATGGCTGAAGTAAGCATTAGACTGGATCGAAGCTGAATTAATGAGAAAATATACGGTCCATATCCGCATAATCGTCATTCTAAGAACACGCTATTTCAATTGAAATTAACTATTCTTGTATATAGAAACACAAAGTAGAGAAAAAGTATAACTATGGAGCCACAATGTAATACATAAAGGAAACATAAAGTAATAGATAAAAGACAAAGTACTTGCGAAAAAAGTGGAATAGCTACACCCTTGTTCTATTCTGCTTTGCACCTGTAATTGGACCGGTGTTGGGACATGGCATCCACGTGCTAGGGCATGTTATTTTCAGAACAATATCTTCAAACATCTCATGTCATTAGATTGGTGTTTGAAATACGTGTCTAAAGTCGATTAGTCCAGTGATCGCATTACTCTCATGAAACACATAACTGAAAGACAAGTGTATGTTTATCTTTAAAAGACCCCAAACAAACAAAGGTGTGGAAATGTTTGAGGAAATCTGTTTATCATCTGGTATGAATATTATATCACAAAGTCGTCTATTTTTATTTATTTTTTAGTAGGAGTGCACTTAGGTTTCTTTCAAAATTGTTTAATGTGTTCTCCAAGTAGCATCCATAGGGTCTATTTATTGGTTGACTTTACAAGACCATAACAATACTTGAACGCCTTAATCCATATAGTCCGAAGAGATTAGCCCATAGATAATACCTACTTAAGACCACGTGGACTCAAACAATAATCGAACCCTGTCATGGGTCTCCAATATTGTGAAATTCACTTGCGAAGAGAGCCTTAAAACGAGTAAAAACGAAGCTAGTTTTTGCTTTAAAATGTAATGTAGGCCTAACACAGCTTCTCTTAATGTTACTCAGCAATCCTAAGAGAAGTGGACTAAGTAAGAATATTTTAAAAGGAACAAAAATATGATATGCAATGCAAAATCAAAAGTTACGGCTACACTATTATACTTGTCATCTCATCATTGTAAAAGGAACAATCAGAATTTATGGAAACGTAATCTATTTTTGTATAATTGGAGAGAGAGGGAGAGAGAGGGAGAGAGAGGGAGAGAGAGAGAGGGAGAGAGAGAGAGATACGTCATGACGTTATATCCGCTACCCGTGTATTGCAAAGTATGTCGCTATTATAGAAGTATCTTGATTTAATACCATCGCTTGTGTCAGCCCTGCCGCTTTTATAATAGGATTGATAAATACTTCTTACTGACAATATCAATTCTTTGACGTAATTACCCTCACTTTTAAATTACTTTCTTAGGGAAGTTGCAAGCTGGTGTAATTTCAGCCCTTTACTGCAGGCACTGAGACAGGCGTAAGGTCACTGCCTTTATAGTGCAGGTTTAACACTTTTAAGTGCGCAAGACTTTTGAGTGCGCAAGACCTTAATTAAGTGTATAATAGTGCACTGTTAAAAATTTCTGTTTTTTAACGGTAAAATACCGGAATCCTGCTGCCGGTATTCTATCGTTTAATAACAACAACCCTAAAGATGAATTTGCCGTTATGATTGAAGAGAAGGTTTGCTGTTTTATCGATGTTTGTATGAAGAAAACACATATTTTGTGTTGAAGTCATGAAAATGCTCAAGAGTCTCTTAAATACAGTAAATTTACATTCAACGATGCCCCGTATTTTAATGGAAGAATATTGGCAGCTGGGATACCGGTATTCTACCGTTATAAAACGTTATTTTTTCTAACAGTGTGTATAAGGAGGGGTAGGGGGCACCTGAAAACCACTTTGCCATTGGAATGTTTTACAAAACTGTGGTCATTTATGGGGTACATCAACACGACCAGTTAACAGGAAAAACAAAATGAAAATCGGTTGTACCGATACAAAATGGCGGTCCAAAAACCGATTTTGCAATTCGCACAAAATTCTCCCACCGAAAATTGGAAAACCACTTTCCAAATACATTTACATTGCTGCAATAAGAAATAAAAAAAATACTCCAGTACGATTTAAGGGGCAAACAAGTTTTGGATAGCGCCACCAAAATGCCTATTTATACTAATTAGCAATAAAAACGCCATGCTAATTTGCGTTTTAATTTTTTCCCATCAAAATATGTGCAACTGATAATTAGGCAATTACATACAATTTTGTGCAAAAATACTTTAGAGTTAAAACATGGCGCGCGAAATACAAAATGTTGGTTTCACGTGAAACTTATACACTTAATTAAGTGTTAAGAAAGGCCGAGTGAACAGGATGTTTGATATTGTTTGAAGAAGGTCCTTCTAAGTGTGAAAGTAAACGCGACTTTATACTGAGATCAGGTCCGTATTAAAGAGATATGCTGTCATTTCATTTTGACACACACATCTTCAGACACGAACATTGATTTTTGGGTAGAATACATGAGATGGTTTTAGTCAAACAATTAAGACACCTAGCCTAAGCCATCTCATATTTTATTTTTTTGATAATTATTCCAACCGCATGTCTGTTAAGGAAATGACAACTTTCGTAGTCGTTTTATATTCTGTTGTGTAAAATTTGCCTGCGAGTAAAAATGAACGACGTCATGTTGTACCTCAATTTCCGCGGGTGTGACACATTTGAAAAAGTAATGTTTTCTGACTATCAGATGCATGTGCTTGCGAAAGTGGTTCAAATAGGATTTCATTTGCCGCACAATGCTATAAGTATTCGCATTTCCGAATATCAATCGGGTGCTTCGGTTACTTTTTCTAGGGTAATTTTCAGTTGGAGTGTTTACTTTCTGATATATTTGTAAGTCGGAACATTTGACGTGAATTTTCTGAAGTATAAATAGTTAGGATAATCAAATGGAAAATTTATTTTGGCTAAAAAAATGGATCAAACTGCCGGCCGTGAGAAACTCGACCTCTTTCATTCCTCGCTTGGTGTTAAACGGTACCGAAATTGAAACATAAATTTCTCTCACAGCATCAAACGTTTTAATTCCCGCACAGTTGGGAGGCAAATTGTAAGGTCCAAAAATGATTCCTTGAGGCACACACATGCACATCATCATCTTATATCAGTATCGATACATTTTGCGTAAGCCTTTTTAGCCGCAGAGAATTGGCTATTATTAGTTGTCTTCTTTTAAGAAACCAAATTGAACTGAGTTGATTAAAGAGCTCGTTATATGTTCTTTTTTCTCTCCTCTATAGATGTCGATGAGTGTAAAGAAGGTAGTGCGAAGTGTCCCACTGATAGGCGATGCCAGAACACATACGGCAATTTCATCTGTCTTTGTCCGGAGGGTTTTAAATTTCAATATGTGAACCGACGCTTCCAGTGTGTAGGTAAGTTAAAGAGGGAAAATAATAATGTTCCATGCTATATTTATACATCCGCTTTTTCTCATTAGTTGAGATGATGTCCTTGTTTGCGATGCGTGATGATAGGATTTCAGAGGAGAATCATTTCAGATTATCTGCTTCTTTGGTGATATAGGTAGAAGTCACACAGATGTGATCAATCAACTGCTGGACTGCCACGTGCTACCGAAGAATTGTTTCCCTGTCATTTTTTATTATTGAGTCATTCAACGTCTAAACATTTCAGCAAGCTGAGTTCATTTCAAAGAAAGGATATGAATATTGCGTTATAGTCGTTTATCAGTTAATTATTTAATTTCGTGGCTTTTTATCTAATGGCTCTACTCAATGTGGGAATACGAGACACGGTTGTTGGATATTTTTGCACTTTTGTGTTCGTAAGTTTTATGAATGTCCAGCTGTTGTTCAAACTGAAAAAAATATAACGTCACTTTTAAGTTTTGAAACATAATTCACATAAGAACAATGTTAATTCAGTTAATTGCTTTCCTGTAAATGTTCACAAATATCCACAAGGCGAATTTCTCGCGAATACAAATTTTACCCTTCTATTCAAAGCTTTAACTTCAAAATTCGACAGTAGATATGCAAGCTATAACACACCAGGGTAGCATAAGTTTGTTACGTATAACACCAATATCGTTGTGGTGGGGATCTTTTTTTTTTTTTTTTTTTTGCAATTTCATCTGTCTTTGTCCGGAGGGTTTTAAATTTCAATATGTGAACCGACGCTTCCAGTGTGTAGGTAAGTTAAAGAGGGAAAATAATAATGTTCCATGCTATATTTATACATCCGCTTTTTCTCATTAGTTGAGATGATGTCCTTGTTTGCGATGCGTGATGATAGGATTTCAGAGGAGAATCATTTCAGATTATCTGCTTCTTTGGTGATATAGGTAGAAGTCACACAGATGTGATCAATCAAAACTGACTGGACTGCCACGTGCTACCGAAGAATTGTTTCCCTGTATTTTTTTTATTATTGAGTCATTCAACGTCTAAACATTTCAGCAAGCTGAGTTCATTTCAAAGAAAGGATATGAATATTGCGTTATAGTCGTTTATCAGTTAATTTATTAAAGGCTGACTCAGAGATTTCCCGATGAGGACGCACTCATTTTTCAAAAAAAATGTGATTTTTGCATACACATAATGCTTGTCCATATACTAATCACTGTGTGAAATAACTAAGCTCAATTCGAAGTCCTTCATATAGAAAATCACAACCGGATCCGGAAATTTTGTTATACACGGTATCCTATGGCACTGTTATACTGTGCATAAATGTTTACTGCATGAAAACGGAAAATCCGATTCATCTCTAACTTTGGAATTAAGCATTTTTGGGTGACTATCTTTAGTTCTAGATGACTATTTTTAATTACTGCACTAAAAATATATACATGTATTTCAAAATCTCTGAGTCAGACTTTAATTTCGTGGCTTTTTATCTAATGGCTCTACTCAATGTGGGAATACGAGACACGGTTGTTGGATATTTTTGCACTTTTGTGTTCGTAAGTTTTATGAATGTCCAGCTGTTGTTCAAACTGAAAAAAATATAACGTCACTTTTAAGTTTTGAAACATAATTCACATAAGAACAATGTTAATTCAGTTAATTGCTTTCCTGTAAATGTTCACAAATATCCACAAGGCGTTTTTTTTTTTTTTTTTTTTCCTTCTATTCAAAGCTTTAACTTCAAAATTCGACAGTAGATATGCAAGCTATAACACCACCGGGGTAGCATAAGTTTGTTACGTATAACACCAATATCGTTGTGGTGGGGATCGTTGGAATAAAAAAAAAAGACACATCTAGTTTGAGCTTAAATCAGTTTTTAAATTGAATTTGATTTTTTTTATTTGTTCGCTTTCACAGGTGTTTGTTGTACCTTTTGTTGAACATTACTGAGTGCGTTAATGATGACAAACATCCTTGTCAAGTTTGAATTCTGTCCAAAAAAGTTTTTTTCTGAGATATTTAAGTTTCTATGATTGCAATTTCCTACAGATTTTATAATAAAACTGCAAAAGCTCCGGTTTTAAATATGCAATACAAAACCGGTGTTAAGCTTGCCGGTGTTAATTAAAACAATATCTAAAATAGCTTGAGACAGCTTTGAACCATGCATTGGTCCAACATAGTGTTAATTTCATATCTGTTTACAAATATATGCTATACTAACTTATTGATACTAACTCTTAAGGCTTTTCGTTATTAACTGGCTTATTATAGCGGACCAAACTGAGCCAAATAAGCGATATTTGCGCTCATCGTATAAGTCCACGATTGTCACCAATGAGGCATCAAAGTTCCACGGTGAGAGAGCATTTGCGATCCATGTTGCAAGTTGTGAACCCACGTACACATGATGCACGCTTCCGTTTCTATCAATTACAATATGTGTCATCCTTTACTGTAATTTAGAAATGTTTTGTTAGATATTAAAAAGCCCAGATGTGTAATATATTAAACAAAAAAAACTGAATTGCATATAATTCTTTACATTTAGCAAAGGAATATGCTTTACTCTAAAAATCAAGCATTAAGACAAATATTTGGAGTGAGATATTGTAGAGATAATAAAATTATATAACACTTTGCAATATTTATTTACCAAAATCATGTTAAACATCATGTTTATTTAGCAATATCATGTTAAACATCGTGTTTATTTAGCAATATCATGTTAAACATCATGTTAAACATCATGTTGATGGCAAGTACTTGCTAAGTGTTTTGGAATATCAACATTAAATATTTTCCCAATAGTGTTTTCTTAGAGTAAGATGTTTACCTCGGAGGAAAGCATATGTGTTGACTCTAAAAGATCTAAATACAATGACGTGTTTTAAATACATCGAACCATTGATGGGCGTTTAATATCTAAATTCGAAAATCTAGGGGTTTCCAAAAAGTAACTTTTTCTCTTTTGTTCGGTAATGAACTTCGTTGTTAGCATTTGTCTCTGCACCGCGTATGCTTTAATAAAGTAAACATGTGCTTGTTTATACCGTATATTTAGTGTTTTTAATTTCAGTCGGGGGAATTACCAAAAATGTATCTAAAGCATTTGTTTTTATTCATTTATGTAATTTAATGCCATGATAAATTGTTAACAATAAATTCTGCGCCGGATTGTTTTTTTTTGGCCTACGAGATGACTTAAACTAATTTAATATTAATTATCTTATCAAGCTATAAATAACCATATGTTTCATTTCCATACACCAATATCTTTTTGTGTCTCCCTGCATAGCGTGTACAGTATACATACACTGGTTCCATATTTGGAAATTCCCTTGACAGGCAGTCATATTTAGTTTACGCAGATTTATTTTCTTGATAAGGTATTTCCTTGCCCTCTTGAAATGTGTTTCTGCTATTTTGGGGTTATTCTCGTTATTGCCCGTAGGTATTCCCTAGTCCTGAAAAAATGTAGCACCGTCTTTTTTTAAATTAAAAATAATTCTTTTTTGCTACATGGAACATAACACAGTTCAATCCTAATCATATATATAGACCTAACTTGGAATAAAAGTCGGAATTCAATAAGCCCTTTCACAGTTCTTACTGCGCATGTCCCGACTTTTGGCTGGTAGAGAATAACCCACTTCCGGTGCGCGGCGATCCAGTACAACTTGGCGTCCCCTTCATGGGTAGATGATTGTCTGCAAATACAACAGCTACTATGTCACCGTGATGGTGAAGTACCACTTGCAAGCTTGTTCCGGGAATTATCTGGCAAAAGAATAAGCATGTTAAAATCTATTTCTCTATTTTAGATTCTAAAGCCCAATATATTTGTATTGTCTGTCTCATAAATGGCCTGCTTGAATTGCAAAATACACGAGGACATGTGGTACAATCAAGTTGCGTATGTTTGTTTTGGGGGAGGGGCTCTAGTTGTTTATGAAGATGATGGCAAAACGATAAAGGGCCTTCTTTCTGTCGCTTTCTCTCCCTCTTCTACCACTCTCTTTTATCAGTGTTGGGTGCATGATTCTGTAAATGCCTTGTATGCCGAGTGTTTCATATGTACTTGTGATACTTTGAATTGGTTTGTTTTCAACAAAGTGGTCATTATTGCTTGCACAATATCCATTTGTAACGGTTTCCAACTGAGCTTGTTCAGATGAAAGTCACAATTTTTAACTACGAGTAAAATCGTTACTGTCATAAACAAGTGTAGTAGGGGGGTTTAGGTGCCATGCGCAAGACCTGTTGCACTTTGAAATGTGGAATTCTTTTGTTCATAGGGTCGATCAAACAAAATAACTCTACATTTCGTGGAAAAGTACACACAAGACGTATGACATCAAAAACTCCCTATTTTCAAAGGAATGCCTACCTGATCACAATGCTTAAACACGGTTGCTAAATCATACCACATGGCTCTTCGTATAGTCATGATGGTTTTGCTGGTCGTCAAGTAACCGGTGTAGAAGTTTATATAGTCGGCCGGACTCATAGTCCACCTACAACGGTAAAGAATGGGGCACTCGATTCAGTTGACTCTTCACGCAACACTAGTTTCACGCTTTAAGTTTATTCCGTCGTCGTCTATGGAACCCGGACTATGGCCCCCAGCGGACTACATCTACTTTTACACCGACGTGTATGGTTACGGCCATTATTATTATAAATAATCTTCTTATGGCACACAATTTTTTTATGTTCTCATTAATATTCACACATGTGTATATAAATAAAATACATGTACATCGTTACTCGGAACGCGTGTATGCTGTATATATGTGTCGTCTGCAAATCGCGGTTTGTGAATGGGGTCAACGGTCACACGGGCTTATCAGATATCAATCTGTGTACACCCCATATGAGTCAGGGTCAGTGGTTCTTCTGACCGAGTATGATTGAGCATTGAGTCCAATAAGTGCAGGGTTAACATTTTGCCACACACACAGACAGACACGTAGCTTACTACCAAAGTAATCGCATGTGCCGATCCGCTTGCAGCAGACGATACACACACACACACACACAAATCTGCTTCAAGTAAGCATCGCAAATTCATGAGTTTTATTAAATGCCATTCTCTCCTCGTGACAGATGAAAACGAATGTGACGCTAACAGGTGTGATGTCAACGCTCAATGTCAGAATAGAGAAGGCGGATTCCAGTGTACGTGTAACGAGGGCTTTGTCGGTAATGGTCAAACATGCAGGCCACTTGGTAAGTACTCTCGCCAATAGTAAAGCATCCAATCCCCAAAATTAACTCCCAACCCTAAAATGTATCATTTCCAAACGAAACAACCCTATTAACATTTCGGGGATTATTTAGAACGGTGTTTATTAACGCGTTAATTGCCACACCAATATTGTGGCGATGAAAGAGTGTTATTTTAAATTTGCCCCCTTTTTATTTTCCAAAAAACCCCACGCCCCTTTGCCCTCCTCTCCAAATGCTCCATTATTCCACGTTGCCTCATCATCACATCAAAGATTTGGAATTAGTAGGTCAAAATGTCCTAGAAACCGCCAAAACATTTCGTGCAGACTCTTTTGCAATTTCCAAGCAATGTCTATGGTTCTATCGCTGCCCTATTAAAACCATAAAATCCCATGATTATACGACGATGTATTGTTTGACTTGACAACAAATTTCAGGTGGGTGAGTTACCTTTTGGAATGTCTTTAGTATTCACGGGTATCCGTGCATGTGGCAATCTTGAAAGCCATTCTAGGAGTTTTCTCTTAAAGGTCCCAGGAAATGACATGATAAACCTACTCCAAATCTTTATGGGACATTCCATTCCAATAAACAGGGCCCGAAAAAAGAATAAACTACCAGTGACATCATTAGTGAAACTATTGATTTTCAGTCAGTGTCATGAATAGATTCACAACTGTCACCTGGAATTTTCTATCTCTCTCTGAAAAATCAATGGTTTCACAACTGATGTCATCACCAACCCAAATATTGAATGCTTTCTGGCCCGTCCTTGTAGACTCGACACAAACCACATCAATTCTATTGGCATTTCCTGGGACCTATAATGCTTACGCACGGCCGCTTGGCACTTCTGGGGTAGAAAAAGAGCAGCATTATCAGGCTGTGTTCATCTGTTGTTAAAGCCCTCATCTAGCTATTACCATTTCCTCTTAGTCTATTCCATGATGTTTTTGTTTATCTCTCCCTCTATCGCATCTATTGTCTTAAAATCATCCCTTGGTAAATCTTCACTTTTAACTATGGGGCACTGTGATTCGAACATTTGCTCATAACATCAAAAGACTCATAAGCTCACAACATCAGAATCAACTGGAATTTTTGAAATAACCTTTTCTCGAGGATATCTAATAAACCATAAACAAAAACATAGGTGCCAAGATCACGAAATGCACCTTTAAGATACCTCTTAACTTTTTGGTCTTTTGTAGGTATGTCTGTGTCAGATTAAACCTTTCCATGTTGTTTTCAATTTCTGCTCCATCTCCTCAGTTACTGACCGAGTTCCTGCTCCATAAACAATGACTGTTAGAACACATCGTTCTTTTAAATTAAAGTGGTATTTCCTGGTCAGTTACTACATTACGCACTTAGTAACTATTTTCATTCACCAATTAGATCCGACTACATGCAGGGATGGACCATGTTACCCTGGAGTGGAGTGTACTGACATCACAGTATTCACACCCAGCGATGTAGAGATTACTCCAGAGGGCGCAGTTAAGCAATTCCGATGTGGAATGTGTCCTGAAGGTTTCTTGGGGACTGGCGAGCAATGTGCAAGTAAGTTAAACCAACTAACTGAAATGGGTATTCTACTGACATAAAATATCCTAGTAACTGCGGGGCAATAGCTTTAGCACCTATAATCGTTCATATTCTATTATCCCATGATGTTATACGACCTATATTTACGTGTACTTGATGAACTACAAAATTCGTAGCATGTTTATCATTAAAAAAAACATGAAGCATAGGCGTTAGCCATTTTATATCCATGAAGTACGCCAAACATGCTCGTCTCTGGCATCACTACATTGCAAAATAAATATTTTGCCCAACGTTAATTAAAAATATAAACAGTTTATATTATTGGATAAATGGGATTTTGTTTTTTCAAAAACATGTCCCAGATTTTGGTGGTTGAAAGTTAAGCACACTCCATACCATCAACATATCATTGGTATCAATATAGCTTTCAGATGTGGGTTATTGCCTTTAATTGTAGTTTAAGGTACACACAGACTTTTTTTCTAATAAGAATATACACCTGCCACAAAAAGAAACTTGGCAAGTTTTGTAGTCAATGTTATTCAAATGACCGACTTTGTGAATAATTCTGAAATATACATTGTGTATTCAATGGCTTGACTTTTCATATGATACCTTGTTTGTTAAATAATTTCTAAATGGATTTCAATGGTGAATGAATGAATCAAGCAATCAAACTTAATTTCATTGACCATCATAAAATACGAAAACAGTGATATGGAGGAGCTGAGTAAGCATGCTCCCAAAAAGATTAGCAAATATTTTGAGATTAGGTTTTCTTTCAATTGGTTTCGAAAATGTTTTACTGATTTTGATTTTTTCAAACATGGTTGTAGAAAATTCAATTAAGGTGGACCAGAATTTCTTTAGATTTATTTTTTTGTGTTTGTTGTTTTTGTTTGTTTTGTTTTGTTTGTTTTTTTTTTTTTTGTTTTTTGCTTTTTGGCATGTTATAAATATTGGCATTTCTGGAGCAATAATCATGAATTCCACCACACGTTACAAAATAGCTATAAAAATGCTGGTAACCTTTTGTTATTATTCATAAAGTTGTCCATGTTGAGTTTGAAAAAAAGTATCAAAACATTTAATACGCTATAGCGAGATAAAATGGGCGGAGTGATTTCAGTAATGGCTATAGACAAGAGTTTTGGGGTTTGTTAAGCTGCAAACATAAATGCTAAAATTAAGAGAATTCGAAAAAGAGGAAGAAGAAATGAGAATGTTGGTGCAAGTAATTTACATTACTTTCAGTTGTATTTGTGTAAGATATCTTGCCCTTACATTCCTATATAAATCATAAATATTTGAACAGTTTCGAGTAGAAACGCCAGAAAATATGCCTTGTACTACCAATATGCCAGCCTGGTCTTCGACTTGCTTGATTGTTGCTTAAGCCAGTTCAAGCAACGTATGGCTAATCATCCTTATCACGCTTAATCACTATTCTGGCTAATCAATTTAAAATATATTATAGATAATTGCTAATTGCACTCACTTCTATAGCATTAGGATATGGTGATAACACATGTTTTTTTTTTTTTTTTTTTTTGTCTTCCGTGTACACAGCTACAACAACTGAAATGAAGGTAGTAGTGTTTGAAAATTTCGGCAACCAAGAGCCTCTGGCTGGAGCTGACGTTAAGGTATTGGAGGTACAAAGTCCTGGAGTCACTGAGAGGTTTGCTGAAGCCTTAACTGACTCTAATGGCGTAGCCTCAGTACGTATTCCCAATGATGTGGAGAGATTCATACTGACAGCATCCAAACTTGATTACTTGGACACAGCGAAGAGTTACGATGTCCGTCCAGATGAAGGTAATTGTATCCAGGGTGATTCCGAAATACACCGGAAGATTGGTGAACGGTTTAAGGAAGCTGAACCCGGTTTACCTTTTAACAATACGAATACGTCTTAAGAGCGGCGTTTATTGTTATATAAACAATAGAAACCTGGTTTGGTCGGGTTAATGGGGTTCAATTTTATCCAGCCACCATTTAGTCGATCTTCTATTGCGTTTGGTCAGTCTTTTACAATTTTGTAGGTTGCAAATGTGTAGCTGTTAAGTTTCCATGTCTAGCTTTTTGGATCGGATTTTTTTTTTATGTTAAGGTGACACGATCTGATTCGACCAGACTAATTCCTGCAAATAATAGAAAACATACATTTGTCATACTTTGCATTTACTATGCCTTAATACGAGACACGTGGATTTCAACACCTGCACGCTGGATGTCTAGGTCTTGTATTCACGAAAGTACTAGTAATAATAATAATAATTTGAATATTTTTAACGCGCGACATATCCACCCAAACGGGGCGCTGTGCGGCAGCCACGAAAGGCGCTCAGCACATCACAGTCACCATGTTATCTAAACAGATTAATGTCGAGAAGCTCGATTTTAGAAGCAGGAGGAAACCGGAGTACACGGAGAACAAAATTCACATAAAGCCGCCGAGAGAGAGCCCCTACTCGGGGATCGAACCCGAGGCCTTATTGTCCATACTCCCCCCTCTCCTTGATGACAATTTTCATTATCCCTACCTTCAATCGCCTCCCCCACCCCTTGGCGTAGATAATAATTTCTAATTCCCGGCTTTCTCGTATAAGTGCATCAGGTTCGGACTATGATCCATACTAGATTCAACCATGCTTCAGACCGGGCAAGTTCCAAAAATCATGGAGCCATCATTTCAAATTGGAAGCAAAGGGATTACGATTGTATCGATTTGTACTCAACTATGCAACAGAACTGGCGTTGGGTCATGTAGCTCCTCTGTTGCTCTTTTCAATACATTTACATAAATGAGAGCTAGTCCAGACCGTAGTGGAATCTAGTGTAATACAGATGATAATCAAATTTCTTTATCTGAAAAAAAAAAAAAATTATTATCTTGAAACACTTTAATTTGAATTCATTGGCGGATACTGGTTTAAAATATGACACAAATAAAGTTTCTTATAGTAAAAAAAATTGCGAAGAAAAAATCTTTGCCCAGATTTGTCTAGACATAATCTTTCCCCACAGACAAGGGGTTCAATGGGGCTGGGTGTTCAATGTTCAATGTTTTTACAGCAAACTAAATATATGAGATAAAGATTATAAACACTAACATAATGCTTAGAAATGTAAAGTGTTTAGATTTTGAACATCGTGATAGTGTGTAAGGTACACAGATTTAGCACTAAATGTTTAGATTGTTCGGGTGTTAACATCTCAACCTTTATAAAACACCCCACCTGTTTTGAAATCTATACCACACCATTGGGAACATTATATTCATAGCATTTTTAAAGCGGATAAGAGGAAAACAACAATTAGTTTGTGTTCATTCCTTATAAAGTAAACGCATTTCTGTGTATAATTGTTTTTTCAGAAAACGTTGTTGTATTATTTATGTCGGAATTCAACGAAATCAACGACTTCGCATCAACGGGGACTGCAAGAAATTTTGAATTTGGAGGTGCTGAAGGCACAAATAATTTCCGTCTAATTCTTCCTACAGGTGAGTGTATTGTCGGTTATTTGCAATCAAAATACTTCGAGTGAGATCCTTTAACCCATGATAGACGCCTTTCAACGACGATGATAAAGATTTCGCGTGTTGTTAATCATAATACTCATAATCGCGACCAGATTATCGTCATAATAACCGAAATGCCCTCGAGTATCGGTTGATCGAACCCCCAGCCCACTGAAGCAACAGCATTTGGGGAACACTTGTTATGTTTACAAACATTAAACTGAATTTGATTCTTTACGAACGCAAACATAACGTGGGTGACTTGAAGTCCACACTTGAATAATGTGAAAGACTATAAACTGGATCATGTTTTTTTGCCACAGGTTATGTTGTTCATCATTTCAAGTGGACGTGAATCTCAGTAACATTATTAATTCATAGTAAATTGTTAATTTGAATAGTGAAATAAAGTTGTTTTATTTTTTCCCAGGTGCATTGCGAGTGCGACCTAGAGAAAGGATTGCCGTTCGTTTATTGGATGTGGACGTAAATAACCCAGCATCATTACAGCATGTACCTGAACTTATTGGCGTTTCGTCGTCGGACGGACGAGGTAAAAAAGACTTTTCCCGTTACCAGTGGTCAATGTAATATTGATATTCATAACAAATGGACCCAACAAGGGATCTGATGCAGAAGTCATTTGATAAATGTGTTTGGAACGCCCCAAAAATTTGAAAATGTCCGGTTACGCCACTGCTGCTGCTATCTACACTCTAAATGTTGCAACGGATAATGTAATTGTGTACAAATGGACAACCATTTGTTGAACTCTACTAATGATATGACAACTTTAAATAAATCTGTTTGTGTATAGACTGCGAATAAGTCACAATATGTTTTACAAAATGAACCTTGGTGCCATTTGGGTCGAAATGAAGGTACATAATTTTCATTTCTTATTATACAAATACAAATAGATATTGTGCATGCGTCGCATATGCTTGTATTTTCGTGACAACAATGTATTAGTGACACTAACACATAGTTGTCCCGAAAATACAATTACAGCCTGTCTCAAAAAAATGGTACAATCAAAAACCGATTTTTTCTCAATATTATATCTCAATATAAGTAGTCGTTTTGTACATCATATTAAAGAGAAAAGACCAGGCTTTCCAGCATTTTTTGTTTCATCTCATTTGCTTGTTTCAATCGAGAGATAACTCCAGTTTACTGCGGAACACAAAAATCGAGTTTGTGCCACTTTCTGGTTGAGTGAAAACGGTGAAAGAATTAGTTAAACATAAGTTGTTGACATTTGAACAGATATGAAATTGTTTAAAAGGGATTAACTTCATAAAGATACTCTTAAAGATACGAAAACACTTGCGTAATGGTGGAAGATATAATGAGTAAGTTCTGGATTTAAGATAATGTGAATAACATTTGACATAATTATTGTTGTTTGTTAGAAGAGAACCTTGAGCGTACAGCAACCTGGAGGAGAGAGTTTTTATGGTATTGAAGTATCATGAAAAGTCCTACCGACACCTTATAATACTTTGCTTCCAAATTCGAATTTTTATTGACTTCAACAATTAGTAAATACACAAAGATAGTGCAATATTTTAAACCATTTCTTTGGATTTGGAGTGTTTATTTTGGTTGCAATTACAATCCTTCTGGCATGATTTTCACAGATACCAATTTTGCAATAAATTCAAAGCTCGATTTCATTGACGTGCAATAAATATTTTGTATTGTTTATTATTTATGAAAAGAAGATATTTATCATTGAACTGATTATGTGGACTATTAAAAACTTTGGGTCGATAAATAGAATCCTTTGTTACTTAATTGCTGTTTTGTTTTTTGTGAAGTTGCAATCTTTGTGAGCTTCAAGAGAGCATGACATTAACTGCGCGAAAAAAACTCTGCCCATGCATAAAAGTGGCACAAAATCGGTTTTGGTGTATCGCAGTAACTTGATTATATCTCTAGATTGACAAAAGCAAATCAGATGAAACAAACACCATTGGAAAGCCTGGTCTTTGTTATTTAATATATGCCAAGTAAGAATGACTTATTTTGAAGTTTCATATAACCAATTTTTTTTTCTGATTGTACCATTTTTTTTTAGACAGGCTGTATTTGTATTAAAAGCTGCAACAATTTACAAGCGTTTTCCCGTAACGCAATTAATACATAGGACCATGTTGTGAGATATATAATGTCAAATAAGCACTCTTTGTAAACCGGTGTTCAAAGATTTTTTGGCTACATAGTATCATTAGAGTAAAAACAAAATGTCAACCATTTGACAAACGACGTTTATCGTTGCAAACGTTAGAGTGTAGTCACCAACACCAACATCGCTTGAAGGCATCGACCCACCGAACTTCAATAACAAACAGACAAACAAACAAACAAGCAACAAGCAAGCCAAATTAATAACAACAAAGCCGGGTTTTTCTGCCGATAAAAGTACTAAAACTTTCATTTATGTATACCTTATCTATATTCAAATCTCTTTGTCTCTCACATTTTCTCAGGTGTGTGTGTGTCTGTTTTGTTTCTGGCAAAACAAATGTTTGTCCTTTACTTTGTCACTTTTTTCCATGTACCTTTTAACCGCCCCCCCCCTCTGTCTCACTCGTTAAAAGCATATTGTTAGTTAACATATTATAATCCATTTTAAACGTTGTTTTTTTAATTTGGTAAAATGACACAGCTGAAGAAGTTGAACTGGAAGTTTTCGGCGTTGCAGAGTTAACGATGTTTTCACACAGGGCACAACACCCACCGTCTGAATAAGCCCAGTTTCTATACAATTTCCTATGGACTCCTTTGGAGACCGATTCCAGGCTGGTCAACAGATTGAGGCTTGGTACTACGATATTGAAAGAGGTATTAAAGGGCAGTATTCATAATGACCACATATATAGATGTAAAACAGACGTCAGACCACTACTAAAACATATCGATTTGATGAATTGGTGGAACAGAGGCGGATTCCGGATTGAAAAACGTCAAAATTACCGGGGCTGAAAGGCTGTAACTGATCCTAATTAAGCCTCAAATTGGGCTGATTGCAAGAAGTGCAGAAATTATCGGGAGGCGCACGCCCCCTCCGCCCCTCCCTGGACCGCCTGAATACGTAAATTAATTCATTATATCGTCGTGGGTTATGAATAATCGAATCAGATAAATGCTAGTTGAGAAAACGGAGGTTTGAAAGTTGAGTTTTTACTTATGAATGCGTGGAATTAAATGAAATAAAAGAAAATGGCTATTTTAAGTGGTGTATGTAAAGACATGAATGGTTACTAACTGACGACAGTATTAAAATAGCAAGAAACAGCCGTTTTCTTATTCAAAATGGCCAATGAATGTGATTTGACAGTTTGTCAAAACCCAAATGTTTGATTCGCTGTGTTCTAAGAAGTCGAATACGTATTCGACTGCATAAAACCCGTTGATTTCTAATGATGGTATGGTGAGATTACTATAGCTATATGGGTTTTTACTATTTTAAAATGATGATGCCACGATGATAAGAATAACGATGGCGGTGATGATGGTGGCAATAACGATGAAATAAAGAAACATCGAGCTTGACGACGATAATGATGCTACTGATCGATGATGATGATGATGATGATGGTGATGGTGATGATGATGATGATGATGATGATGATGATGATGATGACGATGACGATGACGATGTCGATGGTGATGATGATGGCGATGGCGATGATGATGACGACGTCGTCTATTGCATTGTGTTTATGCTACAAACAGTGCAAATTTGTATGCAAACGACTTCCATAAGCGGTAAAAAAATGGGAAACATTCACTGTTGCATTATCGTTCGTACCTCTTACAAATTTGGCTCCTTAAATTAATATCTTTAATTAGTCGCCAATATGTTTGAACTCATTTTTGCAGAAAAAACATAAATTTTCAGGTGTAAATACGTTAGAAGGAACACAAACATTGTAGTGCATGTTATATACAAATTAATAAATAGTACGCACATTGCAACACTCAATAAATATTAGCTAGAACTGTTCAAACATTGAGCTGAGAAAATATTTAAAATGTAACTGGAATGTTTCATAACTCCAAGGGTTTTGGATGATAAAAGTGGTCTATACAACTTCATGACAACCATATTTTTCTCGTTTTCTTAAATTTCAAATTACATATATAGTTGCCAAGTAATGTACACGCTTAAAATATATACCAAACTTGAAACGAATTAACAGTTAAATGGTATTAAAATCTAACATATTCTAAACAATTTAGATGGCACTAACGCTTACACAAACAACTTCCCAAAGAAAATATCTATTGTTCCTGAAAGGCGAGTTTTTTTAAAGGATGCATTTTAGTAATTATTTAGTTTGCAGAATATCCAAGTTAACATCAAAGGAAATCAAACTTTCACAATATCTTTACCAAGTCTATTTTTGTAACACGGTTTACTAAGGGGTGGGTGGTAAGCACCCCGAGAATTCATAATTATAAAGCAATAGATGATTTCGATGTTGGTACCAGTTGATAGCTTTGGTCCTCCGTTTTATATTGCTTCCAACATAACCAAGTATGGCGTCACAATGACGTCAAAGCTCACAAGTTGGCAAAATTGGTCATTTCCACAGACACACATCAGAGTATAAAATGAAAAAAATGAAATTTTGCATCAAAAAAAGATAGGAATATTGGATTTACATGCGGGTTTTGGCCCCAAATGATATGGAAAATGACTAGTTTTTAATCAACATATAATTTTAGAGCCATACAGTGCACAATATTAAAACAAATGAACTAATAACTAAAAGGTAATGCAGTATCATTTATAGGCGAATAGTGTGCCCGAGGTCGGAAAAACTAAATAATGGCGCCCATTATTTTTATTTTTCCGCCCGAGGATACATTATGCGCCCATAGATGATACTACAAAACCTTTATTTCTATTCTATTAACTAAACCAACTTGATTTTATTTTGTTTGTTTGTTTGTATAGGTTTTAAGGTAATGTGCCTAATTTATGTGTATTTTGTATGCTAATGAATGAAAATAAATGATAAGAAAATGCATTAGCGGCTCATTATTGCAGAATAATGGGCAGTAAACTGACCAATCAGAATGCTGCATTTTCAATAATGGGTAGTAGAGGTAATAACCACGGTGACGGTGCTACCTTCACATTTGTTTCGCCAAAATGGGCAGAAGGATGTGAAATAATATGGAAGACTTAAAGAGACACTGGCAACAAAATAGTGCGCCCTCATTTTTTTCAAGATTTTTCAAATCGATATTTTGCATGGTTGTAAAGCTTTATAACAAAAGCCCTCACCTGCAATGATTAAGACCAAATCAGAACACTTATGGGTAAACAGACGATTTTGTAATTTAGCGACGCCGGCGACGCGAAATTTTAGCAGACGACGAAAATGGCTTTAACACAAAACACACACTCCGTATGCATCTTTCTCACGCAAATGCACACTGTTTGACTGGTCTATAACCTTGGTGGTTATAATATCAATGAGTATCGAGTCAACAAAATATTCGGTAATATACACATTTGTTGATTAAAGTTGTGAAACTTTAAGTTGGCCTACAATTACCCTGGATGTCTTTATCCTCCTCATATCAATGTCCCTATCCTGTTTTTGGGTTAGTTATTTTTCTGTGTAAACTATATCTCTGTTCTTCCAATGGCCTAGACTATCATTTGAGAGCAATCTGAGAAAATTTACTATTTTGTGAAATGTGCCAGTGCCACTGCCCCCTTTAAAGCAATATTAGGCACATTTTTTTGGAAAAGCACCCCCATTCAATTTTACAAAAAAAAAATTGAAAAAAAAAAAGATTTTTTACAACGGTTGCATTGGTAACTGGCTAGTAAACATACCTGTGAATGGTTTAAGCTCTACAATGTCTATCTGTCGCAAACGAAGGAATTGTAACTAGAATACATTAATATTCGGGGATCCCCATAAAATTACACAACCCCCGGGGTGGGGGGCCTGAAACTGCCTTCCAATATGAAATGGGCTGGAAATAGCGCCACATGTACGTATCTACGCTCGTCTATTAGTTGTTTTGTGGTTCAGGCAAGTCAAGTTAGAGGTCCATTTTCATTTTCTTGAGGTGGCACTTTTCATCATGGACGGACATAAACCTTAGCATTTCCAGCTTGCCGTTAAGTACAATCTTAGGATCCCAATTCTAATTTAAAATGAGTCATTTTATGATAAATACGCATTTTTTTAGCATTCTCTTCGTTCGCGAGTGAAGTTTTTCTAGACAATTACCAACATAGCTGTGCAAAAAAAATATCAAATTTTTTGAAAAAATGGGGGCGATCTTCAAAAAATGTGCTAAATGCTTTAGAAAGTTTTTAACGTTTTTGGGCACCGGAGGACAATTTTAACGTGGGTGGTAACCTCCTCCCCTTTTGGTATACGAGGTTTAATGTCCACTATGGGCCCCCTAAAAAGTGAAAATTGGTTTATTAATTTTACAAAATGGTTAAAACTACAAAACTTGGATAGTTTCTTTTTTCACGACGCACAGACCGTAAGGTTTCAATTTAGTACAAAGTAACATAATAAAAAACACAAAAAATTAAATGTGAAATAACATAACCAATCCCTCATGAAGAAAAGGTAAATTTCACCGATTGGCCTTAAATCTTGAAACAGACCTATTATCGATTTTGCTCACTGTAAGTAGCAATTTTTGTCCCCGCGAATACGTATTCGTTCGTCAATTTATATGTGTGCTTTGAGATATTTGGACACGCAAAGCATATCGAATACTAATTCGATTGTTTGTGAAACCCGTTTATACAAATGGGTGTTATTCGCCTGCGGCTATTTTGGTAGGAGTATGTATTTCACTTTTAATTTTTGGGTACAATTAAATGAGTACATAAAATGCAACCAGAATCAACTACTTAACTCAATTTGACCAAAAAAATCAGATTCGCCACTATGTCGTGGCCCATCGACGATATGAATGCCGCACGATATTTCATATATGGTGAAAATTTAAATATTTCGTGTTTCTTAACTTAGAAAAGTCAGTTTAATCGTTACCCCCCAATCTTTGGTAATGGATACTTAATACGTACATAACCGGTGTCCTGCGTAGACGTTTTTTGGCGGCCAAAATGTGTGTGAATTTAGTCTTTAAGTAGCTTAAATCGCCGGTCATCTTGCAAAATCGAGTCAAAAGTGGCTATATTTTTACTTTAATTAAGTGCTCTATACCTAAATTAGCCCTGAGTGGTTTCGCATTAATTCGGCGAGATAGTGGGAAGACTGCAACACACACACATCACACACACACACAAAATGTTTGTCTGCATCGGCTTTGGGCTACAAATGTGAGAATGTAAGTCATTAAATAGCATACAATGCACACAATGAGGCAAATTTTTACCAATGCCCTATATCAGCTCTGACTGGTTATCGCAGTAATCGTTGACAAGATGGGCGGATTGGTGGGAAGTTGTAGGTAGGTAAGAAAAGCCTGTAGGTTAGATAAGGTCAGACCATCGATTGGCTGTTCATCTCTGTCAGTCACAGAGGAGAGTAGGGAAGGCGAGACGTGAATAAGGAGTTCAATATGTATACTAGTACCGTTTTGGTATAATGTTCCAAGATCTTAGAAGTGGTAGATAGAGGGGGGGGGGGGCAAGGTAGAAGGAAAATGCAAATTGTAAAGCATATGTGTTAGTAGGGTGGTGGTATCGGTATAGTTTTAGTAGGTAGTTAGGTAGCTGGAATTATAGGCCTAGTTTGGTAATCAAGGTAGGTAGGGGGAAAAAAAAAAAATAAAGTAGCCTAGTGTGGTGAAAAGGATAACGATAATACAGCAAAATGACCCGACTAATGCCCAAGTGAAAGTCAATGGCATATTAGGTTGATTGCCATATAATGCAATACACAACGAAAATTTCGGGAAATTCGTCGTCGGGTTACCACGGGCAACACGGAATTACCAGTCGCAATACCTTTAAACATGACTAATGGTTTAAATAGCAATTTGTTATTAGGCAACCGAGCTATCAGTAATGCGAGGATAACATTCAATAATCAGTTATAAGATCCTGAGTTGTGTCACAAAAACAGATTTTAATGCTTTTACGCCAACATTAAAGCAATATTAGCACATTTTTTTGAAGGGCGCCCCAATTTTGTCTAGTAACTATACCTGTGAATGGTTAGCTCGAAAATGTCTATGTGTCACAAACGACGGATTGTACTAGAATATATCGGGGATCCCCGAATAATAATACAACGGCTGCTGAAACGACGGCCTTTCAATGTGAAATAGCCGCTAGTACGGTGTCTACGATCATCCATTAGTTGTTTACATAGTTCGGGCAAGTCAATTAGAGGTTATTTTCCTCGAGGTGGGACATTTCATCATGACGGACATAAACGTAAGCATTTCCAGCTCTCCGTTAAAGTCAATCTGGGATCCCATTCTAATACAAAATCGCTTTATATTTTGTGATAAATACGCCATTTTTAGCATTCTCTAGTTCGCAGGTATAGTTTCCTAGACAATTACATCGTAACTGTGCAAAATATTAAAATTTTGAATAATTGGGGCGCTCTTCAAAAATGTGCAATATTGCTTTAAAAAAGTTCCACAACCAGCCCTAAATTCTAAAGGGCCTGTTAATACGGCGGAAAGGTAGGTAGATCCCGGATGAAAGGAAACAGTTGGATTACGTTCACATGGCATATTTAGAGTCTCCATATCTCAATGGTAGTGACAAGACAGGTTACAGACAAAAGTAGCCATTGGACAATAATGTATCACATGACAGCCCACGTGGTCTAAACTAAGATATTTCTTTCAAAAACAGCCTGTTCAAATTAGTAAAATGAAAAGGAAAAAAAAATGGTTGTTGAAAGACGTATCCCAACAAATGCAACATGTTAAATATAAATCTTTTGTTACTTGATTTCTGGACAAGTAATAAATGGCAGAGACACTAGAAAATGTGTCCATGCCAATTTTTAAATCGTGTTTCCTTTATATAATTTTAAAACGAAGATAGAATAAGCAGTATTTCAAATGGAACATGGGGGGGGGGGGGGGGGGGCTCACAAGGAGCATGTTTATTCTAATGCCATTATTACCATTATTTTTTAAAAGATACGGATTCCGGATGGGTATGGACCTTGGACAAACATACGTTGGTTTGTATGGACCTCCGAAGCCAATCATTTCACCTGGTGGAGCGCTGCACAATCTATAGAGAGTTCCAGTTGAACTGCCAAAGCCTGTTTCGATACTCAGTGTACCAAACCAGCACTAGGTGTACTTTTTCCATTAGTTTGGGGAAAAAAACATTATATTTACGATTTGCACTTTTAAAAGCAATGTTCTTCTCAATTCATCATTGTCATTGGTTTGTGAAAAAGACAAGCGCAAAGCCAACTACCTTGTTTTAAAAGACGTTAACAACATGCGTCTTTTCCCATAATTCATTCTTCAAGTCACAAGATAATGGAGATCACTACGAGACCCAGTGGCGTAACCAACCTTTGCAAATTGGGGGTGGGGCAGAAGGGGTGCCGAGGCATTTCTGAGGGACGAAGTTGGGTCCTTCTCCCTAGACACTTTAACAAAAGCTAAGGTCATTTTTTGGGGAGGTTGGCAAGTATGTGGCAAGGGTTCTTTTACGCCACTGATGAGACTGACCTCTCCACACTTCCAATGTCATCCAAAGTTACATACAAGCGCCTTTACTTATTGAGTACTACAACAATTACAATGGTGATTAGTATGACTTTGTATACCCCTCACATATGGTCGTACCACTAATATTGAATGGTGCCCTAGGGTGGCGTTAGTGTGTTAAATGAGATCACAATGATCCTGGGTACGGATTTGGTCTTTAAGTATCGTAATGGCGAGTTTCTAACTCACGGTAACTAGATCAATGTTACTAATGTTATTCCTTTTTTGCATACTTAATGGTTTGGGGTATAACTTCTTTAGTGCAAAGACTACCTCAACAACAGGGGGGGGTAAGTTACTCAAGTTAAAACGGATTCGCTCGCCCGCTTTTACTCAAACTGTACAGGAGTTTTACCAAGTCAGTGTTCTGGAGGACAGACTTTGACTAAGTATAGTGACAGCGGTCCATGCGAAGAGGTTAACATTTGTGTTCCAGGTATGATATGAAGATTAACTTCTCTCTGGCTCATCATTTCTTATAGACGTAACATAGGCGAGAAGTGCGGAATCTCTTGCGTGATCTTCGCCTTCATGCAATCCGTATATTGCGTTTTTATATTTTGGCGAAGAGAACGGACATAAATCAATGATGTCCCCGTGAAATAATGAGTCAAAAAGTAAAGCCTTTACTTTGATGAAAATTTATGAAAATGTATAATTTCCAATTAGATCCTAAGGTCACCAAATTAATTCCTTTCACACTGAGATAATACAGTGGAAGTTGTGTTAGCTTTCCTGTTTAAATTGTTAGATGGAATTAAATTTAACAAGCTCAAACATCGATTTGTGCTTGTACAAAATTGTCCTTTGTTTTATTTCTGATTTGTTTCAAGCACGATACCATTTTAATAATTATTATGTAATGCTTTCCTCCTCTGTTAAAGCATTATTTGTTTACCTTCTCATTCTTTCGCCCATTATACACCGGTTTCAATTTGTTTTTTATTCGACCCCGTTGTCAAACCTTTCCAGATGGTTCTGGTCATTATCAAATGCAATATTTTCAATATACACGATCCCCTTCGTTCAGATTCATTTCCAAAATGTCCATTGATATCATTGGGTTACTCTGGTCACCACAGAGAGCTAGGATATGCCAAAATATCAACAATGCAGATCTTAATTATGTGAACTATTTCACTACTTAGAGTGTAGTTTCAGGTCAGTACCTGAGCAAAGCAAATGATGATTATACTTTGTGTAAAAGGAAAATCAGTCCAATTACAATGCTCGTGTGCCAAGACAACATTATTACGTTCTCTTGCATTTGGTACGAAAATGGATACGCCAGGAGAGAAACATAGGATGTTTCAATGCTCTTCAACTGGAGTTAGCTAGGGAGGATCCAAGCTTTTAAAACTTTATAAAGATTTCTTTTTGAACTGCTATGACCGGGAAACCTCTAACTCAAGACCATCAACGAATATGCACAGTGCAAGTGAGCAAAAGCATTCATCATTTAGATTGTTTTTCCCAACAAAAAAGAGACTGACCCTTCTTGGTAATTCAAAATTGTGGATGTGGCCACTTGGGTGTACCTGGGAAAGCAATTAACCCACCTAGAAGTTGGACGAAAAATAGAACAGTCCTATTTTCCTTTTCGACTCCACTCAAAGTCTCTTGGGTCCATAATTAACCGTTCGACTTCAAGAACACGTCACAAAAAAATCGAATGACTAATAAATTTGAAAGAGTCGAATGCAACATTCCAATGAAAATCGTATCGTACCGTGTATAATGGCCTTTACATTAGATTTTCTCAAAATAAAAACTTTCAAAATTCATGTTTCATGAGCCTGCACGCACGTAAAACGCGTGATTAGGAGCATTGAATTCCTGTTTCGTTTAGACATGCGTTTTATATTAGTGTTTTTGTTTCCTTGAAAAATGCATAGGTAGGATGAAAGCTATGACAATTGCTTTTGTCCTATCCAAATCTAAAAATGAATACTCACGAATCGATAACTTGACAGTTTTTTGCTGATGTCTTAATCACTAGTGTTTTGGTCCTCTGCTCTTCCGGCTAAAGTATAATACTTAAGTAAGTCCCGTACCCGTTGTGTAAAGTTGTAACAAGTAATGTGTATACTTGAATACTACAGTGGCGTGATCGGTCAAACCGCTGGAGTACGGCAGAAAACGCACCGACTAATTACTCGAGTTTCAAACCTCAGCATCCCTCAGCAACAAAGTTGGGGAGTCATTCGCACGTTATTGAAAACATAATGGAAAAAAGTCATCAAGAAGAGGAAGAACAAATAAAGAAGATCGAAGAAAGGTTTTAGCAAGAAGCAATCCCGGGAAATCAAGTAGGCCATTGAAAGATTTCAATTCAAAACTGTCATTTAAATGCGAACTCAACACAAAACAAATAAGTCAGCAACAAACAACACAAATCTACCAGAGAGAGGTGTGTGATACTAATGTCGAAGGCTTACAAGAATCTTCTAGACTAGAGTCTTGTGGGAAACACAGAATCGCTACAGCAATGAAGGCCACTAACACTCTCAAATTCCTTCTTACTTGTGCACCCAAAAAACATAAAATTAAATTTATTAGAGCTACAAAGAAAGCACAACAACAGAACGAACTAAATCTACAATACCGAACCGACCACTTTCCTTAACAACATGGAATGGGAGGGTACCAGAATTCAGACATAGAATCCAAAGGGGCGATTGTAATATCGCAAAAAGGAGGCACAATCGACGTTCGTCTTTGTAGAAAACAAGTACAATTCATTGACAAGTACAGTTACTTGAAATGTACTTTTTTTCTTCACATTCCGAGACGGACATTTGGAAGCCCTGTTAAAGTACAAATTAAGTACATTCAAAGTACATACTTGAATACTTTTGACAGTACTGTCCAGTACAATCACCTATGACAAGTACATTTTCCAAGTATATGTTAGTCTTAACCAAGTACTGACTTAAAATGTACGTACTTTTTGTGAACTTCCTAAAGTCAAGGAGATTTTGAACATTACACAGTACCATTTAATTTACAACCAATTACAGCACATATTCCTCTTTGGTATATAGCTACAAATAAAATGGACCCTGATTGCAAGGGCAAACTTTAAGAACATACTATATTCCCGATATATGTGGTATCACCGGACAGCTTATTGTATTAGATACTGCAATGATCATTCCCATCGGTTAGGTATAAAGATCCATTCATACTTCCACTGTCCTGCAATAGTGGGTAGTGAGAATTACTGAACACCATATGTGACTCAACACATCAGAAACACAAAAGTGCGTTGCGAAGGAAGTATGAAATGGACCTTAAGAAGCGCTACAGTCTTGTGAATCAAATAGTTAAATTAAGCGCATTCGTTCAGCTAAGGTCAGCTTAATGTCCAGGAGGAAATGGCCTATTTAATGTGTGTTTGCAGCATGAATTTGAAGATGCTGTCCCACTAATGGCAGTTATAATTAACGACGACAACCTCTCTGATATTCTATGCCATCATCTCCTAAATATATCTGAAAATTACATCAAACTTGGATTTGCATGACCAGTTGAATGAAAAACACATGCTCATAAGGAGAAAACAAATATCGATAAAACAATTTTCAGTCTAAGGGAATACTAAACTTACAGGCATGCAATAAGACTGGCACTCTTTTAATGGTACAATATTTAATACTCAGACCAGCGTTCAACCTGTTATAATGATGGAATAGAACACTTGTATCAGATAATATAAACATGGCAGCGCCATTAAAAAAAAAGTTTCTTTAAAAAGTTGCACCAATTGCACGCAAGACTATACAGCTGTGGTCTTTGAACAACTTATTTAAAAGTGTTAAATAATATGCTTGGTTCATATAGTTTAATACAGTTAGTAAGGCACAATTTTTTCAAACTTCTTAAAGGGGATGGCTTGATTTATATATAAAGTTTTATATTGATAGAATGGCCTTCATTCCAAAACCCCCATCTTTAAAGTTCCGCGCCGTATTTTCAATTCCGTTTTGATGTGAGAGCTACAAACGTGATTTGTAAGCCCATAGAGTACTGTAATAAAATTAATATTGGTCGACCAAAATGGATAATTTTTTGATCATAACTTCCAAACCAAAACTCCTTTAGCCCTAAGATTCACGGGGTAAATGAGACAAAAATAGGAAGCGTCCCTTTGGTACCAACATTTACCCCTTCGGTAAATCTGGGGTTCTGGGACGTAGCTATTAGCGTCGGGCCATGAACTTTAACAGGGAAGGCGCATGTGTTCAGTGGATTTAACGGCCTGCGCCTGATCAAAGAGGGGGGTTCGAGTCTCGCTGTGGCCAAAGTGTGCAATTGAACGAGGCATTTGGACAAGGATATAGGGTCGTGTAAGTTTTACGGTTGTACACAGTGCTGGATATGTTTTACAACATTATATAACAACGTTTCGAGCTGAAAGCCCTTGAAAGTTGTGATGATATACCACTCTAGCAAAAGCAATAAGAAAATAGAAATTAAAGCGGACTGCCCAGTCACAAGGGATATCAAAAACCGAATGAAAGAGATAAACATCCATTGGTCGGCTAACCACTCGGTTTACAAACAAGCGAAGTGTGAAGGCTTCCAAAATGTAGTAAGTAAGAAGGCCACATGAACATATCTAAAATGTAGAAAAAGTAGAAAAAAAATCCTTAAGATCTAAAGTATCAAATTTTACTATTAAGCCGTTGGGTTGAATAGTACCAAGTTTGGGTATGAGTCTATTATATATATTTATATATACCCAGGGGTAAAATCAGAGGGTGTTTTGAGTCAATCCCACAATGCACGAGTTTTGGGAAATTTCACCTCAATAGGGTAGTGATCACATAAAAATCTATTCTTAACACATAAAAAAATTCCTGAACTTTAATGATCATGTTAGCCCTAAAAAAGCATTGTACTTACGGAATTTTTGCATGATTATGAAATGTATTGTGGTTCTTAAACTTTTGTAACACTTTTTATCCTTAAGTACTGACATGTGTTTAGTACAGTAAGGTATATGCACATTGCTATGCATCATGGGATTGATTCAAAACACCCCCTGGGTAAAATCTAAGTGTTGATAGCGCCCTAGTTGAAGCGAAGTGATTGATGATTTCATGGTGACAACACAATGCCAATAATATTGTATGCGCCATTACACAAGTGTAAATGGCGTCACTAAATGCAGGGCATTATAATGTTTACAAACTTTCGCAGAAAATGTTAGTTTGATCTATGAAATTAAAAAAAAATAAAAGTTTAAATAATAAGTTTAGAATCAAACAAAGAAGGCATATATGGTTGTGAGAAACCACGCCAAATTTCGTATTTGTAAAGGGAATTGAGTGAATTGCTGATGTTTTGACAATGTTTGACGTGATAATATTGACATTATACACTTATGTTGTAGCATACATGAATTTTGAAAGGAATTATTTACTTTCTGTTGGGTTGCGAAACACATACGCCAGCTCGTTGTTTTTTTATTACTTAATACCAGCGAAAATATGCATTTTCATGCCGATTCTTATAATACATACAGCCAGGAGAGCTTGGTTAGACGCTTACCTTTCGCAGAAGACAGATACCGTATTCGGCTTCCAAGTAGTTTTTGAAATGCTCGTTACCAGTCTATGTCGCGTACAACAAGATATAGAATTTAATTTGTATATGCATTTTTACTTAATCTATAACTGATTATACATTTTGTTCTTGTCGTAGGCCTATCCAGGTACTAAATACCCTTTTTTTCTTTTCGTACCTATTTCTTTTCTCAGAACGCTTTGACGGGAAGTGCCCCGAACCCGGAATCCCCGATAATGGAGTCAGGATAGGCGACGATCATACCTTTGGAAATGCAGTATCTTACTTCTGCGATCCAGAGTATGCAATACACGGTAGTTCTTCACGAGTGTGTTTGGATTGCGGTAAATGGAGTGGCTATAGCCCATACTGCGAAACTACGGACTATTCGTCGTCCTATAATAAACTCTTCGACAACTATGGTAGAGTTCCACCTGGTAATGAACCGGGATCTGGTGACCATGGGATCTAAATTCTTAGATAGAAATTTGTCATGGAAGTAGCCCACATTATTTAAAAAAGGTGTTGAGAACTTTGAAAGCACAATAACAGAATCGCTTTTCAATTTGGTTTAAAACTCACATTAAAGCTACATTAATGTTAAGTTATAAAATTATGAAATATTCTTATTGAATGACTGTAATAGGACTACCATAAAATGCTTTGCACACTATCCGTTAGTTATAAGAATTATTGCATTAACATAATCGAGTTTGGAATTATGCCGGGGTAGGGGGGAGGGGTATCCTGTACATGGGCGTAACCACACGCGTTACAAGGGTATACCGGCAGTGACCCAGTATGAGACCAGAAACGGATAAAATGGTACCCAGGGGCGGATCCCAGGAGTTGAAACGGTCAATTACCGGGGGGGGGGGGGGGGGGGGGGTGGGGGGGGCTGAGGCACTAAAACTGTCCAAAATGGGCTGATTTTGCAAGATTTTGCAGAATTACCGGGAGGCGCGCGCCCCCTTCGCCCTCCATAGATCCGCGCCTGGTACCATACACGAGACCAGGTTTATTCAAATAAATACCCTATCCCAGACCAGGTCTGTTCAAATGCATACCCATTTGCAACTTGGGAGCATGCAATACTCCGGTAATATTTGGGTCATGAAAACATTATAAAAATGTACCCCATTGACCACTCGAGTAAGTTTGTTTGTAAAAACGACCCCTTTTTAAAATCGATGTCTTTTATAGCCTAAACGGAGCAAGCGTATTAATTGCCTTGTCGTGAAAAACAACCCTTTTTACTCTTTTTGTCGTCAATGTGTACAGTCGGGGGGGGGGGGGGAGACCTGGCCAGATCTCGCGTTGTTTTTTTTTTGTAACTCAGTGGTTCTAACCCCACCGAAACTAGTTAACCCACCCTTCCTCCCCAATTATCTTGCCATACTATCGTTGTGGGTGAGGAGAGAGGAGGGTATGAGAAAAGGAGAGGAGTGTGTGTTGTGTGTGTGTGTGTGTGTATATAGGGAGTACGAGAGTGCGATGTGAACCTCTGTGTTTGTTCTCACACTATGAGTTACAATTTCATAAGCTCATCTACCAAGGACACAGTTCAGTGGGTTGTACTTGTACACACATTGACATGAACTGACCTTGTGTGATCTGGGTAAACATATATCATACAAAAAAAAAACAGGGGTGTATTTTCTAAATACTTGGCGAATGAAAGCTACTGAACTGTGCCAAGGGAATTGAGATTTTACTAGCTCATAGTATCAGACGATGGCCGCCAAGCCTCATGCCATATAGCAACTCACCCATTACCCACTCCCATTATAATTGAACAGGCTTCAATCACAACCGATTTGGGCGCTTTAATGTGGACCTGTCACGGGGGTTCCCATGTCCCGAAACCTGTCTTGTCCTCGTCCGTTATTCAGAAATAACCTTTACGGTGGACTTGGCTCGCCAACTATGACGGTTTTTGAAAATGAATAATAAAATTTTAATGTTAATGGTTCAGATGGTATTAAAATCTATTTTTTGTGTTAACCAATGACGACACGTAAATTGCTGATTCGTTTGCTCGATACCGTCTAATTGTTCAAAAAGCAATGTAATCAAAGCAAAAGGTTTTTCTGTAATCGGTGGCTTTATACTCAAATTTTGAATACCCAGACTAAAGATGTGACTACACATCATGACCCCGAAGTATACACGAATGCGACGGGGAAGCCTCGAAGAAAGGACAAACCCTCTAACGTCGCCGCCTTACTGGGGGGCATCCGGCCACCAACAAACATGACACAGTACACACACGCCGCATATTGCTTAACGAACGAAATCGAAGCCCAAATCATGATAATAAGAATTTACAACAAACCTACCTTTTTTGTAATTGTTAACAAATTTCACCGTTTATTTCCATGGATTTATGGAAGGATGATGTAGGGACTGGCCTAAACTGGAATTCCAGGGCAAGTGTCTTACTGTTGTAAAAATTGAAGGTTATCTCGCCCACTTGCGTGACTGAGAAATGAACGCTTATGGTTAGAATACGTGTTAAAAATTGGTAATAACGCCGCGTGAGAAAAAGAAAGAATTTTTCGTAAAATCAAACATCCATACAACAAAAAGAACCAAGATTAAAGAGTTGATATATTCCGTGTACGTGAAAAACTTGAATAGTTCCCAAAGACCGATCGTATTTGGGCTGAAAACGTGACATCTCTCTCCGATGCGGGTTGTTGGTGTTTTAGAAGGACCTTCCGTGCCCATGTGATCGATTTCGGAGATCTGCAACAAAATTAGTCTCGTTTGTGCATGGAATGTGCTAACGCCTGGACTATCAGTACACGTTAAAATAACCGGCGAGTTCAATGTGGTTTTAGACTGAAATGGATACGATGATTGTTTCATTTGTGTCCTTATACGATGAATTCGCACTCAGTTTCGGTTGGTCGCATGTTTTGGGTAACTTTTTAATATTCGCTATTTGTGCAGCCAAGAAATTTACATTTTTTTTTTTTTGTTCCTGAGCCGCCCATGATGATATACAAATGGATAACAGTGAAATAGTGTTGGTGTTTGGCCGCAGACCTGACAAATTATTATCGCTTCGTGTGGTACACACAACGTAAACGAACGCGTGTTATAACGAGAAATGCAAAAGATGCCCCCCAGTCCTGGCGGATGTGAGTGCGTGCGCCGCCACGGCGTAGGGGCGATAATATTCGCCGTCGGATTCGTGTATGTATACTGATTTTGTTTTTGTAATTGTGTAAATCAACCCATGTGCTGTACGACATGATTTCTAGATTAACAGATTTCACATGATTGGCTGTGGCATATAACCCAAAATAAAATAACATCTTCAAATCAGTAATTTGTCATTTTTAGTCGTAGTTGAATGAAAATAATAACAATATAAGGTGCTGATACGTATCTCACCTTAGCAGATTTTATTTCAATAAAAAAGCACCCATACCAGTCACTGCATGTCTCAAACACATTATGCTTACAGTATTGTAAGACGCAAGCATGTAATATAGTTTGTTCGCAAATAAAATGGACCATGACTCAAAATTATACCGAATTGCCTAGTAGATTAGTAGTGCAGACCTGTAGTACTTATAGTCATTTCCTACAAAAGAGAACGCTAATTTCAACAAATTGGTTGTAAACGTTGCTTGGGGTTGTAAAATGACTCCTTGTTTTTCATTCATTCTATAGTTTTATGCAAATATTGATCGCATCTGAACCACATTTCCACCTTGGTAGAGTTTCTTCTAAAACCTTTTACCTTCATTTTTCCTTACATATTAAATCGGAGCATATCCTGGGAATTTGCTGACAATTTGGTGAAATATTTGGTGTAATTATTTTTTACTATCCTAACTAAGCTAATCATTTTACTGTAAACACGATGTATAGACATTAACATTCTGCTGGTGAATTTCAGATATTGGTTTGAATGTTATTGCATAAAGTAGAGTATACAACCTCTATTATCTAAATTATTGAACACTTTTCGACTTTCTCCAGCATAAAATGCAAATGTATATGATTTTGTCGTTGTTCATATACTAAGATTTAAGGGCCAATTGTGTAGCATTAAAATGTAATTATGGATTTATACGCATCAAGTGGGATTTTAAAAGATGAGTCTAATTAAGCTTCTTTTTGGCATGTTTTAATATAATGATCTATGTGCATCCGTTTATCATATTTATCAAAGATTTTTTTCTGTTATATTTGTTTCATTGTCTTAATTGTATAATGCACTTTGTAATCGCTGTAAAATGTTGATTTCAATTAATATTATTTTGGGGAAAGGTTTATGTACAAAATTATGATTTAACTTTCCTATGGGAGCTATTGTTAGAAAATATTATTATCTTTCATCTACGAGTTTTAAATGTATACCCAATGCCTTATGTTTGTAACTGTTTTATTACGATGGTCCTTGCTTACAAGAGGGTCACACTTTATTCAAACTGTTCTTTGATAAGGTCGTTGCGTTTGTGACAACGCTAAGTGGTTTCCAGTAATCATGGTAATGAAGCGAGCAAGTGTTTGCTGTGTCGCTCGATTCCATTGGTCTGCATACATGGCCGGTAGGCCTAAGGGACAGTTTCAAAACTCAACTATGAGTTGCTCGTCGGTTATGAGCGGTTCTTTCTGGTTGGAACCGGTTCTATATTCTAAACAGCAAACCAGTTCAACCGCATTGAACCGCTGTGTCGGGCGACGGTTGAGCTTGAAGCGTCCTCTAATTAAGAAATAAAGGGTGAGCAGTATCCTTATGGGCGAATAATGTGTCCCAAGGTCGGAAAAAAATAAATAATGGAAGAGGCGCAGCCGAGTCCATTATTTATTTTTTCCGCGAGGATACCTTATTCATACATGGGCAGCAGCAATTGTAATAGAATATATGAATGTTGTTCTACTTTATGTCAACACTTACAGGCTCAATTTTGGGCGCGGCCGGTATCATGTTTGTTTTCAGAGTGATTGATGCCCCCTATGGCATTCAATACTGGACTTCTGTTGTCACGCAACGTCATTAACATTTTAAACCAACGAGCGGTTTTGGTTCTTCACTTAGTATAAATGGTATCACTAATAGACTGACAATAATTAAAATTGTGACCATCTGTAGCATACTGTTTGGTGGATGTTGCCTGTTGATTCAAATCACATTGAAACTCATTGGCAAAACCAAATTAGTTAAATGATATGCGATTGAGAACTCTCCGCTGTTAAATGTTGTATTTTTTTAAAGAATGATATAATTTAATTTCTTCACAGATTAATAAATTTGTTAAGTCATCTCAACTTTGTTTCAATAACTCAACAAGAAACTGAAACGGGAATAATGTCCTTCGCTTAAAAGCTGTGATATTAAGAAATATATATGTTGTCAGAAGTGAATTTATTTCATAGCTGGGTGTGACGATACAACGTGCATCTTGATAAAAATACCTAGGAAGTGTAAGGATCCATGGGTTGGTTCTTCTAGGTAAATAATAGGGTCGTATAAATATTTAGTATAAGCTATTGTATTTTATGCTGCAATGGTGAAATAAACATTACATACATATTTTGTATGCAGAGTCTATTTTTCTTAGTATATTTTGTAAGAGTAACAATGCCGGTAACATGTTGCGTAGCCTTAGAAGTACAATCTGTATGGGTTGAAAAAAAGGGGAAAATAAATATAAATATGGCATTGTGAGCAAATACGTTTAATATGTGAGATTTTGTTTAATTATCAGCAGAATGTTCTAAATATTTCCATAAATTTTTCAAAAAACCCCCATTTTCAAATACAGCAGCGACAACGCAATCAAGCGAACAAAAGAAAAAGGTAACAATACAACCGGAGACAATAAAAAATAAGAAAATTAAGTCATATTAATTTCTGAAGACGAAGTCTGTGTTTGAAGAAAGGATTTTAATATAGTTTTAAGAAGAAAATAGATTCTTACATGACATAAGAAACTTTTTTCAACGGAGTCAATTGTACACATTTACGTTTCAATTGAATGCGGACAGCGAGGACAGCAGAGGGTCAATCACGAAGTGCTGCATCGTTAACTGACGTCAATAGAGTCACTTACAAGTGATGGAGGTAGGGTAAATAAAAGAAATATTACGGTGTCTTTATCAAATATTTCTTTATGAGAATTTCCAACTTTATTGCAGAAAAGTTGGCAAATGTCTTGGTTTTAGGGGCTTTTTTTGTTACCACATATTGATGATGCATTTTTAGTCCAATTCTGAACTGATTTGACCGGTTAACAATGGCACGAGGTTATGCGGTGATGCAGCGAGAGCGCCCAGCCGCAGCCGCTGTTCAGGAAATGGTGACCGATAATAAACGATCAAGAGTGGCTTTGACTTCAGTCACATTTCTGAACACATCTGGGCATGAGCGCCCTCACTGCATTACCGCATCTGCATCTGCATACGCCCGGTTTTCTAAAACTCGTAAATGTTCCAGTGCAGATGTAGAAGGAGATCGTCTCCTGCACCAGAGTGCGTGCTCCATAGACGACATTGGAATAAAGCGTGAACTGATGTTGAGTGAAGAGTCATATCTGACGAGTGTCCTATTACCGTTGCAATGGACTACGAAGTCCGAAAGCTATACTCCTGCCACACCAGGTCCTACTTCCGGGGTTAAATATAGTTCAATTTTTTGCTGGTCGGACGACCAGCCAGTAAGAGTAAATCCGTGTAACTGACTGACTGCTCCGTGCCGTTATGACATTGTTGCCCAATGCCGATTCATTTACGGTCTGCCAATTTCAAGAACACCTATTACCTAGCTTGTCGGGCCGTGCGTGATCGCGGTAGGAAAAAGGATTTTTAACGGCTACTATAATCGTTTTAACTATTATAAAACAATACAGAGTAGCTCTTCAATTAACAATTCCAAACCGTCAAGTACCAAGCACCCCTTTGCATTTAGAAGAACAGAGTATTAAAGTTCTAATTTAATAGTCATCTGGCGTCATAAATTGGTGTCGTTGGGCGTCATATGGGTGCATTATTTTGCAACAAACGTCAACCCAACCCTAAATGACCTCGTGATATGCTAAGTTCTTAAAAATCAGTGACAAAGATGGCTCATGTACAAGTCGAAAAATTGTACGCCTGTTTTTGCGAAAAATTCGGGAAAACTGAATAGAAACCACTGACGGCTGAGTAGCATGAAAATGGCCGCAGCTGCGTAACCGAATCAACGAAAATGAATGAAATAAACAGACTTTTTCAAGACAATTCTAGTGACGTCGAAGGTGATTTGAGAGGCAGTGTTTAGCATTTTAACGCAAAAATCGCTGTGGCTATCATACATGGTCACGTATGGAGCCAAACAAGCCGTTAGTAATGATGATATTCGCCGGTCAGCGAAGTTTTCATCGTATGTACTGGCCTTGGTTCAACTGACAGTGCGTGGTGTAAATACCTTAAGCATGTAATGTCCGTTGCGGCTTGCCTAACATACAAAACAACAAAGTCTGCAATTAAGACTGCTTATGTTCCACAACAACATTCCCCTCTTCACCAAAACGGATTTCAAATCCCAATAATAACAATTTAGGATCAATTTCCCACTTGTAAAGTGTGAATGCCTTTAACGCAATTTGATATTTAAGGTGTCATTATAAAGCTTAAAAATGATCTACATAAAGAAAGACAAATTCAAAAATATCCACCTGCAAAGTGCCCCCCTTTTGATGTTGACCCATCACATACACATTTTTCAATAACCACCAACTTATACTAACTACAGCTAGTCTTGTTTTGGGACGTAGATTTGTGGCAGATTCATGATAGTTAAATAGTTTTAGTGGACAAGTATGGCGGTTTAATACGTGGTATGAGTTTCACGGCACCCACAATGGTTTGGAGGGTGTAAGAAATGGCATATAGGCCCAAAGGGGTCATTTCTAGGCGATACCTTTCCTATAAACATATTTATACTCGCTATTGAGTTATTTTTTCAATATTTTAAAACAATTTTTGATGGTGGGCTCTGCACAAACACCTCCTCTATTGAAGCTGTATAGCAGATTTTTATGAAAAGTCACCCCGCTAGTCCCCGATGGCAATTCGCGCATGTGTAGTACATTCGGTGACTGACCTAAGTATACACGAATCCGAATCTGCGTGTCCATTGTACTGTTGCACGGTTCTCCGCCTATAATTATGGACGCAATCAATAATCCCATTGCGAGCTATTGTCATTTCCCATTCAAACATTGGTTCCACGTCTGAAAATAGCATGCATATTTGTTATGTCACCTTATTAAAAATATATGTCACCTTGCAATGATGACACTGTGGTTCAGGAATGAGCGAAGTAATACGACCCCATAGTAGATCTCACTAGTCACATTATATCGCGCACTATCTCCATTATTAGGAGTACTTTTTTCAACCCCAAAAACCCACCAAAAAACAAAACTTAACATTTAAAATTAAAAAACAACACAAACCTGAACACGAAAGTCTTATTTAAATCTGTTTTCAGCTTCCGATAAGCCGAGACCATACCGGTTTTCCCATTATCATTGCGATATAAATTTTTAAAACCCATTACCACGTGAGGTCTAAAAAAGTCCTCGAACGTCATGAACACACAATACAGAATTTTCAAAATCTCTCCCCAAAGCTGTAACGCAAATATGACGTCACCATTCGTAATGAGAGTAATGAGCTGCGCTCTTCATTTGTAAATGTATTGAAAGAAGTGTGTACGTGCTCTTACAATTTCCAAGCAAAAAAACTACTTAGGGGCTACAACTGACAGTCCTTGACCTACCTCCTATGACATAGGCACACCGTTTTCCGATAAATCCCAAAGGTATGAAGATCAAAGGCACCACACCACCATGCGGTAACCAATATGCTGCTCATAGCTTTCTTTTAACTTTAATATTTAAAACAATTCTGAGGTATGATGTTTGGGCAAAACAATGGAAAATCTCCTTTAAGTGTTAGTCGAACGATCGCATCACTGTCTGCCAACACCTGGTCTGCATGCTTCCACCTGGTCTGCATTCCTTTTTGCACATATTTTGTATCACATTGCTAGTGTGTTGCCTGTGATCTCATATCCTTCTATTGATCAAAAACGGGCGTGCATTATGCCATGAGGTAAATAAGCCTGTGATGTCATAGAGCACTAAATAGATTTGTTTCCATTTTCCCCGGAATTGTACAAAACCCAACTCATCAGAATTGTTTTGAAATATTGGAATTCTGAATTGATGTGTATTTTATTGTGGCTAAATATCGCTTCATTATTTCATACATTGGCCTACTATGTTGTTGGCGAATACTGGGATCCACTTACCTCACAATGTATTTAAATGATAAACAAAAGTAAATAAACATGCGACCAAACCAAAACACGATTAAGTATTACTAGCGATAATACTACATGATATCCTCAATACCATGGGATCAAAGAGAGAAGATGCTTGCATAAGGACTTTGGTTACGCATATCGGCTAAGTAACTGATTTCTGTGTAGTTATTATTGTCTAATTATACCTTTCAATACTATGGGGTATGTCAAGTGCAAAAGTTGCACATTTGATTGAAAATTAATAAAATGTCATCACAATTTATTTTCCTAAATATCAGTGACCAGTAGATGTACATCATGCTGCACTGACTCGAGCAAATAATAGCACTGTTGATATCTAGTAAATCCGCTCGGTATACAGAGGATAAAGCACTTTTTATCTGGAAGTACAGAGCCATTGTTATTACCCACACAGTTGAATCAGATTTCAGGTGCTCAGATAATCACCCGATTAAGATTGAGCTATTTTTCATGACGCAAAGCGCAAGATACCTGTCCTCGTTCACGAATAAATAAACCTTAGGCGTCTACTGTGCGTTCAATTAACTTTGACCGTATATTTCATCATTTTTCCGAAAAGGAAACAAAGATGAACAAAAATCATGAAAGAAAGTTGTTTGGCAGACTGTGACCTAACATCTTTGTGCAGAAACAAATTTAACTTACAGTAACTTGCCGCTTAACCCCATTTCTATTCAATTTACCGTGTTGTTACCATAGGTCGCTACACCCCCTTCATTTGTATTTTTCTAAATACATGGTGGTAAATTGAATAGAAATGAGGTCCAGCAATAAGTTCTGGATCTTGGTTCTGCACAAAGATAGGTCACAGCTTACCAAGCAACATATCCACCATGACTTTTGTTCACATTAGTTTCTTTTTTCAATAAATGATGAAATTTACAGTCAAAATTATTGAACTCACAGTAGAACCTCAACGTTTATTTTAATCGCGAACGAGGCCAGCTCAATCCACACTGGGTAGACATTTCATATCGGAGTCCCATGTATACAAATGAGGTATTGCCATTGATTCCGTCCGGCTTTACTTAACAACATCATACAGAGCATGACGGAATCAATGGCAATACCTCATTTGTGTACTTGGGGCTTCTATGTGAAACGTCTACCCTAAACTGGGCGGGGATAACGAGTCTCTAACGCCTGACATCTTTTCAGCTGTATGGACAGTAACAATGGCTCTGCAGGTCCAAATAAAGAAGGGGAATCTCAAGTGCTTTGTCCGCTGAATACCAGGTGGATTTACTTGATCACTGATATTCAGAAAACAAATTGAGATGGCATTTTATTCATTTTCATGAAAATGTGCAACCTTTACAATTGCAATACCCAATAAATGGTAATAAAATATTTATTATTATTTATAGTGGGAAAATGGTTTACTTCTGCGAAGTATGTAATCAAAATGAACAATTTTTCCTTTGATCCCATGGCCAAAATCGTAGAACCACATTTAGTGCTACAACGTCTGCACATTTATTTCTATGAACACCATACGCTCCTTGATCATGCCAATGCTCTATAGCCATGGTAGCGTAACGCTGCCATCTAGCGGTCAAAGTGGGCACATTTTGATTTCAAATGTACTACAGCTAGGGCACTATTCAAAGTCACTTTGGCGCCCTGTGTTATTATGGCACGGGAAAAAAAATCAGAAAATTACCAATTGTAGTGCATGTGAACTCAAGTCCATGGAACAACTATCAATATTTGCAAAAATTTACGTCCCAAAAAATTGAAAGCCAAAGAATTGACCATATCCTTAGAGAAAAAAGTAGCGGTATTTGTGTTTTTATATCTAGGAGCACTTTCCCCGTAAACACGAGGCAGGGGTCCGCTCCGTTAATTTTTGGAAAAGTGGCAAAATGGCATTTAGGAATTTAAGGGCTATATGAATACTATTTTAAAGGACAGAATTCTTTTAAAAGTTACTAAGACAAAGTCAAATATTTGATAATATTCACTAACCTCCAGTCGGAAGAGATCTTTTGTCAGTCATCATCTGGCATCGCCAGCCATATAAAAAATCATGACGATGGTAGTGTTACATGTAGTTCAATCTAAGAAAGCTGTTCCAGTGCGAGTAACGTTCAGACGTCATCGATATTTTCCAATACATTATCATGAGCATTGCCACTTTGGCAGCACCTTTGGGCATTTCCTATTGGAAAATGGAAATAAATGATCATCACATAGTTCACAGTGCACGTTATAAACATATAATAATATCCATTAACTAATTACAAGGTTGGTCTTAAAAGAGTTTTTTTAAACAACAACAACAACAACAACAAACAAATGCAAGTCTTGAGTTCTAGATTTGGTACAATCCACTTCCACCTGAAATACTTTCGGCACAGATTTTGAAAATACAGTGCAATATGTTGCCTTCACTGCAAATTGATAGAACGCAGAGAATGTAAATAACATTTGTTTAACACCTGGCACCTGTGCCCTGTTGCGGATACTAATTCCACTTCCCTAAAATGTATTGAAATGATAAAGAAAAGTAAATACGCATGCAGTTACTGTAACAACCATCCACTTACTACAGATAGGTTGCATTATTTCCTCAAATCACGGAACCACATTTTTGTAAAGTTGAATACAGATGTATTACGTTTGAAAGCTGTTGTTGCAAAGTCATTTAACGAACACTGCTGTGCTGCACCGTGGCCTTGAAATTCATTTTAGCTTAATTTCGAGTCATATCAAACCTTGAGTAGAGTTTTTGGTCCACCCTGTATTTTCGCTGTCGTACACCCATTTCAGAGCGGTGCGTTGCGCATTTTTTCAGACTTCTTCCTATACGTTTCAAGAATTAGGTGCCAACCTCTCACAAAATCAGCATCAGTAGTAAGATTTGAATTACGTCTAGCGTCATTGCACGTATGCGGAATATCAGCGATAGCGCTCGCTTGTTCTCTGTGTGAACTGAGCAAATCAACGTATTTTTCATTTAAAAACTGGAAATATATGCGCGTCGCCAAAAGGGTGTGGAGGGAGCGCACGAACCCCAGGGGACTAAAAAGGAGAGGACATTGCAATAAGACTCAAAATGCGAAAAAAAGTGCATAAATATACATATCTTTCCGGGGCTTCGTCCCCTGGACCCCCGAAGGAGTTCTTCCCCTGGACCCCACCGGGGCCTTAAGCAGCCCCCTGGACTCCCCCTGCCGTTGTTTGGATCGTTCCCGGGATCCGCACCCCAGCAGTGGGGGGGGGGGGCTACTTTTATGGACACTAACGAAGCCAAAAATGAGATGATGTTAGCACCTTAAAGTGGCCAGGAAATATAGTGAATCAGATTATTCGTACATATGATCAAATTTTGAGCCAGAAGAGGACGTGATAGGTAAGGCAATTTGACATTCGTAACACGCTGCCTGTATGCCGCGCCGTTACAAGGGTAAGTGGATTGTGTTCGTCATTTCACTGTAGACTTGTGGGTCACATTTATGCCAGCGGGAAATTCAAAAATTAGTTGACAAATTTATGATCTATAGGTAAATCTTGCATGTCTACTGTACATCCAGATGTCTTCACCGATGATGGTATTCTACCTCCATACTTCCAGAAAAAAAAAGGTAAAAATTAATGAAAATGAATAATGCACGTATTATTGATGTAAATATGCACAAAGCAGCTATCAATTTACCACGCGTTTTACATTATAGCTGCCACAGGTACAGGTAAAGTTAAGTGACTCTCGCGGTGATAGCGTTATGATTAGCGCCTTAATTAGCCTATATCCATCAGAAGATGACGGCCAAGCAATATAGCAACGCACCCAAATTATTCAAAATAATATTTTGTTCTAATAATAATATAATAATTTGTGTTTTTTTAACGCGCGACATATCCACGTTAACGTGATCAAGGCGCTGTGCGGCTGCCATGAAAAGCGTTCAGCACATCAGAGAAACCATAATACCAGACAGATTTATGTCAAGAAGCTCGATTTTAGAAGCAGGAGGAAACCGGGGTACCCCGAGAAAACCTGCGGGAACGAGTATGGATCGAGAAACCAAATTCACATAAAGCCACCGAGAACGAGCCCCTGCCGGGAATCGAACCCGAGACCTCATTGGTGAAAGACGAGGGAAGATACGCTGCGCCAACACGTTCCCCCATAATAAAATTCCTTTTTAAGATTCAACATCTGTATATTGTTCTTTAATAATTAATATTCAATTGTCCCCGCATGAATGTGAAAAAGATGGGTCCATAAGTCTACAAACTGAAAACATAGTCAGCCGGCTAAATACCCTTACCGTGGACTGAATGAGCAGACGGATCCCCGTGTTAGTTGTAGCAGGCTTACAGCCACTTGCGCGCGGCTGCGGGGGTTATGCGTCGAGAAACCAAATTCACATAAAGCCACCGAGAACGAGCCCCTGCCGGGAATCGAACCCGAGACCTCATTGGTGAAAGACGAGGGAAGATACGCTGCGCCAACACGTTCCCCCATATCATTTTGTTCTACATAGGCAAATAAAAGCTAATTATTTGGCATTAAGAGCTTATACCAATTAAAGACTCATGCGTACTTTAGTTTTTAACAAAATGTTTTGTCCTGAGTGTTATGTTAAAGGCACTTTCAGTGATTCGTTAAATCAGAAAATCGAAAAAAAAATCACCATAATCAGATCTTTCGATATCTGTAACAATTATAGCTGTATCCTAACATACCTATACGAGTTATAAGACCAAAAGCAACCTAAAGAAGACAAAATCTGATTTTTTTAGTCAATAGTGTCCGTATATACGGACGCTTACTACAACACGCAGTTGAATCTTTTAACACGGTTGTTTTCTTCCTTTCTGTAATTTTTTCAGTTGAAAAGAAATATCTTATGAGAATTCTATAGATTTATCCTTCACTTTCAAGCCGTTCCTGCAAATATTAAATATTTTGACTCTTTCCTATGATTCACTGATAGTTTTCTTTACCAGTTTGGGGATAGCCTGCAGCATGGTCAGACTGGCCCACATCAAAGAGATTTTGTTTGTGATTTGTGTCCGTGTTGCTGTAATCTATTTTGATTCGTTTGGGTGAGCTGCTGTATTAAATGAGGCTTGGCCGCCATCATTATCCATTAGAACAATATGTAATAGCGCCATCACCGCAAGGACAACAAAGAGATTGCCATAATTCATAATCAACCTGACGGGTGCATGGTTTGGGCTTGTTGCCGTGTCGACATTTTGATACTAGCGAAATTCTCTTATTGATGGGTCTTGAGTTGGAGAATTTCTTCTTTTTCATCTTGGCATAGATGGCACTGGCCCGGATGACCTTGTGGGTGTTGGATTTTCTCAGGAATTACAATCACACAACATCCTTCAACAACTCAAAAGAACAGCAAAGAAACTGAGCTTTGTATGTATGGGGACTAAACAGAGAAGGTAACTTCACACTAAAAATGGGGAATCGTGAGAAAAAGTAGAAATAGGAAGAGAAACAGCGTAATGCATAAAACCGAACTTAAGATTTATCATTGACCCAAAAAATTTTTAATATAACAATTATGACGTTTGTTTATGCATAACTCAATATGTTTGTTTGAAATGTGGTACAAACTAGTTTTCTTTGGAGTCAAGGTAGCTTGATGAGGTTGATTGTTACCTCTTACCAAACATTTTAAGAGTATGTCGACGCGTAGATGAGCCCGTAAGTTCACTTGAAGAATTCAGGCATGACGCTGGATTTTAGGCCAAAGTATACGGTTTAAAGTCAATGGGGACGAAGTTCAATCGTACACAAATGCGTCTCAGAAGACATCTAAAGCAGGGCCCAAGGCTGGCCCCTGGACCCGCCCTTTTTCTGTCCCCGATATTCAAAATCTTAGCTACGCCACGTCGCCACTGGCTCTCATTGTGGCAAAACAAACGGTATAATTATAGACCTCTGTCTCTCTTTTAACCCCCCCCCCAAATGTATAGCGACGTCCCTGAACACATGCACGTGTTCAGGGCCGTCGTGTGGATAGGAAGGATAAATCTAGCCTAGTTGAGAACAGTAAAATCCGTCTACCAGCAAAGATGGTACAACCGGACAAGGAACTGCGCACCCTTCGCACTGGAAAGGCTGCAAGCAAGTATCACCGTTAAAATTGAACTGGTCAAAACAAGATCATGAGGCATACCAACAACATTGTTTCAACGGATATTACGGTATGTTCAAAAGGAATTATTCACCATGGCGAAACAGTCGTCACTAGTTGATTTACAGGGAATAACTCACGAGGTTAACGAGCCATGTGAAAATCTTACTTTTGTGTACGAAACTTAATGATGATTGCCTAGCAACAGAGTTACAAGATGTTTTTACAGCATTAAAGCAAATCCGTGGTTGGTCAGGAATTACATTATTAAAATAAGCCTTTTCTGATGATTGACATGTTTTTATTTTTAGTTTATTATGGTCACTTGGACGTACTTTTGAACTCGTCATGTGCATGTGTTTGCATGCTTATAGATGTGGCCTGTGATATAATTGACAGATAATCAAACAAAGTATTACTATCAGACAGGTTATATTCAGTACGCTTGAATAATGTACAAAGGTCATGAATTGACTTGGTCTTATTTCTGGGAGTTTCCGTAACCATACCCATCAGACACACTTTTTTCTGACACACTTATGAATTCGGAACCTTAACGGAATAAACCCGTGCTTTATTCGTGAAGGGTCTCCGAATTCATGGTGTGTCAGAAAAAAAGAGGCAGGTGGGTCAGGTTATGGAAACTCTCCTTCTTCACCATACCATGATGTTGTTTCGTCTGGTTTCGACTGCCGCCATGCACCTAGCCCTGGCACCTACTAAGGTCATCCGATTAGTTAAGCTCTTGTGTTCTCGAATTTAGGGATGTTGATGATTGTTTTCCAAGACGAATGGGTAAAATTGTTCTTTGTTCATCTCGATCAATCGATCGAGAAAGATATACGGAGAGAGGAAGCAGGAGAGAGAGAGAGAGAGAGAGAGAGAGAGAGAGAGCGGGAGAGAGAGACTGTTATGTTCAATTTATCACGCAGTTAACATGTTTAAGTGAAAGGTTTTACTCAAGGTTCAGGAAGCACAGTCCTGTTCAAGCTGTAGAAAAATTCTCTGCACTGAATTTCAGGGTTAGAAGGGTCATGCACAGCTGTCGATTTCATTGTTGATTCTTACTTCTTTTACTGTAATAATTGCAGTGATTAGGTCAAATAAACGTTTCGCGGAGATTTGAACCAGTGACCCTCGCGATGGGACAGGATCGCGTTAATTTAATGATTAATCCGATTGCGGCAGTCCTTCTGATAATGATGGGAACCGTTAACTGCCTGAACCAACTGGGCTCTTGGACTTTTAATAACACTGGGGAACAAGAAGTGTTAATCGCCTGGACCAACCGGCTCCTGGAACATGCGGGCTAAACCCGCATCCATAGGCCTAATCCAACAATCTAGATGAAAGACATCTTTTGTGATACTGATCATCGGTGTGCCTCAATCTTATATAACTAATTTTATATAATTTCATTTTCATTGGCGATTTAGTGTAACTAATTCTAACACACACGCACATGACTGAGTAAACATGCATCGTTGCACTTAACGCCAAAACCTGTCGTGTTTTACATAAAATCTCACATTTTTAGCACATTTACAATCAGATTTGTGGGTTTAATAACTTATTTTTTAATTGGTTTAATAATTTTTTCCAAACAAGTCCAAACTTAAGAAGTGTTTATTTCAATTTTCACGATTCAACGACCAAAATATTCGTAATAAAGACAGGTTTTTATTCTTAACACAATAGCTGTACACGACTCTTAGTCGCTGTATCGGAACCGGTGTGAAAGCAGTCTATAGTCCGCCGGGAGCCACAGTCCGGACGCCTACGCTAACGGAATAAGCGTGAAGCTAATGTGGCGTGAAGAGTTAACTGAATCGATGGCCCTATACTTTTTTTCACCATTGTTCCCGACTATGAGTACGCCAGACAATAATTACTTCTATAAATAATACCGTGCATCCGCGATATCCGCTGGTAGTAAATTTCTACAGGAGTTTCTCGCTGTGAGGTTTGTTTGTTTTGTCATTTTGTATGCTTATTATTTGTTTGTTTTTTTATCTGTTTCGTTTGTGATTTACTCAAGGCTTATGCAACGCCACTACATTCAATGAATTGTAACTGTCATAACAACCACTCCGACGATGGGACTAGGATCACTATGCTTTCGAATATATATTTGGCATTAGACTCCTGATCCGATAACCGATCTGTAAAGTGTAATACAGTTCATTAAACCTTGAGGCCCTTCCTTGATCCCTTCCTGCTTCCTGTTCCTTAGCCTATGTCCCGGGAGAGAAGGTTAGGAATAGTGGAATAGAAGCAAGGGAAATGTGTGGGGTTCTGGGCGGGGATTCGACCGGGGAACCCTCGAGCGGCAGCCCATAGCCAGGTTGGTTGGCTGGCCCTGTCAGCAATTTCGTACCTACATGCTGTGTCCTTGTTGATGACGCAATCGCATCAAGCTGCATCGCACGAGTACATTTCTGCTGTTTGTGCTCTAGGGTTTTATAGGGTTGTGGTGTTACAGGGTTAGGGTTATGTAAACATTCCGTAGGTCTTCTACTTCCCCCGTGCAAGTGATTTGTGTATCATATAAATCCATTTATGCGATTTTTGCTGATCCATAACAACTATGGTGTTTCTCACATGCTTAAGTCAACAAACACTGCTTGGGGCCATGAATAGTTGATATGCCACAGGGACTATTATTTTTAGACTGTTATGTGAAGTTGGAACCTTTTATCCGCATGTTGGAGTGTAACCTAAAAAAGTTATCAACTGTGATCCATGCAACATCTTTTCCTGTATCCTTTAAGTATGTTTTTCCCTTTTCGTTAATAACATCAAAATTAGACAATAAAGGAATCGTACACTAAAAAGATCATGGCTCTCCAAATTCGACATTTCCGACAACCTGTATCCTCGTCCAACACGCAGCATCACGTACCCAATTTCATTTTTACTAAAATTAATTAAATGTGATATAGGAATAATACTTAGATCTTATATTTATCGGCGGCTGTTGGTACAAAGGTTGGAATTCCTCCAGAATGACCAAGATCCGCAAGTATTTCCCTTTCAACACTGCTTTATGGAGCCTAGGGGAGGTTACTGCTATGTAATAATGTAAATGTTATTGAACATACACTCGCAAGTAGGTTATTTTATAAACTAACATTTTTAGAGATGCAAACACCTGTCCATGCTGGCACTTAGCGATAGTGTCAACTTGTGTCTAGCGTCCGCCACTACTCGGAAATACAACAGTGAATAGATTTGGAGCGATTATTGTTTTTAAAATTTACCAGTAATGGTTTGCCCGTTATGCTATTTCTCGATTTTAATGTGTTTTTGTGGCTTTATCAAACTTTCTCTTGGCCCTTCATTTGTATATTATTTTCTGGTATTTTTTTTTATCATCATCTGTTAGTTGCTAAGACCACTCCTGAATGCCAGACGAAAATCCATTTTTGAATTAACCGCCACGCTACATCAAAAAGCTGGGTAATAGAGTCGGCTTGTTACCTTTTATGTTTTATCATTATACTAATATAACAACATAATTCATACCTTTAACATTATGATGTGGTTTTTTTATACTTTTATAGAACATACATTTTTTTTTTTAAATGAGAGATTCATCATCGATCATCCTCACATCATCATAATCATCATACATCATCATCATCGTCAAATCATCATCGTCACATCTTCATTTTTTTTCTTCATTATCATCATAATAATCATCCACAATTTGATGAGAATGAGATTAATGAAAAAACAGTGAAATAATCCATCAACGAATTGTGTACTTCATTAATATGCATGATGCAGTCACGTTTTCATCAACATTTTTTAACTATAATCTCACCACAGGCCATCACTCCACCAGGTTAGAGAAGGATTAGTTATTGCATTAATAGGACCTACAGTGGATAAATAATAGTTAGCATTGACATATACATATTAACGAATTATATTACTCATTAGTGTGAATGGATTCCGTCAGCTATTCCTATATCCATCTGCAATGTTTAACCCCAACACAGCACGTTGTGAAGGGGCCAAAAGACGGGATGGGTGGGGGTGGGAGGTCGGTCATTTCCCCTGAAGGAAGCAGAGGGTGGATGACCATTAATTAATCAATGAGTATTGTTTTTGTTAATGATTGAATGGATATCCTTTAAAAATAGTAATCATTCTAAAAAAATAAATTGTTGAATGTGATGGTGTTTCTCGATATACTTTTGATGAATCACATTACTCCATAGACACGAATTCCTTTACCAAGATTAGGCATCCAGAAGATTGTGGGTCAATAGTTCAGATGATGTTGATGTCGCAACGTTTCAGGGAAGTCAGTGGAAGGAGGCTATGGATCGCTAAATAATCCTTTAATTAATGTTTACATTGATAAATGTTAAAACAAATGTTTAACAACAATTGTTAATATAAAGCATTAGTGTAATTTTACATAGATGTTTTAAAGGGGGTAAGCAGCGATAATGCTAGAGAATAAAATATGTGCAAATGCCTTTTTTTAGCTTATAAATCAAATATACATATTTACAAGTCCATATAATTAACTTACTGTAGGAACAAAGACGCAAAATATTGAAAAAATGAAGCATTTGATGATATTTGTCATACCATCTCCCGCAAATAGACTTACAGCGATGACGACTCAAAATCTACACTAAAGTGCTGATTGTGGTTTACACCAGTACAGATTAAACAAAGATCAATAATATTTGTGTTTGCGGTAAAACTGTACAGGCCATGATGCAAAATATTACGCTTATAAATCTGGGATATTCACACGGAAAGGCTTTCTTGATCTCAAGTCGGAATTTTGATACGCACGTATAGAAATGACAGAATCAGATAAAAAGTACTGCCTTGTCTTTAATACACGGATTTCAAGCCAACCACTCGCAGGTTATGTTAGCACACATATATATGCCAGTAGCAAAAATACCAAAATATGAATTTTGAAGATTGTTTTCGATGTTTCGGGCCAGCAAATCGCTGCTTATCTCTTTAACTGTTTCAACCAGGGTAGATTCTGCGGTAGGTCTAAAAGTTATAACACATATGTCTTTTGTGGCTTCCCAAATGGCTGCGGAGTGTGGTCATTTTGAAGCCATCTCAAAAATATGACCTAAGACTAGGCTTGTTTGAACTCATTTGAATGCATTTTACATGCTGAATCTGAATATGACCATGATATTGCATAATTGTTAAACGTTTTGAACTCCAGCGACTATCTATTTCGTACATATGTACAGAATACATATTAACTGCCATTCAACTTTGCATCACCACCAATGAAGGTAAGTTGATATTCTCTTTAATTTACTCACAGGATACATTGACGTATAAACTTGGCTAGCTTTTTCATGTATTTTCGATATGCAAGGGGTTTATTTCGAGATGTGTTGCAATACGAGTGACCGGTCAAGTGTCACCGGTAAGGGGAAGACTGGGGGAAGTTCTGTTAAGACATGAAGAAAACCAGCCGATATTAAAATTTGATAGTGGCAGCAAAAAAGCTCCTTATTTCGTAAATGAATGCCCGGTTTATTAAATATAGTAGAGGCATGTGATTAGACAAAAAAAAGCGCCGAGGAATCTTATGATGTGGTATTAATAAAGCGATTGGTTTAGTGTTTTTCTTCGACGGCTATAGATGGAAGACCGGACAGCTAACTCATGGACAATATCATTATTTAAAGGTGGAAAAACGACATGAAGCACTGACCAACGCACGAGGCACGCAGAACGAAATCCCATCTTTAAAACTGATACGATTGTGTGCATACATTTGATGCGACAAAATGTTTTTTTTTTTCAAAACTTTCTTATTGTAGCATATTTAGTAGCAGAGCATATACATTAGGTCCGAAGGGATAATTAAATATGTCCATATCATGACTTTCTTTTTTAAATTTAAATTTGTAGTTTTTTTGATTTTTTAGAAAATAAATTTATATTGAAATTGAAATAAGAGTGAACACGGTTCGTGAACTGGAATCCTCCTGTATTCGTTAACAAGTGGATAAACATCGACAGGTAGATCTGTTTTATATACCTGTAAGTGTTCATTAGAGAACTCGATGCAAAGTGGTAAAGCAGGACCTAGCAAGATAGCATCAGGTAAAGACTCACAGTGAGATATGCAACCGAACACGGGCCATACGATACCAGAGGCATAGACATACGGAGCAAAGAACTAATTTTTCCCGGAAGCTAGCAGACATTTGTGATACATCTTGAGTACAAAAGGTTTTTGTGGTCAATTTGTTGTAACAAGCCTGACAGGCCCCTGTAACGCGATCTGCAAATGATGCTTAAGATGGGGTCTAGAACAAGATTACACAGGTAAGTTTTTAAATTTGGATCCAATCAATTTAAAAAAAAATAATGGGTAATTAATCTCTCTTCACTCCAAGCTTTCTGTCCGTAAAAATCGGTACTACTCAACAAAGGCCTGAATTTTGCGGTTTCGCCACCCACCGTTCCGGTAGAGGAATTCGTGTTAGCAACCGAGGTTGTGTGTAATCGACTTGAAGCCAAGAAAAAGGAGAGGTCGAGTCTAAATCACTGCTATCTTGGACCTGCGAGTCCACCGACCAGTAATATCAACTTCTAAAGAGAGACCAGCCATAAGAGAATCTAAAGAAAGACCAAAAATATTGTTGTTCTACTCTGCGGATAAGGGAAACATCACTGTGTTTTAAATACTACACATATGAGAGGAACTCACTCCACTTACCAAAAATCCTTACCAGTACTTACAACTTTGAAGATATTAATGAGAAAGGGTGCATTGATCAGTAGTTGGTAATGATAAGCTCAGACCCATTGCTTTTGTGGTCCCATGCTTTATGGCCTGCCGAAGGTACATAAAGATAATATTCCTTGCGACCCATAGTCTCTAGCATTGGATCAGTTTGCTACAACTTGGCTCGTTTTGTTGCAGATATTTTGTCTCACTTGTGGGTAAATCTTCCACCACATACAGAATTCACAAGACTTCGTCTCTAAAATTAAAGACTTACGGTTGACGACGATGAAGTTCAAACGCATAATGACGTCACTGCACTCTTCACAAGTGTACCAATGGATGGCGCCCCTGATGTGGTAAGGAGTTGTTGAAAAGTCACAGCTGGAAAAGCTAACTTATTAGAATGCGGAACCGACTTGCAACTTCTGAATTTTGTCTTACCACTACCTAGTTTTAAGTTTCGTGGTCATTATCACTCAACATGACCATGGGTGTGCGATGGGACCTCCCGTTAGCCCTATTCATTGGCCAACCTTTCCATGGAAAACTTTGAACAAAAGGCATTAAAATCAGCTAGTTGTTCACCCAAGGTGTGGTTTTTTTCGGTATGTGGAATGATACCTAAGTAAACGTCATCAAAAAGACAAGGTCTTGAATTCACAGACCATATCAACAGTCAAAACCCTACGCCTTTAATTCACCAATGATCCCGAGAAGATGGGGGTCAGCTCCCCTTTTTGGAGACCTTAGTCAGAGACAAACTGAATTGACATCTTCAAGTGAGCGTATACATGAACCAACACTAACAGACCATATTTGGCCTTCGACTCCCATCACCCTCTGGAGCACCACTTAGTGTTATCAGAACTCTCTTTCACAGAGCTGAGACTGTCATCACAGAACCAGAGGATAAGGAGAGCGAAATAAAACATGTCAAATCCTTGTGTAAAACGCTGTGGTTTATCAGGAGTGGAGTTTTAAACGAGCGAGCGGTAGTAAAGAAGAACTAGCAGCTTCATCAAAAAAAATCAGGCCTCCTCCTCTACCACGTCAAATAAAAATTCCAGTTGTCATCCCTTATGTTCGGGAGGTGGTTGAAAAGTGGAAGCGAGTTTATTGGACACTATGAATTTGCAACATCATTCAAACCACATCAAACCCTCCGCCAGCTTTTAGTCTCACCAAAGATCCAGCATCAGTCGAGGAGACAACAGGCGTAAGTGTAAACCGCGTCCCCTGTAAAGGTTGCGATAAATTCTACGTAGGGGAGACCAAGAGGGTGCTTGGCGGCCGTTTAAAAAAAAGAACATTCGGCCAAAACTCCTCAATCAATCTCAGTGCCCTCGCAGAACACAAGAAAACCACAGGTCACGAAACTGGACATAGGAAAGTCAAAGTGCTATCAGGGAGGGAATCTCATACCAGGAAAGTGAGAGAGGCTATCTTCATAAAGAAAGACTCCAACCCACCCTGAATAGGGACGGGGCCTGAACTACCAAAGATTTACGATTCTCTGCTGACAACATCTAGTAGGAACACCACCAACGTCCAGGAGTAGAGAATTCTGCAGTCAACAACATTCAGCTAAACCCAATCCGCTGAGACGGAGAGGGTTTCTCCGAATTCGACAAAGTGTAGTGTTGATGACAGTTTAATCGCATAATTTCATGATCAATCAGTGAAAAGTACACACGTTATTTGTCTAACCATAAGGATTACAAGAAGGTGGCTATTTTGTACATCTACAGCCGAGGAGGCTATAGGTTTAACACTGGTAAATATGGAGCCAATTCGTCCTGTACAAAATGGGCGAGATGAAAATGGCATTTTCCTCCTCATTGGAATATCTCACACATTCGTCTTGGAAGATCATCATATCTCCTACCCGATCAATCATGACATTAGGGTAGTTATCCCAACAATTTTCGAGCTGCTGGACCGTGAAGGATAGCATGCACCGTGGACCTGGAGGTCAGATCACTTTATTAGCAGAGTGTCCTGTAAGAAACGTTACAAATTAGTAAAAATAACTATCAATGTCAACCTTGTTTTGATATTCTACAGATTTATCCTTAAGATTGATTTTCAACCCATATTTCGCCATTTATCTCAGTGTCTTTAGGGTACACTTAGAAAAGGGTCCACAAAATAGCATTATCATTTGTAGGGGTTGGAATTACTCTGTTCTCCTGTAGTTACTGGTTGTAAATCCGATTTTGGCTGCCAAAATAGTTGAAAATTATTGGTGGAGTCATTAATACATGGTTTCGACTGTGATAAATGCTTAGCCTGGTACCAACAGACGGGGCGAACGAAACGGTCAAACCACAATTTTGGCCAACAAATGTATATAGAAAGTATTGTTATGTAATAAGTACGAAAAAACTTAGTGGGGACGCTAGCTATTTTAACTTAGATCGTTTAAACCTGTTGATAATTTTAAAGAGATTGCTCGTGTTCGGATTAGGCCACAAAAAGTGTGTTTAAAGGCCGACTCAGCGAATTTCGAAATATAAAAGTATTTGGATAGAAGTTAAAAATAGTCACTAAAACTAGAACAAAGATGGTCACCTAGAATGTTCATTCAAAGGTAGAGATGAATTGGATTGTCAGTTTTTCATGCAGTAAACATTTATGCACTGGATAACAGTGCCATAGGATGTGTAGCCTATAACAAAAATTTCGGATTTGCCTTATTTCGAAATATTTTATTAATATTTAGAGAATAAATAAAGGAGAAAAAAATAATAAAAAAATCATGGGTAACATCTTTTAAAAGGCAGGTAGTCCTCTAAGCTAAGTATTCTCTAAACATATCCTTTTAGGGACATGTAAATTATTGAATACTCTCGTGCAACTACTGAAAGGAAAGATTGAATCATATGCACGACCATTTAAAACACCCAAATCAGGTACACCACAAAATTATACACGATTACAATATGTACCAGAGTCATATAACCACATTTTTATTGATTCTTAGCAATAGACTTTCTGTGAAAGTCGGTGGTTTATAAAATATCAGGAATAACCACATACATTTTTATGAGACATATTCCAGACAAGAATAAATTTGTTTAATGTTCTTATATGATAGGTACCGTAACCAAGACGATTACGAACAGTAATAACCATAACACTACGCTGACATTCTAAACACGATGAAGGCAGCGCTGATTAGTTAACCACATTATTGGTCATTTTAAAAAAAGCAAAATTTTGAAAATTTAGGAATGTCATGCTTAAAACTATCCGACACAGTATTACTATGCTCATGGTGGAACACAGAAACATTACTATAAAAAATAATCAAATATCTTTACCTTTGGGAGACATTGGTCTTCTCAAGAAATTTATCTGGCAAAATCCCAATTTTTAGTCCTCTTGCCGACACGCACTATTCCTTCGTATGTGGTGTGTATGTGTATGTGGTGTGTGGTTCCGTTGTCTGGGTTAGGCCCTGACTTTGTTAGGTTGACTACCAGATCCCAATATCCACATGTGACGAAACATGGAATGTGATAGTGGAAAATATACCCATGCACTGTGTCATTACTATTTACGCATATTAATGAGCTCATTAACATATTTGCTCCCCGCCAGGAGGATCTTGGAAATTTTGAACTTGCAGTATTTGAAGGTTTTACTTCCAAAATTGTTTCCTTGGGGAAAATCAACTTTTAAGGTTTTATTTTATTTTTTTAGAGTTCAAAGTGTAAAAGAAAGTCCACATTCCAAGTACAACTTGAATTACATGCCTCGCGCATTTCATCTAAACCTTAATAATGTCCTTTGTATGCTTGCTTAGGAATGGTACATTTTTAGATCTGGATAAACAAAAGGTTGGTAGTTTTCTTTCATTTCAGTTAATGTTTGCACACGAGTGTATTCATTTGAAGATCTAAGAGCCAGATGGATCAGAAGATGGATATTAGCATTGCAAAGACCCGATGTTAAATCAAAATTTGACATTTTTGAACATAATGCAGTGGTTTCAATAGGTATGTTGGGCATGGTAAGCTACTCGTGGTATCCTAAAATCCTTAAATGTTAAATGTTTGAACAAGAACGTTGTAGTGCCTCGAGCTTTCAATCCTTAGTATACAGCGCCAACCATTTTGAAAATCTACGTGTGGCACCGAAGACCTCTTTGCGGACTGTAACATTAACGCAATTCTAATCACTTCGCACATTCACAAATAAACCACACGCAAACGCAATCAAATCATCATAGTTTTCCGTGAAAATTGACTAATTATGAATTTGAATCATATTTAGTGATATCCTGGTACCCAGCGCATTTTGACTTTGTTCCACACTCGCTACAAACCGTCTTAACCCAAGTGTAAGAAGGGTAACACTTCGTCATTTCTGCACGTGCGCTAGCCTTTTAATATTGGGTACCTATGACCATGTCATGCAGATCATGATCAGACATGCATGTCATGCAGTCACAGCACAAAGCCCAAACGGGATTTAGAACACATCCCGATCGGGATTTTAGAACAACCAGAACGGGACTATGAAGCTTGGAAAGGTCAAATCCTGCCACTATGATTGGACAATTCTGATTTTTTTGCTAAAAAACATTCACCGGGGTTGTAGGAACGTTTTGGGGGTCGATTTTGAACCAGAAAAATAAAAGTTCATTAATTATGACATCAATTGGTAGGTCACTTTTAAATTTAGAACTAGATTTTAGATATAAATCCTTAAAGATTTTTTCGCAGACCTAGTCTCAGACCAGTCACTTTCAGGTGCACCTTCATGATTACATGTACAATCAAACATAAATAAGAGGGAACACTATTTTAATTAATATTGTTACACATTATTTTATATGATATTTTAAAGCTGAGTACCTCAAAATTTATACTCACTTTTTATGATTCCCAGTAATAGGATCAATAAATAAATGCAACGAGTCTGCAATACAGTATGAATACGCCAAGCTTCGGTAAAACGCGGGCATACAGAGAGTACAACTTTGGTCATAATATTATAGGCATACTCTGTCTCAAAGATGCCACGAAACATTCATGTTTTTATCAATAAAAAAAACCCCAACCAAACGATTAAACAATCTATACTGTATTTGGATTTCAAATATCCGGTGGCTCCCGGGTCGCCGTTCATTAATTTTGTCTTGGTACCTTTTGTATGCTATATTGCGTGATCATGTACATGAAAACAAATATACTAGCACAGCACAACACAAGCGGAAAATACCGTCGGTCACACCGCACTTCTTGGTAGCAACCTGGTCACGTCAACATGTATTGCTGGTCACGGTAAACAAATGAACGCGCGCGGCGCTCATACACTTGACCGGACTAATAACCAGCTAAAACTAAAATCATTAACTCACTCAAGTTCAGCATCGGCCCATCTCCATTACTTTGTATTTTCCCCCCCCTAAAGCAATTCGTGCATCATCATGATTTCTATTCCAAGTATTTTCCGTGTGTATTTGTTACATAAAGTATTAGTGCATTGTGTGTAGCGATCAATGGTAGATAAGGTACAAAGGACTTGCACAAACATCATTTGCTGTAAATGGACCCGTTTCGAACGGGTACCCCTAAGTGATAGTCGTTCTCATGTTTTGTCTTTCACTTCCATATAACGGAAAAGTACTACTTAAATTATTAAAAAATGAGGCCTGTGGGAACGACTGTAGATGGAGACTGTACCATTTGACCTTGGAATATGGCAGTCTCCCTCTAATGGTATTTAGATGGCTTCCAACACCTTGTGAGTTTTGCATGCGGGACAAACACGGCACAGGATTTGGGCCAAATTGGGATGTTGCATCCCGATTGGGACGGTATCATAATCCCAATTGGAATGTTGGCTGGACAATGATTACGCTGTCTGTTACTTCCAAACTCGAAGTGAAACGAGATATAGTTACGACGGTCGGTTACGTGTCATTGCAGAGCTCTAGAAGAAGCAATTACCTTTTCGTATTCCGTTTGCTGATGTGCTATTTTTTGCTAATATACGAAAATTACATTTTTCTAGCCGAATGTTTAAGCCCCCCCCTAAAATACTATTCTGGAGATATATGACAGACAGTGCTCCTCTCTGATTTGGTCTTAAAAACCAATATTATGCCATAACATATTCGCCAATTTCCTTAAAGTCAATCGTTAATTAAACCAATCTACAGAAGGCAAGCCAAACATAATTTTCTCATATTTGGCTCTCAATGAAGATTATGTGCCTCAACCAAGTTTACAAACTTACTTTCAAGCAATAACGGCACATTTTGGAAGAGCGCTCCTAATTTTCAAAATTTGATATCTTTGCACAGTTCTGTTGGTAATTATCTAGGAAACTAAACCTGCGAACGAGAATGCTAAAAAATGCGTATTTATTATAAAATAAGCGATTTTGTAATTAGAATTGGGACCCCAGATTGTACTTAACGGCAGGGCTGAAAATGCTAGATTTATGTCCGTCCATGGTGAAATAGTGCCACTTCAAGAAAAATTATCTCTCAACTTCATTTGCCTGAACCAATAAAACAACTAATGGATGAGCATAGACACGTACATGGCGCTATTTCCAAGCTATTTCATCATGGAAGGCCTTTTGCAGCAGCCGTTGAATTATTATCGGAAATCTCCGATATTAATTATTCTAATTACAAAACCCCTTCGTTTGCGACACATACACGTTTTCGAGTTTTACATTCACAGGTATAGTTTACTAATCAGTTACCAATGCAACCGTGTAAAAATCTCAAATTTTTTGAAAAATTGTGGGCGCTCTTCAAAAAATGTGCTATTATTGCTTTAAATCCCCCCCCCAAAAAAAAAAGCCGGAAAAAAGTCTTAACACTTACAGAGAGCATAACGAAAAAAAAACCGCATATTAGCTGTGTGGATGGGGTAGAAAGTTACTTCAAAACAAAGAAAATCGTGCTAAAATCTCAACATAGAAAAAAATGAACGCATGTGTCATTCAAAGGGCTGTTGCTCAAATAAAAGTTACCTGCCTCCGTCATGTCCGTGGTCAGTGAAATGGTGGGGAAAAAGAAGAAGCCAAAGTTGCTAGGGAGCCAGCGAAATACTCTTAAAGATCACAATCTCTAAAAATCTCAATTCAATCGGTGACAGATGACAGGCGTGCTTCACAGGATACGTAATGATTTCGGAAGTGGAAATGAACCTGAATTGAATTAAAAACTAATGCATTTTGACCTGCTTTAATGCTACACCTAATCCGTCTTGCATGAAACCTAAGAGTTACTTTACACCGTCTTCCTGGCCCTTTTTCGGAAATTGACGTTCCCTGTAAAGCCTAAAGGCTGTAAACACCAGCAAACTTGACAAGCGGATAAGTATAAATAACAATCGCAGACATTTCTTGGGTTCAGATATAACATGGGTATATACGAGTAAAAGAGTAGGTACGTTACTTTGGAATAACAGAAAGTATAGTGTTCTTCCCGCAATGCACTTCTTCCATTGTAGTTTTTGCACTTGTTGTCACAAGAATTTGTAGTAACAAAAAGTACTTAAATTGCAAGATTGGGATGCGTTTTGTTCATTTAGGTACTTTTTGTCACTGTAAGTTCATGTGACAACCAGTGCATAAATAGTATTGGAAGAATTGCATTGTGGGAAGAACACTATACCTCCTCTTCTTTGGAATAACGAGTCATTTTGTTTCAAGCTCTAATGAATAGGCCTATATTTTCTTGTTCGTTTTCGATGCCTATATGTTACAATAGTAGACCTGAAAACTTTAAACGTTTGGACGTAATGGAATTCAAAATCTCCTCGCCAATTTGGAGTGAATCAATCTTATTTCCTAATGTGCCAATTCAATTATTCTCGTCACATAAAAACGTCAACAGGTAGCGGTATGAAGAAGGAAATTTATCAGTACGTGTCTGGATGAATTAGAAAAAGAAAGGTAGCTGGGCAAAAAAGAAAAAAAAGTCATTCGGAACAGCGGATATGGAATGTATATTGGCTACATTGGTTCGAGCTTTACTTGATCTTCATCACTCATGTAGCAAAATTTTCTAAAGTGATATAAAGTGATTTTAACCCTCGTCTACCGAAGGGGGGGGGGGGGGGTGGTTACCACTCCCTCTTCAGGTTTTTTCCCCGGCTTGCTAAAACCCCCTTTTTTGGTGCCAAATTATTTAATGTAATTGTCAATTGACATTTTCCGCTCATTTTCATCAAAAAACAAACATCCACCGGGGTATAGGTAAGATACAGGGTGATCCCAAAGTGATGGATGGGGGGGGGGGGGGTGGTGGCAACCACCCCCCTTCGGGAAAGAAGAAGTACTAAAAAAATACCCGAACACAACACAGGAATATCACATGGCTATGGTCCTCCTCCTTCTATTGATACCAAAATGAGTACCAACATGCCTATCATTACGTCACAATGACGTCATAAAAATTCGCATGTCAGCAAAACTGCCAATTTCCATAGACACACACAGTGAAAAATTCAATTTTTCGCCAAAAAGGTTAGGAAAATCAGATTTTCATGCGGTTTTTGACTCTACTTGATGGGAATGACTAGTTTTATATAACGACAGCAAATAGAGCTATAATAAGGTTTTTGAGTCTCTAAAATTGCGAAATATCAATTTTCCACCCAATATTCAGTATTTTCGTACTTTCCTCAACATATGACGTCATGGTGACATCATAATGGGGATGTTGGTACTTATTTTGGTACCAATGGAAGAAGAAACTCTAAGCTATTCTTTGGTACCAAATTTACAGGAATCGGGTGTTCAGTAACGAAAATCACGGGGGAGGGGGAGGTGGTAACCACCCCCCCTCGGGAGTTTTGTTACAAAAATGGTTCAGGTAGACGAGGGTTAAAGGAAACTTGCATTTAAATAGCCTTTTCTGTTCTGAAAATGTCTGATTATGTGATCAAAAAAGAGCAAAGATCTTACAATTTGGACAAGAAGGGCTGGAAATGGTTATCTTACCTGCAGGAGCCGATATAAAATCTAATCTTTTATTTTGAATTCATAAACAAAATTTTATTTTAATAGGTGAGCAGATTAGGATGGTATTTTTGGTCCGGAGATGGCAGGTCGCGTACTACAAGTTAGTTTTGGTAATTTTTTTGAAAAATATGACTAAGTGCTGACGACAATAAACCACAATATCCAGAATCCCGCTGGGGTCACGGTTTCTGTGTGTTTGGGTATATCGTTCCAATACGGCGTTCTTACGTAATCGCGATTTAAACACCTTTTAACTTTTTAAAATAAACTCTGAAAAGTAGCACTACTATTTTAATAACACGTGATCACTTACAGTAGCATAACAATAGAGGGCGCTTACCAAAATGGCTGACAATATGCTTGAGTACCTACTTACCACTGATTAAAATATATAGTCCAGCTTATTTATGCAAAGTAATGATTCGGCGGTGGTGAAATGTCACATACTACCGTACACATGGTACAGGCTAATATTGGTATTTTGGGAAAGTATGGATCCAGACAACATCGCAAATCATATCATATCATATCATTTCATTAATTGCGTCTTTACAAAATATCATTGTTCTAATTTTACTATTGATATTGATCAAGTTGTACTACTATTTTAGTAACATAACGTAACGTGACACTAGAGGGTGCTTACAAAAATGGCCGCCGTTTTAAAAAGGTACAATTTGAACTTGAGTTTTAAGTTTATTGGGGTGACATGTTGTGCACTACATGCTAATATTATATGGAACCTGACAACATTACCCATGAGCACTACCCCTAATCCCTTTTGGGGAACATATACTAATGGCGTCTTCAAATAGTAACCATTCTGCATCTTCGGTATATTTTTTCAGTATCTGCATTTTTGAATAATTTAAACACCTTTCTACCATTTTCTTTAAAATAAAACTTAATTGATTAACACGGCATTAAATAGCACTTACCAAACTGGCTGCCAATGTTCCTTGAACACAAATGTCTATTTATAAACCAAGAAGTTCAGTTCCTGCGAATAGACCAGCAACGTCTTAAAAAAAAACCAGTAGCGTAAAAGACTAGTCTGAACGGGAAATTTGCATAGCTCAACCGACCCGGAAATCGGGAAAAGGAAAAGAAATGGTGAGAAGAAAAAGTGAGGGAAAAAGCGAGGAGAAGGGAAAGAGGGAGGAAAGGCAAAGTCTCATATTTTTTAAAATAGTGAAATGATCGCACAGCCAAGATTACCCCTTCAGATTTTGGAGGCGTCATGCACTGAAAAATAGGGTAAACCAGCAAGCAAAGTGAGCTGGCAAACATGAAAGGTTTGTATTGAGCTGGGCAAAGTGATGCACACAAGGAAAATGATGAGCTTGCGAGCTCAACAAAGTTCAGTAACAATGGAGGAAATTGGATGGATGTCACCATATATTGAGCCCTCGTTTTCATTAGGGCATGTTCTGCAAGGCATGTTCTGCACTCCCATGGTCCAAGATTCATCTCCACACAATAGAATGCTTTGCACGCAAGCTCTGAAGAAGACAAGCCTTGATTGCAAAATGTCATGGAGCTTGTTACAAGCATTCCATGCTTGCCCTTCATGTAACAGAAAGTTCCTATTACTATCTGCAACAGATGATTCAATATATTTGAAATAGTCAACCCCTTAAGTTCAGCACCATATTAGAAAGATGGACTCTTGATTGCTGTCCTCATTGAGCATAGTATACTCAATCTTCTAAGCATTAAGAAAGATACCAATCCTGGCTTGCAGCAGTATCTTCTAGAAAAAGCGTAATAGGCGCTGGGGATGGGGTGGCTGCCATAGAAATTCTATTCAGCAGCATTGAGTTGTAGACTTTAGTGACAATTGGAGAGAGTACAAAGCCCCTGTAGCTGGAGATCCCCTTTCTTTGGCAGAGGTGTGATAGATGATCTTCAAAAGACAGTTGAGGCTCTTTTCCTCTGTAGGTCTCATTACAAACTTTCAACAGTTGATCATGGAAGTGTGGAGATTTCCATATACCTGTCAGAATATAGCCAGGTCAAGGAGTCTTGGTGATTCTCAACTTCTTCAGACATGTTTGGAGTTCCTTCGTGGTGAAAAGAGCAGTCCTGGACAGTCTGTCAGCAACCTTATGGTTGAAGAAGAAATCGTCAAGATTGATTAGAAGTACTGAAACAATGTCTCTTGACGCTGTTCAGTGGTATCACCTTTGATACGGATGAGCAGGGTTGCTTTATTGCTGGTTGCTTTCTCCTGGCAGGCAGCCAATGTTGACAGCAGTTTTTTGTCAACATAGTGGAGACTATCAAGTTCCAGTAGAGGCTTCACCAAAAATGTTGATAGTTTCAGATTTTCTCTGACATGAATGATATCATCCCAACAGCTAGTCTTCCTTACATGCTTGGGAAGCATGTCCAGTGCAATCTCGTAGCTGTTAGGATGTCGTATTTTTGCACTGCAACTCCTGTCTTCAAGCTCATCACAGAGAGTGTGAAACCTATTATGTACAGCATCTGCATATTATTCACAGAGGTTACTGTCTGTTGTTAGTATTTATCGTTTTATTGGATGTTCGGCAGGAGGTTTTCAATGGCAGTAGCTATTCTAATATTTGCAGGATACCATTCTGTGGTCAGACTTAACCCCCGCGTATTCATTTCGGATGAGAATTAAAGGTCCCAGGAAATGAGATGATAAACCTACTCCAAATCTTCGTGGGACATTTCATTGCAATAAACAGGGACAAAAAAAAAAAAGAATACAATCTATAATTATTTGGATTTTTTTCAAATCTCCCGGGTGGCTCCCGGGTCCAGCCTCTCATAATTTTGTCGTTGTACCTTTTGTTCGCATATATGCGTTGCATAGGTAATGAAACCGTTTTGTTTAATAGCACAGCACAAACACAAGCGGGGGCAGGAGGAAAGGGGGAAAACCAGTTCGGTCACAACAGCAACTTTATTGTAAGCAAAGGTCACTCAATCTGTATGCTGGTCCCGGTAAACAAATGAACGCGCGGCGCGCTCTACAACTTTTGACCGACTCATAACAAGCTAAAACTAAAATCATTAACTCACTCAAGTTCAGCATTCCTGCCAGCTCCATTTACTTGAATTCCCATCAATCCCATCATTGCATTTAATCATGGTCTTCATTCCAAAGTAGTTTACCGTGTGTATTGGTTACATCAAGTATTAGTGCATGTTGTGTAAGCGATCAATGGTAGTATACCATGTACAAAGCCTGCACCAACATCATTGTGTAAATGACCAGTTTCGACCGGTTACCTCCCATTAAAGTGATGTCTTTCTTCCTTCAGATATCTTTTCTTTCACTTCATGGAACGGAAAAAAAAAAGAATCCAGCCAGAGTGAATAATACTTAAATTATTTTTAAAAAAAATGATAGACTGTGGGAGCGTAAAACACTTGTCTGTAGATGGAGAAGAAGGACTGTACCAATTTGACCTTGGAATATGGCAGTCTCCTCAGATTGGGTATTTAGATGGCTTCCAACAACCTTGTGAGTTTGCCATGGGGACACAAAAAAGGGACAGGGGGGAACAGGATTTGGGCAAATTGGGAGGTTGCCAGCCCCGATTGGGGACGCGTATTCATTAATCCCAAATTGAAGTTGTGCTGGTGCGGACCATGCTTACGCGTCTCGTTACTCCAACCTCGAAGTGAAAAAAACGGATATAGTCTACGTCGGTTACGTGTCATTGCAGAGCTCTAGAATAAGAAAATGTACCCTTTTCGTATTTTCCGTTCTTATGTTTCTATTTTTTTTGCTAATATACGAAAATTACATTTTTCTAGCCGAATGTTTAAGCCTTAAGCCTAAAAATACTGTTCGTGGAGATATATGACAGAAAGTGCTCTCTCTGATTTGGTCTTAAAACAAAGATTATGCCATAACAGGAGATCGCCAATGTTCTAAAGTCAGCGTTAATTAAACCAATTGACAGAAAGGCACGCCAAACCATAATTTTCTCATATTGGCATATAAAAATGAAGATTATGTGCCTCAACAAAGTTTACAAATTACTTTTAAAGCAAATAAACGGCACACTTTTGGAAGAGCGCTCCTAATTTTCAAAAAGTGATATCTTTGCACAGTTATGTTGGTAATGTATAGGAAACAACCCCCATGCGAACGAGAATGCTAAAAATAAAAATGCGTATTATTATAAAATAAGCGATTTGTAATTTAGAATTGGGACCCCATATTGTACTTACCGGCCAGACGCTGAGAAAGTGCTAGTTGAGGCCCGGAACACTCACAAGCAAAAACCCATTCCATAAGCAATAAATCACAAAAGAACAAAAAGGGTGAAAGGGGGACAGGAAACCCTGAACGGAAGGAAAAAGGAGCCGATAAGTAGTGTGGTGTGAAAGGTCAGGGACTAACAGCAAGTCAGAAAAAGAATAAATGCAGTCTTGCGCAAAAGTGGATGTGGAAGGGGAACCAAGTGAAAAGAAGAAGAAATAAGGGCACATGAGCAGTGATAGGAAACGTAAGTGAACATCGCAGCGTGCCGCACGGTGCACGACGGAAATGGAACTTGCCCGCGAAGAGTGGCACACCTGAAGCGGAGCATAGGAATCCTCATCCGGCGCGGGTCGCTCGGGCAACAGCCGTCATACCTCCCACCCTCCTTAAGCCCCCCCACCCGTCGGTCTTACCTAACCGCGGCCTCGACACCCCCCGTAGGGCGCGCGCACGCGATCCCGCCCACACGGAGGGACCCTCTAGTGCTCTCCATCTAGCACTCCCTGCCAGCGGCTCTTGCTCTACCCTTCCCCCACCCTTCATATCCCACGCGGGACGGAGGATGTGCGGAGGCGCGACCGGCGCCCGGAGTGGAGCGGGCTGCTGTTTCACACTGCTTGGACCCCAGGGGGTCCCCGGGGGCATGCAAATGGCACCATCGCCGGCCCACGGCCACCCCCTAGGGGCGGACCGGGCCTGGCTGGGCTGCCTTGCGGCAGGCGTATCTGGGACCCTGGCCACCCGGCACTGTGCTGACGCGGTAGGGGGAGGATACGCATCCGTGGTTACGTCGGTTGTTTCGTTGCCACAGCTACCCGTTCGTTTTGGAATTATTATCGGAGATCTCCGATATTAATTATTAATAATACAAAACCCCATTCGTTGCCGACCACATACACATTTTCGATGTTAGTTTTTTTACGTCAAGGTTATAGGTTTACTAATTCAGTACCAATTTCCAAACGTTTTTGGTTTTTTTTGTTGTTTTTTTTGTGTTTTTTTTTTTTTTGTTTTGTTGTAAAAGTAAAAATCTCAAAATTTTTTTGAAAAAAAAATTGTGGGGCCACTCTTCAATAAAAAACATCGTGCTATTATGCTTTAAAATCCCCCCCACCACCCCCCCACCAAAAAAAAAGGAGGCATAAACTTAAAGTACGAGACAGAAGAAACGAAAAAAAAAAAAAAAAAAAAAAAAAAAAAAAAAAGCCCGCCACATTAGCTGTGGCTCGGATGGGGTAGAAGGGTTACGAGCACGGTAGAAAGTTAACGAACAGTTTGTTGGGGGGGTAAGAAATAAGGAGAAAGTTACTATGAAAGTGTAGAAAGAGAAAGTCTAGGTGGGTAGGTGTTAGAAAGTGAGGAAAGTTACGATTTAGAATATAGAAGATTAGAAGAAGGTAGAAGTGCGGGTTAGAAAAGTAGAAAGGAGGGTAAGAGGAAAGAGACATTTAGACAGAAAGGGTAGAAGGGGGGTGGGGGTTAGCAACTTAGGAGTTCGCAACTAGAAAGTCTTCGCCATTTTCAGGATCAGAGAGAATTAGAAGGAACAGAAGGAATCGAGGACCGAGAAATAGCACAGGTGTAGAAACAACCCGGGTTACTGGGGTTAGAAAGGCTCGAGCGGAGTACGAAAGCTGGGGTAGGGGATAGACAGTAAGTAGAAATTAGGAGGAAAGGAAAACGTAGTTACGGTAGAAAGTAGAAATAGAAAGAATGAAGTGGGTGGAGAAAGGTAGAAAGCAGTTTAGAAAGTTATTTTAGGAATCAGAGAAGGTAGGAAAGTTAGAATAGGGAAAAAGTTACTTCAAAACAAGAAAGGAAAGAAAAGAAAAAGAAAAAGAAAACAGTAAAATCGTGCCTACACTAAATCTCAACATAGAAAAAAAACCAAAAATGAATACGATTGTGTGTCATTCAAAGGGCCCTGTTTGCTCAATAAAAGTTCCTGCGAGCTCCGTCATGTCCGTGTGGTCAGTTGGGAAAATGGTGGGGAAAAAGGAAAAGAAGAAAGATAAGAAGCCCAAAAGGAGAGAAAAGAAGAAGAAAGGAGCCAAAAGTTGTAGGGATTCCGCATGACCAAGTACAGCAAAACCATCTTCGTCTCTCTATCTCAGCCGCCCAACCCCGACAGCACCTTAGGCAAGCACCAAAAACACAGATCAACCCCGGGTCCACGCCGAAATAAGAAGCCACAACAACCAGGAATTAGGGAGGGGGGTGCCACCAGGCGAGCACACAGAATAATGTGGAAAAAGAATCATGAACAAAAACCGAAGTTCCGCACCCCCACTAGACCAGACAAGAACACGATTCAGAAATACAAGATAGAGACAAGATAGAAAGAATTCCAGAAAGACACTCAGGAATACGAAGAAGAATAGAAGAAACGAAAAATTGATAGACACAACAAAAAGTTGGAGGAGGCCTAGAGACAAAAACGCAAACAACAGAACGAAAGAAGCGCGAAGCGAAATACTCTTTTTTAAAAGATCACAATGTCTAAAAAAATCTCAAGTTTCAATCGGTGTGGTGACCAGTGACAGATTGACAGGAGTTGACCCGCGTGGCTTCACCAGATACAGTAATGATTTTTACAAGTGGAAAATGAACGAATTGAATATTTATTAAAAACTAATGCATTTGGCCCTGCTTTCATGCTCACCTAATCCGTTCTTGCATGAAAACCTAGGAGTAATTTACCACCGGTCCTTCCTGGCCCTTCCTTTTTCGGAAATTGAACGTTCCTGTAAAGCCCTAAACGCTTTGTGTAAACACCGGCAAAATCTTGACACGCGGATAAGTATAAAATAACAATCGCAGAATTTCTGGGTTCAGGATACTAACATGGGTATTACGAGGTAAAAGATTGGTACTGTTACTTGGAATAACGGGGAAAGTATAGTGTTCTTCGCCGCAAGGCTTTTCCATTGTAGTTTTTGCACTTGTTGTCACAAGAATTTGTGTAACAAAAAAAGTACTTAAATTGCAAAGATTGGGATGAGTTCTCTCCATTTAGGTACTTTTTGGTCACTATAAATCTGTGACAAAATAGTATTGGAAAGAATTGCAGGTGGGGAAGAACACTTACCTGAAGGGAAGTTGTGTTTGTTCAGGGGGGGGAAGGGGAATGGCGATCACCAAACACAACCCAACAAGTGGGGACAAACAAGACCGAAAAAGAGAAACAAATGGAAAAAACAAAAAACTTTTAAAGAAATAAACAACGAGAGTATTTGTTTCAAAGTTGCTAATGAAATAGGCCGATATTTTTCTTGGTCGTTTCGGGATTGCCTATTGTTACAATAGGTAGGACCTGAAAACTTTAAACAACGTTTGGGGGACGTAATGGAATTCAAAATTTCTGCTCGCCACAAATTTGGAATCGGGGTTTTGGGTACCACCAAAAGTTGGGGGGGGGGGAGGAGGTAAAAAAAATAAAACAGTGAAAAATTCAATCTTAGGTCCTAATGTTGCCAATTCAATTAGTTCTCGGCCACAAAAAAAAACGTCAAACAGGTAGCGGTATGTTTTATTATGGGGAATTGAATTTTTGTTGGGAAACAGAAGGAAAATTTATCAGTACGTGTTATAAGATTTAAGAATAAGAGAGGTAAGTGAGCAAAAAGAAAAAAAAAAAAAAAAAACATTCGGAAAAAAAAACAGCGGCATATGGAATGTACTATTGGAGACATTGCGTTCGAGCTTTACCTTGATTTTCTTCATCAAGCCTGTAAGCAAAATTTCTAAGTGATTATAAAGTGATTTTAACCCCGTTCTACCGAAGGGGGGTGGTGTGGGTGGTTACCACTCACTCTTCGTTTTTTTTTCCCGGCTTGCTAAAACACCCCCTTGTTTTGGTTTTTTTTGCCCAAATTATTAATGTAATTGTTCATTTTTTTTTTTTTTTTTTTTTTTTTTTTTTTTAAAAACAAAAACATCTCACCGGGGGGTTAGGTAAGGATACAGGGTGATCCAAAGTGATGGATGGGGGGGGGGGGTGGGTTGGCTACCACCCACCTTGGAATGAGACAAGTACAAATACTAATCTAAATGACTAACACAACACAGGAATATCAACATGGTATGGTCCTCCTCCTTCTAATTGATACCAAAATGAGCTACCAACTGCCTTTAAATCATTACGTCACCATGAACGTCCATAGAAAGTTCGCATGTCAGCAAAACTGCCAATTTTCCCTAGACACACCACAGTGTCATCCACTATTTTAAGCATTTCATATTAACGAGCTCATTAACATAGTTGGCCCACCCCACCAGAGGGGATCTTGGAAAACTTGCACGAGTATTTCTGGTTTGTATTTTTATGTTTATGGGAAAATCAATTTTTTTCTCGGTTTAGAGTTTAAAAGTGTTAAAGACATTCCAAACATTCCAAGACAACTGGGAATGATGGTCCAGAGCTTAAGAACTAAGAAATAGGCATTTTCCACACCCAGGATTTTGCAACTGAGCATTCTTCATATGAGGACCACAAGGTCAATTTATTTGCATCAAAACAAATCATTGCCATACATGCAGAAATGAACATGAAATTTTGATAAAATATTTTTTAAACTGTGGTTTATGACAAATAGTAGCCATAGCCTTTTAAGGTTACCACTACTTATCTGTATCCAGAACCTATTGGATGGCGTCGGAAGAATTTTCCTGGAATTTGAGCACCAAACGAAGGTGGTATCAATTGCCATCGACCGTACAATGGCCAGGCCACAGTTCTTCCCAACTCAACACGTTGTCAAATTCCTTAAATGGCTTGACATATCAAGATTAAACATAAAAAAATTCACCAAATTTCAAGGCTTTTTCCGCTTCACATCAACTTCTTCAAACGTACCTATAATGAAGTAACCATGAATAATAAAATCTAGCCTGCCATAACCAAGACCCGAAACCGAAAACGAACTTTATACCGATCGGCGCATTAATAAAATACACATTACAATTACAACATTTTACAAGGCAAATCGAGGAACCAAAAGCGGATCTTCTATCGATCTGCTGACACTCACATGAACACGTTAAAGTACTAAATAATTAACAATGTTATCCGCCAATCGAGGACCAAAGCAATCTGGTAAAAGATCGCGGATATAAAATAAAACTCAATTACAAATTTAACCAGACAACTCGAGACCCGAAGAAGCGGGCTCTTATATCGCGATCTGTGGAACACTACACCACATAAAGTACTACAACATTACAGCCAGATCGAGATCCGAAGCGGACACTATATACCGATCTGCCGAACTCTATACCAATATAATATTCAAATTTACCAGCCAAATCGAGACCCAAAGCGGATCTTATACGATCTGCTACTATTACGCTGAAGTACCCAATTGATTAACAATTGAACCTGCCCCGCCAATCGAGACCCCAAAGCGGGTCTTGTACCGACCCTGCAAATACTATATTTCAAAATTATCCTGCCAAATCGAAAACCCAAGCGGAATCTATGTACGATCTGCCAAATACTTCTATAACACCAATAATGTTTATACCATTTAATGCCAAATCGAGTCCAACAAACCCGAGATACTTGTAACACCAAAACAGCAATTACCATATATCTGATACTGTTACAAGTTACACTATTTATTTTTACCAATTTAATTGCAAATCGGAGGACCCAAAAGCGGATCTCATACCGAACTGCAAATTACTATATATATATAGATTAAAGTTGGATGTTTGTTAAAACTGTATTTGGGAATGTTTAACTCAAATTAAAAGACCAAGGGCAAGCCCCAAATATGATTGCAAAAGGCGGTTGCCACATGGGAGGGCACGGGCGGGGGGGAATTTTCAGGAAAAACTGACCACACGTTCGCATGTGATGAAAACAAGATGCAATTGTGAAACAAAAAAAAAAAAAAAGAAAAAAACACCAAAGCACTGACCCATAACGCTACTAAGATAATCATGAGTCATTAGCAACCCCCCCAAATTACAATTACCCCTGAGCGAAACCGATCGATTGGCGCTTTTGATTGAAATGGCACCTATTTGAAATACAAATATCGAATCCTGGCAAGAACTATAAAGAATTAAGCGAGTAGGAACCAGACCAGACATACGGAGAGAAGAATTAGGTATTAGAAGAATTGATTACTGCCAATTGCCAGTCGGGGCGCGACGCCGACCATTCGGGCGACGACGAACAACGACACCAATTCTTTAGCCTGTTCACAAACCCGTTTTCTTACCGTTGCTTCATAAAACGTTTATTGTCCAACAGAGCTAAGAAATAGGCATCTTCACACCGGAGTGCAAACTGAGGGAATAGTTGTCAATGTCAGGACCACTAGGTCAATTTATTTTGCTATCAAAACCAAATTCATTTGCAAATACATTGCAGAAAAGAACCCTGAATTGATAAAGATTGAACTGGTCTGTCTGACAAAGATGGAGCCTTTATACCTTTTAAGGTTACCAACTATCTGTATCCACAGGACCTCATGGGATGGCTAGGAAGATTTTCCTGGAAGAGCACCAAACGCACGGAGTATTCAATTCATCGACCGTAGAATGGCCAGTGGGCCAGGTTCTTCCTAACCTCCACATTTGTCTAAATTCTCTAATTGCTGACATATATAAATATAAACATCAAAAATTACCAATTTAAGGCATTTTTCCGCCAAAAGAAATTTTTGGACACAAAAAATTTACCCCACCCCCCCTTTTTTTTTAAAACTTTAATATCAGAAACCACACTAGCCGCCGTGAAATTGAATGGGAAAGCTGAAATTCCACAGTGAATTTAAGAAAAACGAGGCTCTTAAACAAAGCACTCGATTAACCGTCAGAAAATCATCCAAAACGCACCAACAAGACGACATCAAATTGGGGTTGGAAAAACATGGGAAGTTACTTGAATATATGTGTGCGTTTAGCCAATCTTTGAAACCTGCGAGCATTATATTGAGATCAATGTACCTCACCGGCCATGGTTCTGTACACCTTTTATAATATTCCCGAGGGATTTTAAAATATGGACCAAAAAATAATACGCCTGCGGAGGGAGATTAACAAGACCTTTATGTTTTGCATGATATGTACACCACCGTTACCGTTACTTCAATTTCCTCTGTATCCTACAAAGTAAGTCTAAACCAACAAAATTACTTGGCAAAATGGACTTATAAGATAGTTAACTCAAGTTAAAAGACAGAAATAAATCCTGAACTTTAAAGCATGCTGCAAAAAATATGTCAGACCTTTGACTAATTTTTCACGCGAAGCGCATTTGTAAAAATTGCTTAAGGCTCACACCCGCATTTCTGGAAAAAAAGCAGAGTAATGCTGACATGGAATTGATATATTAAATAAAGAAATTAATTATCAATGGATATAGACCTAATATAGCCGAAAAAAAAGCATTAGAATTTCCAACGACCCATTCATTTTTATGGCACAACGTAAACCCCTTGTATTTTCAGTTTAAGACGCAGAGCACCTACTCGAAAGGTAATAAAAAAAAGAAAAATGTGAGGTGGCAAACCCAGCGCAGAAAAATGAAGAAAATGCCTAATTTAAATTTCTGACCTTAAATTTGACAAAACCACGACACCAAATGATTAAAATAGCCCGAACAAGACAATGCGGCCTATTTTCCAGATTGTTCCATGGCCCTATGCCCAGAAACAAATACATGTACAAAACACATCCAATCTAGTTTATGAGTGTGGAATTGCCTAATTGAACAGGCACGTGAATAAAATTGATTGCAAAAATAAAATAACCAGAACCAGACAAAAAAATTGAGGATACCGCATTCCATTGGATGCACACGGTATTTCCCTACACTACAATAAAACCAAAAAGGCTAGAAGAAAAGACTAGAAAGAATGCTATTAACACGGTGCCACATAGGCTGATTTGCATAATTTGACGGTTTAAAATTTGCACTGAGCCCTTTAATTAAATCAAAAGTACCGATCTTTTTACTGCCATTTGTTGTAATCAAGCGGCTACTCCCGTCCTTAAGTCCCTGGACAATGAAGGCAAATGATTGCAAAATGCAAAGGGATATTGACGAGGGCGCCTTACGAAAGTTCTAAAACGTAAACGCAATATAAGCTACAATAATAGACAGGGTAATTGTTCAACACAATCACTGGGTGTACTGGGTGATAAACCGAATGGCTGATTGTATGTTAATAATAGCCACCGTATCCCCTAGCTCTTATCATGTGTGATATGGCCACAACAACACATTAATATAATGGGCAGTACAAGATCCCTGCTACTTCCAAACCAACATTTTACCAGGGAATGGACCCGCAACTCTTCCCAATTTGATTTCTTATACAACATTCCAAAGCTATTTGATATGCCCAAATGTAATTGATTTAAGTGCAAAAATCACCCTGCAGAACCACCGATATGCCAGCCTAAATCTGAATGAAAAACCAACTCATACAATTTCAGTCAAGTCATGCGGTAGGCAATAATTATAAACTCAAAAACTGCAACATTCATGGATGGCCCGTGGATGTTAAACTCAACAGAGAATAGGCGCGGACTAATTGGTTGGGGAGCTTGCCTTTGGACCCACGGGTCCCCGTTTCAAAATCTCAGTGGGGCTAATAAATCATTGGACTTTAATTGCATACGTGATAATGGATAAACCCAGAATTACCCCAGTCACTTCATGGTTCATTGGGTATGGGCAAAGGACCATGAAAGATTCCTTGCCAATCATGTGTGTTTGTATTTGGTTAGTTTGTTTGGATGGTGCAACAAAGTTTGCTGATTAAGCTCCGCCCTCGAAGTTGCATTGTTTCTGTTCTGAAACAGTGTGTTGTAGACTATGGCCAATTAACCTATCGCTACTCTGAGATTAAATAAAACCAGATATTAATAATAATATGATAACAAACACGATAAATGCCCTGGGGACAACTATACTTTAACACAGCCGTTGGTGTACTTAGACGTTTCAGCCATTCGTATCGTATTGACAGAAAACACAAAAAAAACGATATTAATTACGTCGAAGCCATGATTACTCTGTCTTAATTTTGAAAAAATAATTGTGTAATAATTTACTTAGGAAAGAAATTTTGGAAATGAAGAAAAAAAATTGCCCCTTGGTTTGAAAAAAGCAGCAAAAACTAAGGAAATCTGATGGAACGTCCTGCTGAACATCCAATATGGCGGCTTTGATATGTGCTGTATATAGACCTTAACTAATATGGCCAAGAAAATTGATAAACTAAGTTGAAAGCCCTGCAATTATCATGTGTATTTGAAAGAGTAATTGTATAACAATTAATTACAGACTTCCTTAAAACAATGAAGACAAAATTGTCCTTTGGGTAACAAGCATAAAATTCTTGTATTCAGTTAAAAATCCAATTATGGCGGCTATGAAACAAATGTCCGGGCTCTAACCGTGGAAACAGAATTATTGACCCATTGATTGAATGTGCCTTTGCTTGCACCACGAATTCGTTGCACAGTTTTCATGGATAATTCCACTTGACAAGCCCGTCCCCTTTTAAGGGAATTTTTTCTTTATTAATAATGATAACGCCCACGAAAAACCAGCAACTCTGAAAAAATTTCGCAGGAACCACGAAAAATATTGCCTGTAGTTATACTCATTTGAACGTTCAATGTATTTTAAAATGACAGTTCAGGTTTCCGATGGGCCTATCTTATGTAGTAACATACCAAATGACCTAAAATTGCACAACATTTCATATAATAAACTCCCACATAAAGAATTTAGAGGATATAAACGGCTCGAATATTTCCTGCCACAATGCAAATGGAATTAATTTGTCTTTTGGCTTGTTCGCCTTTAAATAAATGACTCCCGCCATCAACTACAAATTTCATAACCACAGGACCCTTGAATCTATTAATGCTTCAACAGTGAAGCCAAAACAACTTAACTCCCTTTCACTATCCTGTACATGAAGATTTGACATACAGCTGTTTGACCCCATGCAAATTGTTTCTTTTATATTTAGAGTAAATTTTAATCAGTGGCGACACAATATTGACAACTGCTATAAGTAGGGGCATGCAAGAGCTAATACCTCTGAAGAAACCAGAAAAAATCCATTGCGGGAATCATGCCATATAGGCCTACAAAGGCATGAAATGTATCCTGAAGCGCCCTCTATACGCCAATTCTCCCTGGAAAGGCGTGTGAAACAGTATTTAGGAAAAAACAAATTTCAATGAACTTTCGACAAATTTACACAGGATGTAGTTAATGGAATAAATACCCAAAATAGTTGTAAAAAGTGTGTCGCCATTGATTCATTGATTTATTGATTATTATTGATTTTTGTTTTATTCCCAGACCAACGTAATAAACGTGACTCTCAAACAGCTGTGGATAACATTGGACGACTGATGCATTAGGTGCAATATTCGAAAAACCTGACTTAGAATTTGACCCAAACACCGCCAGAATTTAGTGTAACATTGGCAACTGGTTCATTAAAAACCGAAAGTCCGAAAAACCGAAATACCTTGCATTGTTGGCATGACTTGCACTCGCTGAGGTATCGCTACAGGAATTGGTTGCCGAATAACGACCATAGGTTATTGTCCTTGCAACACAAACTGTTGTACATTGGCTAACGGAGTCTGTCCTTGCCCCTGAAGTTGAACCATCGAGTGTTGATCATGACGCAGTCCTTGCCCTTACACGCCTCACGGTAAGCTTATGGCTACGCTCGCCATTTTGACTGCTACTGGCACCAACTTTACGCATTCCACGGTGGGTTCAACGAACTTACAGATACACTACTGGGGCTGCTTAAACCGGCTTAAACTACGGCCCTGCGATGTGATATGGTCCGTCTAAAAATGTTCCATTGAGTTCCAATGAATTCAGTAATACTGTTCTCCATCGCATTGATCCGCGAGGCATTTTTATTTGGAATGAAAAACAGACCAAAAATGCACCAATAATTTCTTGATGACTTGATCCAACAACCGATGTTCTGATAGCAGAACTATCTCGGGAATTTAGATGATTATACCAATGCTGTAGCACGATGTATCAAAACCATATAACAGTATCCGGGCACACCGCAATGGAGAATTCAATTGAGATAAACATTTACATCAGTAGAACAAACTTTTCAGAAAAATTGACCAACTTCGCATGTGATGAAACACAGATGCAATTGTGAAAAAAAACCCAAGCACTGAGCCAGAACGCTACCAAGATAATCATTGCGCCATTAGCAACCCAATACACAATACCTGGCGAACCGATGGCCCCGCTTTGAATACACCTATTGGAAATACAATAGCGAAAGGCCAGAATTAGATTGCACAGTCGGGCGACAACAATTCTGGAAACGTGTTGACAAACCCGTTTTCTTGACGTTGCTCTCATAAAAAACGTTATGGTGACGATCTCCAGATTGCGGCTTAATGATAATAATAGCAACAGCCAGGGAGACTCTTTACGGTCATAAAGCGCTATATAAACTGATTATTATTATCATTATAAAACTTGCAGTAACGGCTCGCCGAATGTCATCTAAACCTGAATAATGTCCTTTGTATGCTTGCTAAGGATGGTACATTTCTAGGTCTGGATAAACAAAAGGTTTTAAGTTTTCTTTTCATTTCAGTTAATGTTGTCACATGAGTATATTTATTTGAAGAATAAGAGCCAGCTGGCTCAGGATGATGGATATTAGAAGAGTCTTGATATTAGCATTACAAAGTAACGTTGATATCAGGGGCGCGCCGGGGGTGGCACCCCCCCCGAGAGTTTCAACATTCAGGACAAACAGGGGTTTTAAGCAATAAATTGCGTAAAAAGTAGGGTTTTTTTTGTTTAACGTATATGGAGTTAATTTATACTGTGTCGACCCCCACCCCCATGATGTTTCGCCCCTCCTATGATTTTACCCTGGCGCCCCGCCCCTGGTTGACTATTAATTTACGAAAATTTTACATTCCTGAGAATGCAGTGTTTTCAAAGGTAGGTGGGTATATGTGCACTCGCTGGTATTCTACAACCCTTAAATGTTAAATCTTAAACAAGAAACGTTGTAGAGCCTCGAACTGCAATCATTGGCGTACAGCACCAACCATTTCAAAATCTAAGTAGTGGCACGAACCACCAAACATCTCTGTGGACGCAATTCTAATCACTTCGCACATGAACAAAATAAACCACACACAAACCCCCCTATCAAATCTCGTAGTTTCAATGAAATTGACGCATTTTGACTTTGTTCAGCAACTGCAACAAGGATAGTACTTCGTTTCTGCACGTGCGCTAACCTATATTTCTTCAGGGACTATTACGCTGTGATTCGCAGTCATATTGCTTCCAAACTCGAAGTGAAATGAATTATAGTAACGTTGGTTACGTGTTATTGGAGAGTAAGAAAATTTACCTTTTAGTATTCTGTTTTTTTTTATATTCTGTTCTATTTTTGTTGTAAATTGAGAGTGTCGTTAATATACAAAAGTTACACTTATTTTTTTTACCAGAATATTTTTAAGCCTATTTGTAGAGAAATATGACCGAAAGTGCTCTCTGACTCTTAAACCGAAGATTATCCCACAACAGATTCGGCGAGGTTTCTTAAAGTCAGCGTTAATTAAACCGACAAACATGATTTTCTCATATTTTGCTCTTAAACGAAAGATTAAGTTTTAAAATTCACTTTAAATCCCCCCCCCAAAAAAGTCTTAACATTGACAGAGAGCATAATAGACTGGTTCCATTTTTCTAAAAGCAACTAGTCGAAGGCATTTTTGAGTAAAAGCAATTGAAACAGTGTTCTATATGGAAATTTTATGCTGATTCCAAATCTTCCGGTCCCCAAAGCTAATTTTAGGGGAAGTGTGCCTAATTTGCATAAATTCAAAATGGCCGCCATTTTAACATTTTTGTACATAACTCAAGATTTAAGGCTTGTAAGACTTCATTCTTGTGTTTATACATATGTTTTCAGGGTCAGAGAACACAACTAGACCATCAGTGAAGGTATTATGCCATATATTTACAATTAATTTTCATGAATTTAAAACGGCGGCCATTTTGAATTTTTATGCAAATTAACTGTCAACATGACTTAATGCTATAAGGTCATGCACCATGAGCAAAGTGTGTTACATGCTTGAAACTACCAAATATTACACGTTTTCACACTTGAATGAGAGTAAGTCATCAGTTTTTTTGAGATAGCTATAAAACTATATATTGTTGTAAAGCTAAAAATGTAAGGAAACAATTATGCAACTTGTATGTGCATATACAGGGTGCCACAAGTGTCATATATGGTGGAAAGGTGAAATTTTGATGTAAAAAAGTACAAAATTTTGTGGCAGTCTAATTTGTTACCTTCAATTAACATCATAGCTTAAACTGTTGTATGGGTCAAAATGAATGCCACATAAATAACAAACAAAATGAGATGTTATTTATCTTAATACATGGCAGGGTTACAAAGATATAAAACCAAAAAAATGCAAAAGCCCCGAATATCAAAAATCCCTAGACTTTAACACATGCCTCATTCGAAGGCACCTCATCCATAGGCACCACCCTCTGTGACCCAACTGACTTAAATTACGACAACTCAAAAAGTAAAGATAGCACAAAATTGAATCTGCTACCATATCAAAGCTAGATAAGTTCCCTTTAAAATGAAATATAAATCAGCTGAATACCTAACTTGGTTCTTATGATACAATAAAGAAATGTTTCAAAATATTTGTGAAAAGGTAACGCCACCCTCATTTTGTATACCCCAACTCATGGCGCATGACCATAACTAATGATCTAATTTAATTCCTTGACTCTGAAAACATATGTATAGACACAAGAATGAAGTACAAGCCTTAAATCTTGAGTTATGTACAAAAATGTCAAAATGGCAGCCCTTTTTGACTTTTTATGCAAATTAACTGATAGTTGACCTAATGCTATAACTAATGATCTAATTGTATTCTTTAACCCTGAAAACATTTGTATAGACACAAGATTGAAGTCTTTACAAGCCTTAAATCTTGAGTTATGTATAAACAAACATTTCCTCTCAAAATTCAGCTTGGGGACCAGAATATTTGGAATTAGCATACAATTTTCATCTAAAAACACTAACCCAATTGCTTTTTCTCAAAAATGCCTTCGTCATGTTGAAGGAAGCACTTTTTTGAGAAATGGAACCAGTCTATAACGCAAAAGCCGAATTTGAGCTGTGCGGATAGGGTAGGGGGAACTTTGGTTTTAATATATAACAAAGTTACTTCAAAACAAAGATAATCGTGCTAAAATCTCAACATAGAAAAAAATGAACGCATGTGTCATTCAAAGGGCTGTTGCTCTAATAAAAGTTACCCGTTGCATCCGTGGTCAGTAAAATGGTTGGGAAAAGAAGAAACCAAAGTTGCTAGGGAGGCAGTGAAATACTCTTACAGATCACAATCTCTAAAAATCTCAATTCAATCGGTGACAGATGACAGGCGTGCTTCACAGGATACGTAATGATTTCGGAAGTAGAAATGAACCTGAATTGAATTAAAAAACTAATGCATTTTGACCTGCTTTCATGCTACACCTAATCCGTCTTGCATGAAACCTAGGAGTTACTTTACACCGTCTTCCTGGCCCTTTTTCGGAAATTGACGTTCCCTGTAAAACCTAAAGGCTGTAAACACCGGCAAACTTGACAAGCGGATAAGTGTAAATAACAATCGCAGACATTTAGTTCTTTCTTGGGTTCAGATATAACATGGATATATACACTCTAAAAACAGTGTTTAGAAAGTGAAGGCAAGGTGGTGTTTCGAGTGTTGGTGTTTAGCAATTAAACACTTTGTGTATAGAAATCAAACACATGGTGTTTAGAAATTAAACATTTGGTGTTTAGAAATTAAACAGTTGGTGTTTAGATATTTGACATGTTTAGAGATTAAACGCATCTAAACGTTTTAAAACGTTTAATCTCTAAACATGTCAAATATCTAAACACCAGCTGTTTAAGTTCTAAACACCATGTGTTTAATTTCTAAACACAAAGTGTTAATTGCTAAACATCAACCCTCGAAACACAACCTTGCCTTCACTTTCTGAACACTGTGTTTAGAGTGATACGAGTAAAACAGTAGGTACGTTACTTTGGAATAAAAGGACGTATAGTGTTCTTCCCACAATACACTTCTTCCAATGTAGTTTTTGCACTGGTTGTCACAAGAATTTGTAGTAACAAAAAGTACTTAAATTGCAAGATTGGGATGAGTTCTGTTCATTTTGATACTTTTTGTCACTACAAATTCATGTGGCGACCAGTGCAAAAATTGTATTGGAAGAATTGCATTGTGGGAAGAACAATGTACCTCCTGTTCTTTGGAATAACGAAACATTTTGTTTCAAGCTCTAATGAATAGGCCTATATTTTCCTGTTCGTTTTCGAAAACTTTAAACGTTTGGACGTAATGGAATTCAAAATCTCCTCGCCAATTTGGAGTGAATCAATCTTGTTTCCTAATGTGCAATTCAATTAGTCTCGTCACATAAAAACGTCAACAGGTAGCGGTATGAAGAAGGAAATGTATCAGTACGTGTCTTTAAGATTTAGAATAAGATAGGTAGCTGAGCAAAAAAGAAATAAAAATTCATTCGGAACAGCGGATATTGAATGTATATTGGCTACATTGGTTCGAGCTTTGCTTGATTTCATCACTCAAATGGAAACAAAAAAATCGAAAGTAATATATTTTACGTAAAATTGCATTTAAATAACCTTGTCTGTCCTGCAAATTTGTAATTATGTCATCAAAAAGAGCAAAGATCTTACGATTTGGAAAAGAATGGATGGAAATGGTTATTTTACCTGCAGGATCCGATATAAAATCTAATCTTTATTTTGAATTCATAAACGTTTATTTTAATAGGTGAGCAGATTAGGATGGTATTCCTGGCGGAGATGGCAAGTCGCGTACGGTACTACAAGTTTATTTTGGTATTTTTAAAAAGTATGGTGCTGGCGACATCACAAATCAAAATTATCCAGAATCCCGTCGGCGTTCTTACATAATCGCGATTTAAACACGTTTTACCCTTTTCAAGCAGCACTACTATTTTAATAACACATGATCACTTACAGTAGCAAAACACTAGAGGGCGCTTTCCAAAATGGCCGACAATGTGTGTTGAAGGACTACCTACTGATTAAAATAGTGCAGCCTGTTTATGTAAAGTAATTGATTCGGCGGTGGTGAAATGTCACATACTACCGTACAGCTAATGTTGGTATTTTGGGAAAGTATGGATCAGACACATCGATTACAAACTGAAATTAACCCAGAATCCCTTTGGAGAACATATTGCTAATGAAGTTCCTTCAACTTGGCCACCATTTTGTGGTCCGGGTATATCGTTTCATGCATTGTGTTTTAACACAATTACATTTTTCTAATTTTGCTATTAATTTTATTAAATTGTACTACTATTGTAAGTACATGTATATTTAGCGTAACGGTGACACGCGAAGGGCGCTTACAAACATGGCCGCGATTTAAAAAGGTATCATTTGAACTTGGTTTGTAAGGTTTATTGTGGGTGACATTTTTGTGTTCTACACGATAATACTGTAACGGAACCTAGCATAGAGCATACCCATATTCCTTTTTGGGGACATATTCTATGGCGTCTTCAAATGGACACCAATCTTCATCTTTGCCGTATTTTTTCCGTATCTTTATTTTTAAACAATTTTTTAAAAACACTTTTATACCATTATCTTTTAATAAAACTTAACCTAATCATGATCGTAAATGCCCTTTCCAAACTAGCCGCCAATGTGCCTTGAACACAAATTTTCTACTTTATCAACCAATAAGTTACGTGCCTGTGATACACCATCAACGTTTAAAAAAGAACTCAGTGTATAGACTGGATACGGAAAAGGGTGGGGGGGGGACCTTTAAAAAAACTCATAAAAAAAATAAAAAAAATAAAAAAAATAAAAAAAATAAAAAAAATAACATATTAATTTTAAATATTGGAATGATCTGCACATCCCAAGATACTGCATTACAGACTACCCTTTCAGATTTTGGAGGCGTCCATACAGTGAAAAATAGGGTAAACCATCAAGCGAAGTGAACTGGGAAACATGAACGGTTTGTATTTGAAGCCTGGGCAAAGTGATACACAAAAGGAAAATGAATGAGCTTTTGCGAGCTCAAAGTTCAGGAACAATGGAGGAGACTGGATGGATGGTTTTTGTTTGTTTGTTGGTTTTTTTTTAGCCCTTGTTTTCATTAGGGCATGTTTCTGCACATCCCATATGATGTCCCATAAGAACGACCTTGAATCTCCTTTTTCATGGTCCAATTTCATCTCCATACAATAGAATGCTTTGCCCGCAAGCTCTGGAAGAAGACAAGCCTTGTAGCCTTGACCGCCATATTGCAAAATGAGGGGTTTTCGGGTTGGCCTGTAGGGTGGAGCTTGGCTTCCTGTCACAGAAAGTCTTATTACACTATCTGCAACAAATGATTCAATGTATGTATTTGAATAGTTTAACCCCCAAAGTTGAGTTTCAGCACCACATAGAAAGATGGGCTCTTGATTGCTGTCCTCATAGGTAGGGCGTCGTATACTCAATCTTCTTTCTTAGCATTAAAAAGATACTAATCCTGCTTGCAGCAGTATCCTTCTAGCAGTATCGTAAGATAGGCGCTGGGGAGGGGCCGGGTATGCCACCCCCAGGAAAATCTGCTTCAAAAACCATCTCCAACGGGGAAAATCTGCCCCAAACGGAAATTTGGGGGGGGTGTTGGGGGGCCCCCTCTGAGGGGCAGTTACGCCGTGGGGTTGACTGGGAGGGGGGGGGGCCCTGTCTCCAGGCATTCGCAAATCTCAGCGCATCTTGCAACTGATCACAGTGTCAGCAAGGTCATTGGCACTTCAAGATCTGTGAGATGCATTCTAGTCTGACACCTCGACTTTCTTTCTGCTTTGATAATGAGTCCTTTGCCGTTGTTAATGTCAATTGGATTTTCCCATGTATATAGTGTATCTGTATCTGTGTATTTTCTGCACAACTCTTCAAATATCCAAGCGTACAGGAAAGTGTGCGCATGTAGAGAAGTAGGTCGTACCTCTGAGGCTTTTGAGCTGCACTGCCTGTTTTGACAGAGTTGTATCTCGAAAGTTTGGCACTATAGCTTCTGGTAGAAATTCCAGTCAAGCCACAGCTTTAGGGAAATTGGAATACTCCGTATTATGTTCTCATTACACTTTATAATTTTTGGGAAGCTTGAGAGTTGAATGCTGGTACGTGATGACTCATGTTTGCGGTTGAGTATCACAGAAAAGTTATCAATTAGGGTACGATTGATTTTGTAAGAAAAATATCCAAACAAATTCCTCTCTAGTTTGCTGGTTGACACCTTGATCCAAACCTTAGGTCAGAAATTAATCAAGGAAGTGTCTTGATAGAATACCCTATTGGGGGTTTTTCTTTAACGCAAATTTTCCCAGTTAATGTGAGAGATTTTTTGTTTGTCCAAGAGAAGCACGTAGTTGGTTAAGTAATCAGTAGAGCTACTATAAGTCTGTTACCTGTAAAACGCACCGAATGTTATCTGTTTTGTCAACATGAATCTGACGAAGCCCATATACACTTCACACTTAGTTTTCACATGGTAGTTACAATGAGGTCGTTTTGTATGGTTGAGGACTCCCCGCCTTTGCAGGCCCAAAATTGCGTTCCTTTTTGATTACTTTTAATCAAGATCTGCCTGAGGTAAGGAGCTAAGGTGTCTTCCGCTGGGAAATACCAGCAGTTGTCAGAACTCTCTAGTATATATATATATTATATATCTATATATATATTATATATATATCTATATATATATCTCTATATATAGTATATACTATCATTTTTTATCTATTAATATATCGTATCAGTGCTCTCTTCGTCTTCTCCATCTCTCTACTCATCTGATCTCTATAAATATATATAGATGACCTTGAAAAGGCATATTACTTATTTCCTTTGTAGGTCTCATTGCAAAATTTCAACGGTTGATGATGGAAGTGTGGAGATTTCCATATAAGCTGGTCAGAGTCTTGGTGATTCTCAAACTTCTTCAGACATGTTGGAGAATCGTCAAGAGTGTCGTCTTTTTCGACTGTTTTTTGGCCGAGAGCACGATTGATTTACATCATATCTCCTTGACGCTGTTGCATGTGGAATCACCTTTGATACGGATGAGCAGGGTTGTTTTTGTTTGTTTGGCTTTCTCCCGGCGGCAGCCCATGTTGCAGCATGTTTGTTTTTGTCAGCATAGTGTTAACTATCAAGTTCAGTATAGGCTCATCAAAGCACATTTTGACAGCATCCGAGTTACCTTTGGTGTCTATTTTTCTTTGGGTGGAATTTTGTTGCTGCTAGTTTCAGATTTTCCCTGACATGAATGATCGCATCTCAACAGCTAGTCTTCCTTCCTTGCTTGGGAAGCATTTCCAGTGCAATCTCTTAGCAAAATTTCACACTGCACTCATGGGTTGCTTCACGCTCATCGCAGAGAGTGTAAAACTATTATGTACAGCATCTGCATATTTCACATAGGTTTTTTTAAAAAAACTGGGTTTTTCCCCCCCCCCCCCCTGCTGTTAGTATTTCCATTGTAGCTTCATTGGAATCTTCCGCAAGGAGGTCTGCAATGACAGTAGCTAATCTGATATCTGCAGGATACGATTCTGTGGTCATACTTAATCCCCCGTTTCATTTTGGATGAGAGTTAGCACAATGTCAAAGCACTGCAAACATGTACAACCCAGTGTGCCAGTGTCATTTTAAATCGGTTTAATTTTTACTCCTGTTTCCTATGCGTGTGGATGGGGAAACCGGTGGCATGATGATCAACATGTTTTTAAACGTTTTTTTTTTTTTAACAGAAAAATTGGCGTGATTCAGTATTCTTCCATGTATATAAAAGGCTTCAATGTTCCGATTTTAGCAGAATCTGCAATGAATTTAAACGTCTATATTTCGTAAAAGCCTATGGCAGCAGGCTAAGGTATATACGCCTACGCCTGTGGTAAAGGTTTTAAATTTTCCTTGAAAACACAACTAAAATAATTGTTGCCCCCCCAGATACCCAAATTTACTTTGTGAGTCTCCAAAAGGGTTTGATGGTAATTTCCGTTTCATTGGCCAAAGAATTTGCTTAAGGCCAACCTCAAACAAGCCTGCGGTGCTCCTTTTTCTCTAGTTCCGTCCCTTTTTAAATGTGGCTTTTTACCTTCCAGGACATTTCGTGAAGACGTAATGTTATTAATTTATTGTTAAAAGTATAATGTGCTGCAGTCTCCTTGATAATCTCCAGGCGTACATGTATATGCCTGGGCAACTTACATCGGGTATCCTGCATTTTATTCTCAATGCAAAGGTCACCAGTTCGATTATTTTTTAACTGTAAAGCCAATTTTATTTTTGTTCAGGTTGCAAATATTTACGAAAATACATGTCATTAATAATCATTCGCCTTCACATATCTCAGCTAATAATTCTAGTAGGATATGACACGTTGTCCAATCTTTCTGTATTACGTGTACAAACGTTGTCCACAACGTTTTTGTAACTTTTTGGATATAAGTAAGCACAACATTTCGACTCACATCGGAAGGTGTGGTGGGGGGGGGGGTGTGGTTGTGGCGGAATCGGGTCTGCGGCGGTGGTGCCAAGGGTGTAGGGACACTTTGGCAAGGCACTTTATCTCCTTTTACCCCGTTCATACTGTGAACGGGGACGTGTGAAACTGGGAGCTGCTAAGGGGATCATCACAATCTAAGTTTGCTTGATTCGGTGGGGGGTGCTGGGTGGGGGCGGTTGCGTGTGGCTATGGCTGGTCCTCGGTGGTGGTGTGCGGAAATGTATTGAAGTTGGTGGAGCCCAGCTCACTGTTTTTGAATGGTTGAGGGTCGGGCTCCACCACTTCACGAAAGTAGGGCACACATTTAGAATGTGATCCGCAGTTGTGATGGAGAGCCAACCTTGGGCCAGGTTGGCTCAGTACATATTGCTGTTGAAGATCAAAGAGAACGTGAAAGAGAGGAGGGGGGGATGGGTAAATTGAATGGCGAGTATAGGTCGGACAGAACACGTAAAGGACCGAAAGGGCGGGGAAGGAAAGAATACGACGACACCTGTGAAGCCTTTTCAAGGTCATTCATTTCCTTACGTTGAAGGTTGCTACCAGGTGGGATTTCTGTCATGGTTTGATAGTGAATTTGGTCTGGGGTCTTGGAGTATCTAGTCAGTCAGTGTTCCATGTCAGTAGAATGTTGAATGGAGAGCCGGAGAGTTAGCATAGTGCCGACAGAAAGGTCGACGATAGCGCAGTCTCTGTCTGCTGAGCTGATGTGAGTCTTTGACAATATTACGCAACAGGTGCCTTTTGTCCAACCCAGCCTTGTTCCCAGTTTTATATGAAATTGTGTGTGATATTCTCATCCGAGCACTGCATGGTGCATGCCTTGACGACTGGTATAAACTCAGATGTAGTGTACGAAGGCAGCCCGTAATGGTTCTCATGGTCTCGTTGAGTACCATGTGCAGCTTCTTTGTGTGAGAGCTATGCACCATATTTGGCCCAAATTGAGTTATCACTGGTTCTGAGTTCCTCAAAAATATAATATTTTTTATGTAATGTTTTTTTTAAGAGATTAAACACTTTTTGAGGCACTTATTTTTTTTGCAAGAGCGCCAAGTTGAAGGCAAAAAGTACTAAATTCCACCATAGCAACATGAATGTACATGCACGTACAATTCAATGGTGTTTGTGTTGCAGCTTTGGTTAGTAATAAAGTGTCGAAGTTTGATCTAACAAAATAGAAAACACTCAAACAATTATTATTATGATTATCTTAATAAATAACAATGACAAATTATTCAATTTGATTCAACATCATTAATCAAAAAATCGAAAATCTTTGAATGTTTAGTGCATTAACTCCATTTCAGGGCTAAAAGTCCCAAAATCGATTTATTAATTTACCTCGTAATCAGTTGCATCACACTTCCCGGTTTTTAGTCAGCCATAAAGCTGGGTTAGGGAATTTTAAGAAATCTGGGATGTTTTTAGCCATCAAAACTGTGCATTACTCAATTTCGAGCACAAAAGGTACTTAAGTCCAAATCGATATATTGAATCATCTGGTAATCAATTGCCCGCATCACATTTTTCTCACCATATCATCCTAAGTCATGTTTCCAATATCCCATGCTAAATTTAAATTGTATAATTGTATAAATGGGCATTATGCGTAGTAGTAATTGTCCGTACGGACAGTTTTGACTAAAATATCCCATTTTGTCCTTATTTGGCTGCTTTTGGTCTTTTGTAGGGTATGTTAGGATACCTATACCTGTTACAAACATGTAAAAATCTGACTTTTGATGATTTGTTTCGATATTCTGCTTTTCAAAGCACTGATAGGGCCTTTAAAGATGCGTATTCCGATCGTCTTTGGGGACCCCACCCCCGATTTATCCGGAAGTAGTATCGATTTTGATATCAGATGAAAGGCCGTATTTTTCTCATTGTCATCCTGAAATTTGAGACCTCAAATCCATTTCACTCCCAAGATATAAACAAAAAACCGCCGTATTCATGGTTTACCATCAATATTAGCACAGTTTGAATAGGGCTTTGCAATATGAATTATTGCTTCTACCATCAAAACTGCAAGTTTGTTTCACACGGTACTTGATGGGGTATGTGCAAGTGCTAGGCTCTGATATCAAACAGAGAACACAATAGACATAAATCGGAACAAGCACCTTTAAGTTCATTTTGCGTTCAGGTCTTTACCTTTTCATGCTATACCTTATTTCCGAAAAAAACAGCCACAATAACAACAATAACGAATCAAAAAACAAACTAAAAACAACACAAAGCAGAGAAATAAAAAAATAAATCAAAAATATAATAAAAACAAACAACCCGGGCCGCCACCCAGAACAAACAAAAACAACAACAATAACAACAACAACCAATGTGGTTTCGCCAGCCCAATAATACAAAAACTGGTCTGCCTGCTTTGTGTTTGAGGAAATGAGCCATGATATTTGTCACTGGAACGGTGATATGCATGGTCTATAGCCTACTGTATCAAGTAGGTCTACCATAAAACACAGGTCATCCATCCAAACACACGTTCCCAGCCCTGGGGTTCCCAGGGGTATTTCACGTATCCTTTTGTGCTCCTGTAATAACTTGATTTGCGCCTAGTGCCTATAGAATGTTTAACGGTAGATGGAAAAAACCTTGACAAACACTTTAATCAAACGTTATTTATTCAATCAGCCAGTTAATTCACAACAGAGTTCGCACATAATCAACAATTTATGTAAAATACTAAAATATCTACTGGCAGGATAAAAGCCTACAACAAAGAAATACCCGACCAGCGAATCTCTTCAAGGCGAGTTAAATGTGGGATGGAACTTCCACATACAGACTAGACGTGACATAAATCCAAGAAAAAAATACAGCAAGTAAACTTGCGTCATCCCCCTGGCAAGATGGCAGTCTGGAACATGACCTCAGATGACACTTGACCTTGGTCCGTGACTTTTGACATCCTCCACATATGAAGGAAACTTTATTGCACCGTAACCCCAAGTCTGGTTTAAAACGGACGTCAACTTTTCGAAGAATACGGTACCTCAAAAGCGAAAACCTAACCAAACTGGAACACATATACATATAAAAACCTAATCAAACCTAACCAAACTGGGACACACATACACATACGGATATGTGCGCTATCGCAAAATCCCCCTAGTGCTTTTCAAGCCAGCGGGATAAAAACGAAAATTGTTGGATTGGAACAAATAATTTGGAATAAATAATGCTGAATGACATATCCCTGACGATCAAAAATGACTACCAACCTGACGATCACCGCAAAAAAGAGAATAACGTTATTTGTGCTGTTAGATCTAGGAGCAATTTCCCCTTAAACACAAGGCAATGGTCCGCTCCGTGATTTTTGAAAAGTGGCAAAATGGCATTTAGGGATTTAAGGGATGTAACAATGTTTACCAGATTTTCTTTCACAATTTGATTGGGGCATCTGAACAAGAATAGTTGATATAAAACTTCAAGGTCAATATAATGTCATCAAGCGAACAAGATACCCCTCAAAGGGAAGCAATTCAACTTTCATACCCTTATTGGAGAAGGTCCACAGGGAGAGGTCATTAACAAGGCTGGGTATTTAATTGCCAGTTTTCGAGAATGGGCACTCTGGATATTTGTATCACAAGGTGATTGTAAGGTAATTAATAGGCAACTTATTACGTTAGAAATGGGTCAAATTAGTGTTTAGAGATTTGACATGGTTAATTCCTAAACACTTGGCATCAAAATGTAGAAACCACCTAATTGTCAAATCCCTAAAACAGTTTAGATTTTAACATTTTTAGATATTAAGGTGTTTAGATATTAATTTTTTATTTTTTTTCAAAAATGTTAGAAAGTGGGGCAAAATAGTGTTTAGAAAAGTGTTTAACTTCTAAGCACTGTTTTCAGTGTAGCGTTGCAAGAGAATAGGTGCATTGCATTAAGCACAATCTTAACAGCTCCTTGGGGTACATGATAAGCTTCCAAGTATAAAACAAGAAGAACTTTCAAGATGCAGAGTTGCAGAAAGAAAACTTACCGGATTATTTTTTTTTTCAGGAATCCTAACTTTGTTATTCCAAAGGAACCCATGTGCACAATCCAATTAACCAATATCACTTCTATTCAATTTTACCCATTCTTCTGAAGAAAGAAACAAAGAGTAAACGGGACTCAGAGACCTATCTTAAAGAACAAGAATACAATTCATCGGTTTCGCGGATGGTCATTTCAAAAGGGAAATAATTTGGAAAGAAATTAATATACTTTATTTAAAAAAAAAAATCTAAACTTTGAAAAAAAAATCTTTAGGTATAAGGCATTTAGTAACCTTTTTTAGGTGACTTGTCCGAACTTGCATTGACTTACTTAAAATCACAATAGGGTCTAAATTAATGAATAAACAGCAAATGGAGACGCACAAGATGAAGAATAAGATATCATGTATACATGTTACATGAGTAATCTACATGGGACCTATTTGGTCAAATATGGAGTTTTGACCATTTAAAGGGCCAATAGTCCGATCGCCAATAGCATCGACCGCAGGGACCCCAGATTTTACCGTAAGTGGCCAAAATGCGGTATTAGAAGGAAGAAAGCTACTATCGTTCTCATTTTCCCTGGGAAAATCCAAGGGTTTAAAGGTAGTTTTGGTTTGAATGTTATGAGCGAAAATATGCAACAATTTGTCGACCAATATTAATTGTACTCTAGTGAGATACAAATCATATTTTTAGCTCTCACATCAAAACGGTGTTGAAATATCCGGTGGGAAACTTTACAGATGGGGGTTTTTTGGTTTGAAGGCCATTCTATCAAGATTGAAAAATCTATAGACTCAAAATCGGGTCAATCCCCCTTAAAGCCACTATCAGTGATTCAGCAATGTAAACAAATCGCTCCCCTTATTTTACGTCACAAGTGCATTTTTTCTGCACTGTTGTATTGGAAATGGTTGTAGTAAAGACCCCCCCCCCCCTGTAAGTGGCTAAACTTAAAAACGCGTATTTGTCAAGAAATACGATTTTTATGCAATGTTTACTAATAAAAGTCGGGAATCCGACTTTTATCAGGAACAAATGGCATCTTCAGACCGCTTTAACAAATGCTTTAATGTCTTTTTTAAACGGAACAGTGATATAAGGTGTTGATATGACCTAACCACTAGCAATTTAGAGGCAAAAATTGGCATTTTGAATTTGAAAAAAAAAGTACTGATTGTGGCTAAGCTCTTTGAAATGTATGACGATAGGGCTTGCAATTTTGGCCCACTTTATCAGAATATTCCCAGGGACTCAGTATGAATAAGCATATCATGTTTCTCCTTTTATGAAAAAAGGCACAATCTGCCTATTTTTTGTGTTTAGGGGAGGGCTATTGAACACAAATGGAACACTACAAGGTTTGTCCTCCAAAAAGTTGTGCAAGCCAAACCAAACTCAATTTCTCAAAACCATGCACAATTAATTTATACCATTGGTATAATATGAGTAAAATACAAGTGGCGTCGCCAGAGGGGGGCAGGGGGCAGCCCCCCTCCAATAATTGATTTCTCGTCGTTGAGATGAGCCCGTCGGTTCACTCGAAAAATTCAGGTCATGGCAATTGCAGGCCGGATTGTCGGAAAAGTATAGGTTTTAAAGTTCAATGGACAGCGTGGTGCTGTACAGTAAATTTTACAAAATCGTACAACAATTAGCCATCAGAAGACATTTAAAGCATATAAAACCACAAATTTCAAGAGGGGGCTTCTCCCCCTCGACCCCCACCGGGGCTTCGCCCCTGGACCCCTAAGGCGGTCCCTGGAAAACTACCCGGTTTTGAGATGCGACACTGCCCCCCCCCCAAATATGAAAATCCTAGAGCTACGCCACTGGTAAATCCTATGACACCAATCTGCCTACGCAAGCCAGGGATTTGACGAAACTTAAAAGTATCTATTTCACCATTCCATGGGATTTATTCATTTGACCATTCCGATTCGGGTGAGACGATTTTACAACACAATTGATGTAATGCTGTTTTCATGGCATACCATTAAATATTTACAAACAAAATGACAGAGATAGATTTGTAAATTGATTAATGGTAAATAGGCATTGGAAACAATAAACAAAATGCAGTCGGCATTTAAACAATTCATGATCACGCACAGATCAAAACGTTGACTTTTATCTATTGGTTATCTCTACCTATGCAGTTAGTTTAATTGATATAGATAGATATAAAAATTCTAAATCAAGTGGCACTATTGGAGGGAATATCAGAGTCACGTTTATGTTTACAAGAAAAGAACTTCAAATAGACTTAGTGACATGAAAGTCCTCTTATGCGAGTTAGAATCATTACCCTGATCCAAATGTGTAATGGACGGATTTCCCTATCTTTATAATCGTCTTAGCTTTTCAAGATTTACAAATTAAAACAATTGGTAAAATTCCATTCATTTCCATGAACTTAGGTACGAGGATCAACACATTATGATTAATTCCACTACTAAAGGTTGCAACGAAAGATTTGGGAACATGCCATATTTTGTGTCAATGTAATGACCCTGCTTCTAGATAAAACCCCCAATAGATTTCTTACATTGTATTTGCTACAGAAATGCTTGAAAGTGAAAACAAAAATATGTAATTTGTTTTGCTAATTTCAATATAAAATAATAGGCGAATTTAGTATCTGCACCTATGTTTTAATTCGAAAGTCATTGAATTTTTGTAACAAAGAAGTGATTCTCGGTAATGTAACTTTTACATGAGATATTTTTTATGGGAAAAAGCTTTACATTAGTGCAAAAATCAGAATTTTCACATTTTTAGGAACACCGGTGATGTGAAATCTCCCGTTGCACTTTAAACACCTGACCGGAATCTTAAAGTTTCTAAAAAATCCATAATTGCTTAAAATCTGTGTAATCTAAAACGACATTTTAACAAGTAAACCTTTACAATGGTATTGTCAGCTTTTTAAAATTATTATTGCTTAATATATGTAACATTTTTGTTTGCAAGCACTCTATTTATTTAGTAGAATCACCTGCAATTTCTGGAGTTATGCACCACGATTGAGCCACGCAGACGATTGATGCACCGAAATTCACTAATGTGTAAATCCCTTTGGAATTGGTGGAAAAACAGAATAGTTTGTAATAAACGTCTATACTTGGTTTGGCGGCCATGCGGATTTACATGGCATATGCATGATATTCACAAGGGGATATTTAATGTGATCATATTAAATGAAAATACCCATGTGCAGGGTTTTTGAGCATTGAAGTTTTTGCTGCATACTTTTTGGGGCACCTGTATCATGACGCAAACCTGGCATACAGTGCAACATGAGGCCCCGATCCTGAGGCAGACCTGGTTCGAGCTGCTTTGCGCCATTCGGCATGCACTTTTGTCTAGGGGAAAAGCTGGTAAACTATAAATCTATTGCAACTTCAAGGAAGCCTTGCCACGTAACCAGATTAACACCTGACAATTTGTTACGCCATTCAAAACGGTTCTACGTTATACCCGCCACCAACTCGTTGTCTCGTTAAACTCGTCACTGTGATTTATTACATGCCGGAAGGCCCCATGGTACCCAAACTTCAGGAGGTAGATTTTGATATCTAAATTCTCGGATTAGAGTTTGAAATAAAGCGTTCATTTTTGATATTTTTTAACTGCGAATTTTTGAGAAAACAAAACACCGACACGTAAAAGCGAAACAATTTAAAACTAAGGAGAAAAAATATATAGTTGATCTCTTTCAGGTGAAACCATTTGTTCAGCATTAAGATTGAGTGAAGCTCTTTATAGAGAAATTTAGATTATATTTTTACAATTTCATTAAGAAAAAAAAACCAAAACATGCAATTGGTTAATAAGCACTGACATATAGTTACCTTCGCACTATCAACACGGTATTGAAGCGGCACCCAAAGAAAGTTATTCACAATGCAATAATTTGGAAACATATAAGTAAAAACCAAAAGAAATCTATAAATAATCTACAATACCAAGTTTTAACAAACTGACAGTAGGCACCCTCATAGCCGTTTTGTCGGTAGGTAGATTCCAGAACAAATTTGAAGGAAACTAAAAAGCGTCGTTCTTGTATAACTTTAAAAATTAATTTTTTAGGTTTTTTCTTTTTTTAATTTTTTAATTAATTGGGTTAATTTAATTATTTGAATTGGTTAAATTGCGGCTTGAGTGAGGACGTTCCAATACGTTGGGAAAGCTCTGAAAAAAATTAATAAAACGAACAATCACACAATCAAATAACAAAAAAACGAAACCAAAAATATGAACCTAAAATAACTAAGAGTTGAGCCTGCCGGACTAGTTGAAATAAACGGTGTTCACATGTGCGCGTTTTTTGTCTATCTAATCCCAGAAAAGCGCTTCTAGTTGTGAACGCTGTTTTTGGCCTATGCCACGAAAGCGTTGATTTGAAATGTGCCTAATTGTCAAATGCAGGTAGAAATTGGTCACATTTCATATGTTAATGGTTATTATTAGAAATATTGGGTTGGCGAGTTGGCTTATGGTCTTTAGTTATTTTAAAAGGGTAGGTTATGGTTTTTCTTAAATTTCCCTAAATAATAAATAACAATTTATAGCCGATAGGAGGCCCTATTGTATTCAAATTTCAGGAGTATGTTCAAATTCTCTATAATATATTTAAAACAAAAAGTTTTATTTTTGCGATGGTTTCTTAATTTTTAATTTTGACAGAAAACTTAAGACACCCAATACCTTAAAATAGGAACAATTTACCTTCAAAACGACGGAGAATTTGATGATTCGCTTTAATATGACACCTTAGAGTGTGCAGTGTAGTTCTTTATAATTGCGTTGATTCAGGTTGTAGTCTAGTATTTTAGAAAAAAAAATTTTTTTGCAGAAACTATTCACAAGTACTGACATTACCTAGCAAGCAACATGTATTGGCTAGCACCAAAAGAAAGTATTCAATACAGTTTATTGAAAACATAATAAAATGAAAATAATCTAATAATAATCGTTAACAAAATACAGGTTTGTCGGCATTTTCTTCTTCATTTTTGTTCATTTTGCACAAGTGTCCAAATTCTGTACCGTGAAGTCTATGGGAAATTGAAATAATAACCTTTTATTTTCTAAACAAAACGATTCTTGAAAAAAAAAACCACATTCCCATTCAATTTCTCAACAACATTTAATCTAGGAGCAATGTCAAGTTGACTATAAAATGGTATTGATCACGTATTGAGAACAAAGGAAAAAAAAGATATTTCTCGAAAAAAAAAATTAAATATCATTAAAAAGATTAAAACAATATATGTAAATTAAAATGAAAGAAATCATCACTTATTATATTCAAAATGCATTATTGCACAAAGTAATGTTACGGCGCACATTAATGCATGGACCAGTCGATCTCCAATGCGTTCATAAATCGTTATATGACGACCCAAATCACACGGCCAAATCATTGCAAGCTGAGGCTGACCTGGTTGGATACAGTCGAGCGGCTTTGCTGTCACCTTTTCGTGTACTTTTGTTTCAGGATAACTAAGAATCTATTTAAATAACCAGAGCATTATCGGGTGGTAACCAGATCACACACTAGGCAAATTTGTGACGCCATTCGAAACGGTCTATGCTATACTTCGCAAACAGCTATGTTGTTTCCCTATAAACGCACCCACGTGATTTATTGAAGAAAGACACTTGACAACGAAACCCCCGTTACCTTCGTTCAATCGAGAGGGGTAATAAAAACAATGATACAAGAAGTGACATGATTATATTATTGTAGAAGCATTGTCCCTGGGACTTAACACATTGAAAAATATTGTTTTCGGATTTTTTGAGAAAGGTTTAGAGGATATAGTATAAATCGACCTAAATGCATAAGTGATGATACTTTACTGTATGGATTAGTTTTAATAAAACCGAACTCTCTCTTATGAAACTGATTAGTGTCTTGCAGTAGCGATTTGTATAATTAAATAGGGAACATCCGAAGTAATTAGATCATTTATGTGGATTATAACTTATATTATCTTCATAAAGCTGTTTTGTGAATTTTCTTGCTTTTTGAAGGCTAAGGATGACATTTGATGGACAGGTTTAAAGCGGTTTTATTCCGTGTTACCACCATCCTCGTCCCCAACATACTGAAAAAAATAGGTTTTTGTCCATCTGCATACTTAGTATTACAATGTGTGTCTAAGCTGACGTGTTAGCAAGAAATGGTATTTCATTTATTTTTTTTATCTTAAAGAATTTTTGCATGACACATTTACACGCATTTGCACCACGACGCAAGATCGGTGCGGAACAGCAATTTTGGATATTCTATTGCGAATCCTAGAACAAAAACAAATGGAGTAGGAAACATGAAATACACCTTTAAGGTATAATCATTCACTCAGATCAAAATCAGAAAACCATTGGTGCATGACCTTTTCTACAAAACCTGATATATTAGTCTAACTAAAAAATAACTAACTAACTAACTAACTAACTAACTAACTACCTAACTACTGAAGGACTGAATGATAACTAAATAAATACGTAAAGAAATAAAATACATCCAGCCATATCATAGCCATGCATACAGACATACATACATACAGATGCATACATTACATTACAAATACATACATACATACATACCATTAAATACATAAATACATACAATACATAATAACATACATAACATACATACATTACATACATACATAAATACATACATACATACATACATACATACACGTTATAAAACAAATGATGTGTATTGCCAGAGGGAACCATTATTGGGGTCATACATGAGCGCAAATTTGAGCGAGTGCTTCTTGGGTTCAGCGAGAATCATATTCTGGATTTATACTGCATGGGGGTAAGGAGGAGGAGTTTTACGATGTATGGTACGAGGGTATGTTCCTCAATCATAATAAAAACATGAGTGATGGGGCATTTATGAGCGTGCGAAAATGTCACATTTGAGGGTGTATTAGAGAACTATGACCCTTCATCAACTGCTTCTATTTCTATACGCCAACGTTGCAGAGGAACTGAGCTACAGATGAAGGATGGATTTTATATAGGATAACGAAACTGCTGGAATATATTTGACTTAGAACTCCTTTACTTAAATTAAGATCGTCTCTTGATCTTAGTTTGTGGTAATAGTGTAATTATGGGGCCATGTGCAATACAATCCTTAATCAAAAAGTAGGACAGTTACTGCACCTTTGCGAGTCTTGGTTTATCGCGTATTTAGTCAACATTTTGGATTTTATTTCCAGCGTGACCATAGTGACTGTGTGCCATATTCCTGTACTACATTTTATAACGACGAGTATTAAAATAGTGTCATGAAAACCAAAATAAACACCACATAGGCAGATGGAGTTAAAGGCATATCAATTGTGTACACTGGTTCTTACGAAGTTCATGGGGCACTGCATGCAAGAAACAGCGAAGACCAACGTGATCAAAAATGAACACGGACACTGAACATGAAAGCAGTAAGCAAGCAACCGACCAAAAGGAACACTGACAATGGCTTAGAGCAGTAAGCAGCCAAGTTAGCCAACCTAACTAAAAGGAACACGGACATACGGACATGAGTTTTTTACTTTTAAGACCTTGTAGTTGTACAAACTACAAGGTAAGAAACATTGGAAGACTTGAGTGTCAATCTATATGATATCACTCCTTATGACACCTTACCTGGATACCTCAAAATTTCTCGTTGCCACTTTATTTTTAAACAAAAGGGCTTGTCATACTATGGCAAACATCTGTAAACTAGTTAAAATGATTTGCAGGAAATTCTTGTGAAAGTTAAAATTGATCAATAGGTTCAACCACGGTGTTGCATTATCGCGCTACAGATGAACAAGGGTTCTTCTTCTTATTTTGATGTTGAGTGATAACCCAACATTCAAAAGCGCAAAAGAGAAGAAGAAGAAGAAGAACAGAAGAAATGAAGAAGTAATAGAAAGAAAAAGACAAACAAGAAACTTGCAAGGTAAAAAAAGAAGGGAAGAAGGAGACTGATTAATTGACCCTCGCCAATTAAGGTAATGGGCTCCATAAAAAATATTTTTTATTATGGTCCCCAGAGAGCTTCATATTTGGTATGTGACACTGTGACGAAAATAGACGATTGCCAAAAACAAAAACCATTCCCAAGATATCTCATTTGCATAATAATGGCGGCCATTTTGGATTTTTATGTTTTATCCCGGGGTACTCCTGCCTCAACGCAAAAATTATTTTTTTTTAATTTTTTGTAACCAGAAATAAGCTTAAACACACGAATTTTGGGATAACATAGCCCTTTTTTCAATTCGTGTCCCATTTGCGTTATTTAGGCCCAAAAACACGAAAAAAAAAACGTAATTTTTCACCAAAATTTTGAATTTGTGGGTAAAAGGAGGTATTTTCAATATAATAAAAAAATGAAAAAATTGTTATCCCTAAATTATTTATAGGACTATTTTCATTCCAAATACAGATTCATACATGCTTCCGTTTTGAGATATGGATACCGGGATAATTGGGAATGGACATTGTGAAGAAAAAAGCATTTGAAGTCGAGAAACCACTGTTTTAATTATTATGCCAATTAGGTACAGGGTCAACATTCTAAAAAATGTATTTAAAATTGAATTTAATTTCCCCAGTTTTTGGTGGATTTGCGTGGCAAAATTGCTTTATTTTTGGAAGTTATTAATTTTTTTCTAAATAAAAAACGTTAAAAATAGGGCCGCTGGAAAAAAACAAAAAAATACATAAAATATTTTTTTTTTTAAATTACAAGAATTGCGTTGGATTTCTGCCTTTGAGTGACCTACTTTGGAACCGCTGCTCGATTTTGGAAATAAAAAGCAACAGAAAGATAAAATCTAGAGGCTGTCTTGTAGGTATAATATCTAAAGACCCCCAATAGAGTAACTACTAGGTAGACCTTAAAGCATCGTTTTTCAACAAGAAGTACCACACGCCTTTGAGGAGGCTTCTTGGACCTGTATTAACCACCCCACACATAAGCAAAATGAACGCTGTAGGGATAACTATCACATAAGTGTTGCCAAAAACAAACACTCTGGGGTACCAAGACCTAACCACATAACTGCAGGGATAAACCCACACGGAAGAAAAAATCCCCAAATGTCAATTGTAGATAATTTTGTTACCCCAAGAGTAACATGTAGGGCCTAAACCCCATACACATAACACGATACCAACACATTCCCACAACCCCACTTACAACCGCACCCACACATCACATAATTGAAAAGGTTGTTAGTCCATATTTTTCAGTAAAAATATCAGCATATATTATAACAAAATATTTTCTCTATAATTAACGACCATTTTTCAGTTTTAGCTTGAAAACTAATGTTTAAGCCTTATTACTTTCCTTTGTCATAAAAATAAATCAAGACTGAAATCGAAACACGTGTACGAATGATGTTAATAATAATAACAAAGCGCAAAGTTCCTGTGAATTGGTCTACAGTTAACGGAAGAAACAGGAAAAATACGTCATAAATGTCACCTATGGACATCAACAAGGTATTAGGAGTTTGGAAACAGAATGATGCGCTACGTGTTGGCTTGTATAATGACTTTGTCGAAATTATAAGCGAATGGAAAAGGGTCATGTGGCCGAATCAAGTAGACACTCGGAAAAACACATTTTGAGACCCTGAAAATAAGCCTGTGGGAATATTTTATCGTTTTTTGCAGGATTGGTAATTGAATTAAAACTGGAAAAAGGGTTTTCAGGGACGTAGGAAAGTATATGGATGGTTGAACCTGAAAATCATAGCGCGAGTTCCGAACCTTAAGGACCAACAAACTATCAATAATAATAATATTAAAGGTACATTACTTGACTTAAAAAATTAGTTCGTTATAATTAAAACGTTTTTAATCCAACGCTTATCTAATCATATCGCTTTGAGAGCGTAGACTACGGTTTCAAGTGTCATGAACATGCGATGAGGTATTGCAATTGATTCGCAATTGATACGGTATCAAGTGCATACCTCAGTTGTATGTTTGTGACACGTTAAAGATGCAACGAGGGCTTTCAATAAAAGGTGTCCCTAAATATATGAAAATTCTGATTTTTGCACTGGACTAAGTTCTATCAATAATATCCCCATCTGAAAGGATTAAGCTTTTTTTTGTTACAAAAGTGTTGAAAGCCTAATTTCCTATAGCAGCAAATAGGAAATTTAGCCCTATGTTTTTTTATTCAAATTAAAGTATACAAATCACCTTGTTTTCTTTTTTATAAGGTTAGTTTTTTTTTCTGTAGCCGAATAATCTATATGAAATCACTTACAGATCACAGAAAATATGGATGATTTGAAATCTCCCGTTTGTACCTTTAAAAATGGTTAAGGAAACCATAGCCGTGTTATTGGTTTTCGTTCATTCGAGATACGGGACATTTGTAGCCCAGACACCAGGGGCGGTGTAATGAATCTGTGGAGTCCCCCGTGACAGAGTGTCCTAGCTCTCATGGCAACATATAGGCTAGGCTACGGAATAAACTACAGACTGTCCCCAAAAACAACTATACAATCAACGAAGATTACTTTTTTTGGCCACAAATTTCAGTTCATCAAACTGGAGTTTTACGATTCTTTTTTAGGAGTGTTTCAGCTTTCATGAGACTTTTATTTGGTGTAATTGGGGGTCTGGTTCAGGAGTGAGTTATGGCTAATTATCTGAGGCAGTTGAAAAAACTGTTGGGCCAGTTTCGGATATCCTGAAATCAACAAAGTTGACATTGAAAATCACTTGTCAAGATTCTTTATTGAAAATTAAAATAAAAAGTAGGAAATAAAGTGTGCTTCTTGTGATATAACATAATTTATAATGTATAAGGTCGCACATTGCTAATAAATTTACATGTAGCATTGGGAAATTCAATTCCAAACAGATCTTGTGGTCTGAGCTTTACTCCAGGTTTTAGCAGAAGATAGAACCATAAAAAGACCTTGTTGAAAGAAACTGAGACCTTTGAACACAACATCTTTCCTTTATTGCTCTTTTTTAACACTGCTGTCTTAATCATATTCCTTCCTGGCATCTCAGGCAGTGGGGAAGTAGGGGAAGGGTAAATGTCTCCCACAAGGATCAAATGGATGGAATAAAAGCGAGGATTTAGATTATGATTTTGTCTAACAAAAAAAGTCAAAATATCTGGACAAAAATGAACAGTTATATTTTTTATAATGTTTAGTTTGAGGTATGTTTATTGGACCGTCTGTAGACAATGTGGAGGAGGCTATTAACTGTAAATGGTTACAGGGTGGAAAGTAATTATTAGTCGCCGGGAGCCACAGTTCAGGCTCCATATACCACAACGGAATAAAGCATGAAACTATGTCTAATGTTGCGTGAAGAGTCCAGTGAACCAAATGCCCTGGGGTCCGTTCCCGAAACTCGGGCATAAATCTACGGCATACTATGTCATTGCCTGTGGACCAATTTGTCCACATCACTGTGTAACTAGTAGAAAAGGTCTGTTATGTAGGACATACGCATGAGTTGTATACACGTCGGGTTACCCGAGTTTGGGGAAGGGCCCCTGTTCTTACAGTTGTAGCTGGGGACATGACTATGGGAACGGCGGACTCTAATTACTTCTACATCGGTATCAAAAAACGGTGATACAGCACACAATGGCGAACTTAAACGTACAAGTTTAAATCTCATTAGTTCGAGTGGACTTTTTTTCTTTCAACATACTCTGAAGGTGCACTTTAAAGAAAAGTCTCACCCATTTTTTTTTATATATGGAAGAATGCGTTACTGTGTATGTCACACCTGATGTGAATAACCGAAAACGCCGTTTTATGTAACAAAAAAAGATTATTTAGTATTTTTAGTCGTAAAATATCCAAGTACGCTTTTCTATAGGGGCGATTAGGACCGCAAAGAATGAGAGGTTTCCGCTCAACTTCAAAACATAGTTTTTGATTGTATTTTCTACTTGTTTGTCCAATAGACCTCAAAACGTTCCCGGTAGGTGTTTCTACAACCAATAAAGTGCATTTTTTTTTGAATGTATCCTCAAAAATCTCCTTCCCTTTAACAGACAAAGAACATTAAATTCCGCAATAGAAGGTTGGTTGATTTTTTCAAGGTTAAAATTTCAGTTATATATCACTCAAGTTTCAAAGGAGCGTCAGAAGATAAATTGCTCTAAGGTGAACGATATTCTAGTGTAAAAGAACACTTTAGCTTAAAGGTTGTGCGGATCATTCGAGTGGTCTATTTAAGTAGATTTCAAAATAAATAAAAGCTCTCTCTCGTTGTAGGCAATGCAACCGGTGTTTAACATTAACTGCATAGTAGGGTTTGTACTTGCCACTTTCCATGCATTAAATGGGTCCCAAAAGGAGCCCCTCATGCAGTTAAGTGTTAAAGTATGGCACCCTTTGTTAATACCCGATGTCTTTTTTTTTTTTGGGGTATGTATTCATTTACGATGGTTTTCACAACAACGAGCAAAAGCCCTCTTCCCCCGCCCAAAATGCCGCCCTAACGTCACCGCGGTCCCACCAATTGGCCCTCGTCCACTTTTACCCGTTCATTTATCTACCCCCCCATTCTTGTCCCCACTATACAATCAGCAACATCACCCCCGAACACCCCTATATTAAATTTTCCAGGGGTGGCGAGGGCGGGGGAGGCTGGCAACCCACGTTTAACTCGCTTGCGCCGCAGGCCTATCCAGATCGCTTAAAGCCAACTTTTTTGCGCCGCAGGGACATTCAAGATCGCTAACCAACGGTTAGTTTTGCGCCGCAGGCCTAAAATGTACTAATCTAATTTTTTTATATATAACTCTCCGCTAGCGCCCGCAGGCCTATAAATTGAGTAATCTAATCTGTTTGTATATATAATCTGTAGTGCCGCGCAGGCTGATAGCCCCTTAAAAGGGCAGGGCTTGAATAAGGAGGGAAATTATGGGGTAAAGTGTTAACTAGCTTGCGCCGCAAGCCTGTAAAGTCGTCTTATCTAACGTTTTGCGCCGCAGCCTATAAATTTGGTGACGTGGGCTGTTTTTAACGGAATCAGCGCTAAATTCAAGACACTCCTCGCCCCAGCGACTTAGGTTTAGAGCGCAAAGCCCAGTGATCACACTGCCCCCAGTTATTTAGGGTTAGGGCGAAAGTCGAGTGATCTAATCGCCCCAGTCCCAGTGACTTTAGGGGTAGGGATAAAGCCCAGTGGATCTACTCGCCCCAGTGACTCAGGGTTAGGGCGAAAGTCGAGTGATCTATTCGCCCCGGTGACTTAGGGTTAGGGCGAAAGCGAGTAGGTGATTACTACGCTACGTGATTAGGGTTAGGCGAAAGCCGAGTGATCTACTCGCCCCCATGACTTAGGGTTAGGGTAGGTTAGAGTTAGGGGTAATTAACTCTAACCCTAACCCTAACCACTAAACCCTCAACCCTAAACCCTAACCCTAATCCTAACCATAAACCTTAACCCTAAACCCTAACCATTAACCCTAACCCTAACCCAATCCTAACCCTATCCTCACCCTAACCCTAAACCCTAACCCTAAACCCAAAATCAAAAAGTGAGGACCATTTTAACAAAAATGTTTATTAGAGTTTCGAATGTATAGAAATGTATGGCGATATCATAGAAGATTTAACAAAAAGGTGAGCGGGACACTAAAAGTGTCCTCACATTTCCCAATAAGGTCCTCTAAGATATAGGATGTTACTACACACATACACACATACAGAAAGACAGACAACAGACAGACAGACAGGACCAGTAAAGAACATACAGACAGACAGTCAGACAGAAGACAGCATAACAGAACAGTGGATGATAAAAAATATAAAATACTTAACTACATAAATAAATGATAAAAAACAAATAAAGAATAAAAAAAATAAATGCATGTATACATATTATACCCACATACATGCATACATACGTTGATCAATTTATAAAACAAATGATTAGCAGGGGACTGTAGTGAAAGAGTGTGCGCTTCCGGATAAAATTGTGAATTTTTGCACATAAGTACTTTAGGCATTGATAATACATAAAATTGATGGAAGCACTTGCCAACCCCCCTTAATGGCCCCAGCTTGGGTTTCAAGGTTATACAGGGGTCCAAAATTTAAAATGTTCCGAATGTGTTAAAAAGCACACCATGGTGTTTGTCTAGTTCCAAGGATTCCAAAAAGGTATAGTTTACAATATCTATGGCTTATAGTTCCGGAGTTACGGGGTAAAAACTGTAGAAATGGTGAAAAAGTCAATTTTGGTGTGTACATGGGTCAAAGGTTAAAAGTTGCTTTGATTCAGTTAATATGTAGTGCAAATTGTTTCCTTAGCTGAAAGGATTGAAATAAGGAATAGTTTGCCTTATCTGTTATGCTTAGTTTTCACGTTATCCAACAAAATAGGTCACAGGTCAATAGAATCCAATAGCTGCCAATAGCTGTTGACTTTATTCGCCATTTTGGTTAATAACCAGACACGTAAGATAGTCAAAACTATTCCTACGAGGCGTATATTTCATTCTATGAACTAAAGCAACAATTTGAACCAAATTTTACTAAAATTGGGGCAACTTTTAGTTTTTGACCCCTGTACAAACATAATTCCAAAACTTTAAGTCATAAACTATACCTTTTTGGAATCCTTGTAACCAGACAAACATCATGTATGAATTACTTGTGTACCAAAATTTACAATTTTATCCAGATTTGCACACTCACATAAGATCTGTTCAATACAGTTCCCCACTAGATGGATATTTGCTAGAGGAACATTATTTGGGTCATGAGACGCAATATTTAATCCGAGTGCTTCTTGGGTTCAGCGAGTATCATATTCTGGTTTATACTGCCTGGGTGTAAAGAGGAGTAGTTTTACGAGTATGGTCCGATGGGTATGTTTCCTCAATACATAATAAAAACATGATTGATGGGGAATGTTATAGAGCGTGCCGAAAATGTCACATTTGAGGGTGTATAAGAGAACTATGACCCGTTATAGCTGCTTTATTTGCTATACGCCACACGTTAGCAGAGGAACTGAGTTACAGCTGCAAGGTATTGGATTTTATATAGGAAACGACACACGCCTGGAATATATTTGACATTAGAACTCTTTAATAATTAAAGATCGTCTCTTGACGGCTGTTGATTTAGTTTTGTAATAGTGTTAATTATGATCCATGTGCAATACAATCTATTATGTCAAAACAAAAGCTGGAACACTACTGCATCCTTGCGAGTCTGGGGTTATTGTATTTAGGTCAACATTTGTATTGTATTTCAAGGGTTGACCATGGTGATTGTGTGCCGTATGCCTGTATCTCAATTTGATAACGATGCGTATTAAAAAGTGTCATGAAAAAAGTTCCTAGGGCAATATGGCAAGAAACAGAGCAGTAGCCAACCTATCCAAAGGAACACGAACATGTGAACATGCAAGCAGTAAGCAATTAAACACATAAACCGAGGAGGAAAAAAAGGCAGACAACAAAAAGCATAAGCAGGGCAACCTACCAAAAGATACTCGGACAGAGGGACCAATGAGAGCAGTAAGCAACCAACCCTAACTAAAAGGAACACAGGCATATGGACATGAGAGCAGAGCAGCCAACCTAACCAAAAAGGCAACACAGGCATACGGACATGAGGCAAGTAAGGCCAAAACAATGTTTATTGTCCATAGATGCCTTTTTAGAGTGGGTCGGTCGGTCGGAAAAAAACTTTTTTGTTCTTTTCTTTTTTTTAATGTCAATAGAAACTGTATTGAAACATGTTTGTTTGTATAATAAGTAATTCAAACACTAAAAATCAAAGTTGATTTTATCACAAAAAATATTTGTTACATTATTGAAACCCAACTAACCATGCTAAGGAAAACTGTTGATACATAATCTGTTTTACATTTCAGAAAGTTAAAATTGAAAAAAAAAAAAAATTTAGGAAATTTTTTTAAATAGGGTCGGGTATTCTTTTGCACATAAAAGAAAAAAAAAAAACTTTTTCCCGATTTCCAAATTAGGGTCGGTCGTATAGGAAATCAACATTTTTGTTTTGGCCTAAGCAGCCAATCTAACCAAAGGACACGGACATATGACATAAGCAGTTAATCAGCCAACCTACCAAAGAAACACAGACGTACAGACATGAGAGCAGTAAGCAGCCAAAAGACACGGGTTAACAGACATAAATCGCCGTGAAAAACCGCCAACCTAACTAAAATGAACACAGGCATACGGACACGAGAGCAGTAAGCACGTCAACCTAACCAAAAGAACACGACAAATGGGACATGACGCTCAGTACAAGCCACCTAAAAAAATGTACCGCATGTACAAGAACATTAGATAGTAGGCAGCCACCTACCAACGGAACACGGAGTTCAGAACAAGAATTGCAGCAAGCACCTACAATAACCAAAATAACACAACTAATGAACATGAGATCCCTTAGCATCAATCCAACAAAAGGAACACTGATATACGTACATGACAGCATTAATCAGCCACCTATACCAAAAGGAACACAGACCTTGCGACCCCACCCCCCCCCAAAAAACCCAACACATGTAGAGAGTAAGCAGCCAACCTAACCAAAAGGATTTATCCGACTTACGACACGCGAGGCAGGAAGGCAATCCAAACCTCAAAAGGAACGCGGATATACAGACATGAGAGCAGTGAAAAAGCAGCCAACCTAAACAAAAGGACACCAGATCTAAGGACATGAGAGCAGTAAACAGCCCACCTAACAAAAAGAACACGGGGATGTAGGCGACATGAACAGCTATTGAAAAAGCATGTCTCAATCATAACGCAAAGATCACAGCCCTTACCGACATTACTAGCATAAGCAGCCATCTTAACCAAAGGTTACACGGGACATATGGAAGCATGAGACCAGTAAGCAGCCAACCATATAGTCGTCACAAGGCAAGCACGGACATACGGACATGAGAGAAGTAAGCAGCAACAGCTAACGCAAAAGGAAACTGGGCATATTGTGACTGAGAGCATTAAGTAGCCAACATAACCAAAAGAAGCACAGACTTACGGACATATGGCAGTAAGTAGTCAACCTACGGGCAAGAGGAACACGTGTAACAGAAATTGAAGTTCAAAATTGTTTGTCCACAGAATCAATGATTGAGCACTATAAGTAAAAAATGCACGCTGCTGTGAATAGCTATAATATATGGATACCGGGATATACCGCTAATGAGTCGAACTTTTTGACAACTGTTACAAACTTGAGATATGAGTAAAAAGAATGGTCCCATTCAGTCTTGGAATGTCCTCCAGGTCTGGACTCAGTCTGCTGCACATGCCAGTTCTTTGTTGTTATGCAAATTATTTTGTTGGGTTGCTGGCTGAGCCCTGGCTTGGAGGAGTGACCATGTGACTGGGTGGGCACTCCTTAGTTGACTGCCAACCAGACAGGTTGGTTTTCCGTTCTCCTATGTTATTTGGATGGTTTTTGTTGAAGTTTGATACAGGTATACTTATGTTATATTAAAATATTTTGCTGAGACTCACGACATTTTGGTTTGGAGTTGGTATCTTTTATAGTCGTGCTTGAGGGTTGAAGTTGTAAACTGGTGTTTGGTATTGTTTGCTATTTTCTTCCTGGAAGTAAGACCTGACTGTTTTTCAGGCTAAGTTTTATAAATCAACGTGAACTAAAATAAGGAAAAATGTTTCACACGGACATACGGACATGGGAGCAGTAAGCAGCCAACCTAACTAAAAAGGAACACGGACATACGGACATGAGACCAGTAAGCAGTCAACCTAACCAAAAGATACTCGGACAGATGGACATGAGACCAGTAAGCAACCAACCTAACTAAAAGAAACACAGGCATATGGACATGAGAGCAATAAGCAGCCAACCTAACCAAAAAGAACACGGATATACAGACATGAGAGCAGTAAGCAGCCAACCTAACCAAAAGGAACACAGGCATACGGACATGAGAGCAACAAGGGAACGCGGATGTACAGACATGAGGGCAGTAAGGAGCCAAGCTAACCAAAAGGAATACGGACATATGGACATGAGACCAGTAAGCAGCCAACATAACCAAAAGAACACAGACATACGGAAATGTGAGCAGTAACCAAAAAGAATACCAGCAAGCAGCAAATCTAACCACAAGGAACACGGACATGCTTAGAAGGAATCTTTTATTGAAATATTACCATATAAAAATCAACTGTTGTTTTTACTTTTAAGACATTTCTGTACCAAACTACAAGGTAAGAAATCATTGGAGACTGGAGTGTCTAATCTATCAGCGTGTTTATAGTGGGGAAAATTATCCGTATAATAGCGTACAAGTATAAATTTACCGTATTCGGCCAGCACTATAAACAGACAATATACGTATAAGTCGAATTTGTATAAGCATTATGCGGATAAAAATTATCCATCGAAATCGATGGATATTGGAGTACATATTCCGTATATCGAGGCACAAAAACACACCAGCATATTGATACCGTATACACCGGAAGTTGTTAGGAGCATTGCCGCAGTTAAGGCAAATACTAGCGGCAAGGTGAAGGAGGACATAATGAAAATGAGCAAATAATTATTTATTAGTAATTAGCCGATCATGAAAGACCGGTGTGGCAGGATGATATGGTCATCCGGGCTCATAGTCCATTTACCACGGTGAAGAATGATAGGGCATTCCATCCAGTTGACTCTTCACGCAACATTAGTTTCACGCTTTATTCCATTGTCGTCTATGGAGCCCGGACTATGGCTCCGGGCGGACTAAATCTCCTTTTACTCCGGTCCTGAGTGCACGGGGGTATGAAGGGAGTTTATAGTGCCACTATGGCACCTTACATGGATGCCTCAAAATTTTTCGTTGCCCCTTTATTTTCAAACGGCAGTTTCACAAAATGGCTTGTCATACTAATATGACAAACATCTGTAAACTAGTAAAATGATGTTGCAGGATATTTTTTGTGTGAAAGTTTAAAACTGTATCAATACGTTTACACAGTGTTGCTATTATCGCGCTGCAAATGAACAAGTGTTCTTTTCTTATTTTAACTTTTTGAGAGATAACCCAACATTCAAAAGCGCAAAAGAGAAGAAGACGAAGAAATGAATGAATTTTGTATATTTTGTATATTGCTCCTTTCAATGTGAAGCGCCTAGAGGCCTCTGCATTAGGCGCTATATCAAGATTGTTATTATTATTATTATGAAGAAGTAATAGAAAGAAAAAGACAAACAAGAACTTGAAGGTAAAAAAGAAAAGGAAGAAGAAAAAGAGAAGGAGAAGAAAACGGAATTAACACTTAAGTGCCCAAGGGGGGGGGGGGGTTCCATAGTACCCAACATTTGATTTTTTTGCGATTTCTCGGTTACGCAATCACATTTTTCAAGGAGTTTTTTGCTAATTGTCTGATTTATGAATACGCTTCTCCTGATACAAAAACATTTAAATCCGCCCATGGCTTCATTAGAATAATTAGGTTGGGTCCCTAGGAACCCCCCTTGGGCACTAACGGAAGTGAAAAAATCAAGATATTTTACTAATTAAAAAATTAAGTAATTAAATCTTGGGATTTATTTGCTTAGATATATACCTTAGGAGGTAATTAATTAATAGTTAATAATACTTAAATCAAATAACCTTTAATATGCTGATAGCATCAATTTTAATTTTGTCATGCCGTGCTCTTAACTGTGTAAGTCTATGGGAAAAATAAGGCGATTTTGAAGTTTCTGAAAAAAATAGAGAAAAATACAAGATGGTATAAATTTGGCTATATTTTGCAATGATTATTTTAATTGTTTATTCTAGAGTAGCTATAATGAATTATTTTGGTTCAAAACCTTATATTGGAGTTGCTGAGGATGGAAATGTGCGAACCACTCTTCTTCGGAGAGTGACAATTTCAATTGGCCATAGGTCATAGGTCAAAGTTCGGATTTCAATTTTTATTGTGGGTATGTGGTTCTTACGTGACCCCCATTTACTTGTGTTAGTGTCATGATCAAACTCCCATGGGAAAGTGGTTATCTGGGTTGGGTCCCTAGGAACCCCCCCTTGGGCACTAACGGAAGTTTTTTTAGCTTGGGCACTTAAGTGTTAAGAAAATAGGGGAAAACATAAGAAAAAGACGAAATGATGAAAAGGTTAGCCTGATTAATAGACCCTCACCAATTAAAGCATCGTTTTTTCAACAAGAACTATAAACACACGCCTTTGCTTGGACCTGTATGTATCCCCCCCTCCCCCAACCCACACACACACATAAGCAAAATGAGCGCTGTAGGATAAACTTATCACACAAACGGTCAAAGTATAAAGTAACATTGTGGATTTTTTTACATAAAATTAACATTCAGGGCTCACTTTGCAAAACAAACACTCTGGGGTACCAATGACCTAACACATAACTGCAAGGATAGCCCACACGGAAGAAAATCCCCAAAATGTCAATTTCTAGATAATTTTGTTACCCAAGAGTAACATGTAACCCCATAAACCTATATACGATACATACACATTCAGCACAACCCCACTTACACATAATTGAAAGGTTATTAGTCCATCATTCTTCAGCAAAATATCAGCTAATATTATAACAAAATATTTTCTTCTATACTATAACGACCATTCATGTTTTAGCTTGAAACTAATTGTTTAAGCCTATACTTTTCCTTTCTCATAAAAATCAATCAAGACCTGAAAATATAAACACGTGTACGAATGATGTTAATAATAATAACAAAGAGCAAAGTTCCTGTGAATTGGTCTACAGTTAAAGAAACATGAAAAATACGTCATAAATGTCACCCCTACGATATACACAAGATATTAGGAGTTTTGAAACAGAATGTGCCGCGTGCTGGCTTGTATAATGACTCTGTCGAAATTATATAATGTATAAGCGAATGGACAAGGGTCAATGTGGCCGAATCAAGTTAGGCCACTCAGAAAGCACATTTTGCAGACCCTGAAAATTAATCCTTGTGGAATATTTTATCGTTTTTTTGCAGGATATAATGTAATTGAATTAAACACTGGGAAAATGGTTTTAAGGGAAGTAGGAAGTATATGGCTGTTTGACCTGAAAATTTGTAGCGCGAGTTCTGTACCTCTAAGGACCAAAACAAACTATCAGTAATGATCTTAAAGGTACATTACTTAATTTAAATACTTTTAAATAAATCTTTCTGTTTAATTTAAACGCTTTTAATTCCAAACGCTTAATATCAATATAATATTGCTTCGACAGTTTGGGCTACAGTTTCATTAAAGTGTCACAAATATGCAGATGAGGTATTGCAATTGATTCGCAATTGATTTAATGAAACCATAGCCGTTTAATAGGTTTGGTCATTCGAGATACGGACATTTGTAGCCCAGACACCAGAGAGCCGGTGTCATAAAATACAGTGTCCGTGTGACTAAGTGTCCTACCACCCATCTGTCTATTGTGTTCTCCATTGAGTGCTGTATGCATCATTAGTTTCAGCACTGTAACCGAACAAATGGCCTCGACTACAAGGTCACGGTTTATTCTGTACATGTTGCTATGGTAGCTAGGACACTCTCTCATGGGGGACACTCAGTTTCTTTACACCGGTGTAATGAATCTGAGAGTCCCCCAAAGTGTCCTAGCTACCATGGCAACATATAGGCTAAGGAATAAACCGTGATCTTGTAGACGAGGCTATTAGCTGTAATTGTGTGAAAGTAATTATAGTCCCCCGGGAGCCACAGTCCGGGCTCCATAGACGACAACGGAATAAAGCGTGAAACTAAATGAAGAGTCAACTGAATCTACCTTTAGATCAATGGGTTTAAACCTCAGTTAGTTCGAGTGAACTTTTTTTCTTTCAACATACTCTGAAGGTGTAATTTAATTTGCTAAATCAGATCATCGAAAAAAAATCATCAAAAACCAGATCTGTGAGTGTTTGTAACAAGTATATGTAGCCTAACAAACCCTGCAAGTGATAGGACCAAAAGCAGCCTAATAAGGGGAAAACGGATAGTTTAATCATTAGTGTCCGTTTAGTGTCCATACGGACACTTACTACAACACGTTATTGAATGGGGGTTCGTCTTTGAATACTGCTGGATTTTTCATTTTCTTTCAATTTTTCAGTTTAAAACAAATAATTTATGACAATTCTGTAGACTTATCCATCACTTTTAAGCTAATCCTGCAAATGTCAAATATATTTTATTTTTATTTTTTATTTTTAAATTTTTATTACCTATACTTTGGTTTGGTAGAAAAAGAAGAAAGACATACATCAATGGTCCACCAAACCCCTCCATTCTTAGACAGAATCACTTGTAAAAAGTACACAGTGAAATGGTATAAAAAACAGACTTATACTATGTATGAGACCTTAATTGTACAGGTTTTTTGTAATATGACAAAAACACGATCTAAACTACAAAACAAAATAGGACTAAGGACGACAAACAAGATCTCACTCACACTCATGCATACCAAAAATCACTCACACAACATACACAACTCACAAAGATGATTTCCCTATACATGTAAAAGATACATGGTGCCATGGAATATATAAATTAACACAAAGGGGAAAAAATGTTTGGAAAAATTAAGCATTTTCAGGTTTCAATATTCACTATTTCTTTTAATTTTGACTAAATTTAAAAAAGCAACAAAATTCGGATTTAATTTTTGGAATTTACGTCTGTGAATATAAAATTTCAAGCACAAAAAAAAAAGAAAATTGATACAGCTGTTATGCTGAAAATTACGGAATCCCCTGAAACACTATTAATCAAAAAAATCACATCATCCCACAGAGGGGAGACTTTATCACATTAAAAAAAAAATATGAAGAATGGTTTCAGGAAATTTATTACAAAAGTAACAATTAGGTGAATTGGTTCTACCAATTTTATGGAGAAATTGATTGGTACATATTGCTCCATGGAAAAGCTTAAAATAAAACGAACGTAACTGGGTTTCAATAGTGCATTTGAAGTTGATTCCACTCGAATTCCTCAATGACATCTAGAGACTCAGCCCATTTATTTTCAACCTCAATAATGGCCTGGTCCCTCAAAATGGAGTAAACATCCTTTGGAACTTTTTCTTCACCACAAGAGAAGCTGAGATTTTTTCAAAAACATTTTCTTGAATATTCTTGGGGTTTTGAAACCAGTCCAAATTAATACCATTCATTAAATATCAAATATGTCAAATATATTGACTCTTTCGGGTGGACCACTGATAGTGTCTTTAAAGAGACACAAGGATATTTCCAGAAAAGTTCGCCCCCTATTTTCTTTTTTTTCCAAATCGTTTTTTCCATAATGTAGAATCCGTACCGATGTATTGAATCACATCTGATACATGATGTGAATAAGCCGAAAACACCGTCTTTGTGTAAGAAAGAGATTATTTAGTATTTTTTGTTGTAAAATTAAATATTCAGTATGTTTTTCAATAGGGCCGATTAGGACCGCAAGCCCTGAGTTCAAAACTTAGTTTTTTGTTGTATTTTCTTCTTGTTTATCCAATATACCTTCCAGACATTCTCGGTAGGTGTTCCACAAACAATCAAGTGTAATTTCAACAAAAACAATGTATCCTCAAAGTGTCCCTTTAACAGACAAGAATATTAAAATTCCTCATAGATGGATGGCTTATTTTTTCAAATTAAAAATTTCAGTTATCACTCAAGTTTCAAATGGATGCTTCAGCAGTTTTATACTTCTCAAGTTACCGATATGCTAGGTTGTGTGATCATTCGAGTGGTCTATAAAAGTAGAATTTCAAACATACAAATAAAAAGTCTCCTCTCATTTTTTAGGCAATGCAGCCACAACAATGCAAACTATATAGTAAAATGGACATTTTCACCTATTTCATTCGGATTAAAATAAATATTTTTTTTAAAAATTTCCTCTCAAAAACCCGGTGTCACACAGTGACTGAGTGTCCTACCACCCATCTAGCCCTTGTGTTCTCCATTTAGTTCTGTATGCATCACTTGTTTCAGCACTGTACCCAAATGGCCGCGTCTACAATGTCACGGTTTATTCCGTACACATGTAGCTAGGACACTCACTCAGTTTCTTTACACCGGACCCGAAATGTGCCTTTTTTCACTCGGCCTTACATCACAAGGTATCTCATTTTCAGAGTAAGGGGAAAGAAAAAAAGGCCTATTTATGAAGGGCTAAACCGGATTTAAACCTGGGTTTAACACTTAACTGCATAAGGGGTTTGCACCTTTGCACTTGCACTTTCCATGCATTAAGTGGGTCCCAAAAGGAGCCCCTTCATGCAGTTAAGTGTTAAAGTTATGGACACCCTTTGATAATACCAGATGTATGTATGTATTCATTTATGTATGGTTTTCAAAACAACGAGAAAAAAGAAATAATTCAAAAGGAAAAAATGACGACATAAGTAAACGAAGTAACAAAAAATGCCCTTAGTACTTTTAAAAGTTCACTTTATTCTAAACATTCTTGTCAAAAGATATAAATCAGAAACATCAATTTAATGTTGTAAAACCCAAGTCGACGGTTTAACCCGCCCCAGTTCTTAAACATTTTGAACCCTCAAATGATCTCCATCAATATTTTCGTTCGGCTTATATGCACTCTATCTTAAAAAACGGGGTGTCGTCAACTTGATCATGTTTGTTGAAAGAGTACATTCACGTTCTCTATTCCCTGAGAATTATAATGTTATTGACACCTCCTGTTTCAACATGGAATAATTTCCTTGAAAAATATATATGATATTATATTTATAAAATAGAATATATAATAGTCTTGTGTCAAATCCGGGACTCTTATTACTGTTATTGTAAGCAAATACGCAAAGGGTTTTACACATTTATCGAAGTGGCTGTAGAAGGAGATGACCTATATGGCATGATTCTAGAGAATCTCTGGACAATGCGAACCTCAATTCAATGTACGCGGGGATCAAGTAAATTGATACAACCCGAGAGAGAATTATTGGACAAAAATAGAGAACTGGAATACATTAGTGCGTTTCGCTTGTATCCAAGTAACACAGCCTTCGGTCCAGTGGTAAGTCTCACGCCTATTTAGGAGAGGGACGGGTTCGAACGTTGATTTTAGTCTTTATTTCTTCAATGCTAGCCGTTTCTCAGAGTTTCGATATAATATCTGTCAACTTTCTCTCGAGTTGTATCATTACTTGATCCTCGCGTACATTTGAGTTTCGCATCGTCATTGATTCTGCTAGGATCATGTATATAGCCATCTTCTTATAAATAACATTATTCTAAAATTACAAATTAATATTATTTCAGTTAAGTCTAAATAAAGAAAAAAAGTTTTTAGGGTTAGAAATATTATATTGTATCTTCTTTGTATCCTTTGTATTTGAAAATCTATTGGATAGGGAAGAGGGGCGGCAAATAACTCAACAGCTATTTCGGCAAGGCTGCCTTTAGATGATAATGTCAAGCGAAATCAGTTGATATGTGACAGAAAGTTGCAGACCTTTACACTAGATAACAAAATGCCGATTTTATGATGAATAAGAAAAGTTTTTTTCATATGGACTAAATTAAGTCCATTTTAACTTTGATTTTGGCATTTGATCTTAAAATTCGGAACGGAAAATTCTTGTCATGTGTGCAATAACAAGTTGAGGAAGAGGTATTGAAAATGAGATGTTGGTGTTAGGTTAATTGTGGTTGCGTTGCTGTAGTATGAGCATGCATAGCGTAATGTGTTGTGTACAGATGTTTTGGACGTGGGGATAAATTGAAGATTACAATAGGCCTACTCATTGTGGAAATTGGGCGGGGGGGGAAGGGGCAGGCAGTGGTTTTCAAGGGGTTAAATGATTTTTTTTAATTTTCTTTATTATTTTATATTAATTTCTGTCTGCGTCTGAGGGCTTTAGGCATGGTTACAAATTAAATATGCCAAATTATTAGCAGAACCACAGCTCATAGGGGGGGGGGGGGGAAGAGGACATGACTTTTTTGATTTGGGCATTGGGGATTGCAAAACGGTATAAAAAAAACACCCGGAAGTTGATGGCGTTTTAAATCGCTGTTGCTGTTAGGTTGGCAGGTCCTTTCCCCTTTGCGTATATTCACATTCAACGTAAACGGGGGCACCACTAAAGAGTTCCGGCAAACATTGCGTAATACTAAAGTAATTCCTTTTGAAGCTTTTTAAAAGCAATGCGCCAACATGTTTAGGCGATTTTTTTGTCAAACTTTTGTAATTTTTTAGGTTTTTTCTTTTTTTAATTTCAATTCAAATTTCCATGTAGATATATTAAGAAAGCGGCAGATTTTTTTACAAACCAAACTCGGAGGGAAATAATGCCTTTCAGGGTGAGCATCGTGTGAGTTTTTGGCCCGAATTGACTCAAGAAGCCTATGGTCAAGGAGCATAGGTTATACTCGGAGACAGAACCGGCCTTGATGAGCGCGTACTCAGGTTGTAAAAGGGGCCGAGCTATCATAGCATGTGGCGTGTGGCCGGACGGGTGACCCATAAACAGCAGATCACTCTTGTGTGGCCAATCAGAGGCAAGTGCATTTTTTTCCGCGTAAATACGCAGAGAACCAGGAAGTATGCGACCGTCACACGGGTTTCGTCCCGAATACAATGTCCTGGAGCAAAATTATCTGGAAAAATCTCCAGATATTGGAGCATTGGAATGTACATTGCTCCGGAGCAAATGGCAAATGTGGTCCTAGCATGTAGCAGTGGAGAACTGTTTAGTCAAATACTGGCATGCTACCGGAGCGTGCATGTGCATTCAAATTGGGCTTAGCAATTTCCAGATTATGTATGTCAGGACCCATGGTCTGTACATTATGCTCCAAGAGTATACGGTTGGGTCAACTTCTCAGAGTGGCAAAACGTTGTTTCAATGAACTGCTAGCGTCACAACGCTGCCGATCTAACTTGAAAGTCATTCATGATTTGAAAGCGTAAACTAACTAGTTATTAAACATGGCTGGCGATGCACGTCCAAACACAACCGTACAATGCATCTGGATGAAAAACTGCACGGACTGAAGCTGAGCACATAACGGCAAGAGTAATCTGCAATTTCTCTGGGGTTTATCGTAAGGCGCAGAATTGTAGGGGAGGGCCATATGGCACCTCTTTCCGATTAAAAAGGGATGCGCGTTGGGAGGAGTTGGCGTTCCTCAGGATTTTGGGCAATATTTGTTTTGCCTGCGTGAGTCACGTGACGTCACGGGGACCCGGATACCCGTGTGCTTATTCCGTTATTGCATTAACGAGTTTAATTTTTATTCCGTCCAGTGAGTTAGGTGGGCAATGACGTCACGGGTGCCAAAATAAGACATTCCGTGTGTTGCGTCCGTAGAATGCTCAGTGGCTATAGTCGTAAGATTCAATATGGGAAATAGATCTATAGCTTTAAAAAATTCAAGTTTATCACTTTTACCCAAGACCCCCTTTCTTTTGAAAAAAAGGAACATTTTTACGGAAGACCTCTACTTTCATGACTTTTTAGAAGATTTGAAGTTTCAAACAGACCCATTTGGTTGAACATTTGCAAAATTGCTTGCCCAAATAATCCTATGTATTTGTGGGAAGTTTGGAACGAATTTAGTATAAGGGTGCCACACCCTATGAATTCGGGCAGCCTCAACAGAATAAAGGCGTGGAAGGATGTGGGTCAGAATACTATTCAGCCGGTGCGGAAATAATTATAGAAGTAATTATAGTCCGGGTACTTACATAGTCCGGCTACGACGATAAGGAATAAGGCACTCAATTAGTGACTCTTATACAACATTAGTTCCGTTTATTTCCGTTATCGTCTCTGGTGCCCGGACTATGGCTCCGGGACTATAGTGCTTTAACACTCTCACCCAAAGACCAATTTTTACCTTCTTGCATCAATACCCCCTGGTTGACAGCGTCAGCCTTAACACGCTAGTCCGTTTAATACGTGGTGTTGTTGTCCCCGTGAAATTTTTCCAGTTCTACAGCTCTTAAACCCAATTTGGGTCCAAAATAAGTTCCAGAGTCATAATTACTCCGAAAAACCTTCTTTGCTAAACTTTCAATTAACAAGCTCCCAAGTCTGGCACTTCAACACCGCAAACCACCAACCCCAAACCAAAGTTTGAGTGACCCCCCCCCAGTGGGTGGGCCCCAAGTACTAGTGGCTGCTTTCAACCTGGCTTAAATATGACATTTTTTAGATTCAATAATTAAGTATTTTTTTTTATTGCCAATTGGTCTTTTAAGTTGCTAGCAATGGGGATTTCAATGTCTATCCACAAATAAACCACATTTCTAGCAGCCTGACACTTCATAATAAAATTTTGCAGCTTTATATCACTATTCAACTCCATGGCCACCAGTTCAAACGCTTCAATCACTACTGTAATTTTCAAGATTAAAAAATCTGCGTTAGGATGAGTCGATACCAGAATGCAAAAGGTCAGTTCCTGTCAATGCATACAGGTTCACAAGAAGGTCATTGTAATTGTGCCATGGGACTGATGCTATATTGAAGGCTTTTATGCACACAATTACTAACTGAAGGTTTACAGATAACAACACCATTATCGGTATGGCGTATGACTTTGTGATGGTTTTGCATTACAGTTCAAACATGTGGATGTGGATGGAGGAAGTGGTTTTTATTGAAATGAAACCATTATACACTGACAAATCCACATTACTTCGTCTTTCGATCAACACTGCACCTTCCTTAAACTCAACACCTTTCCCGGCAGATAGTAATTCATTACATTCACTTATTGTTCCAACTAGGGGAAGGGGTGGAGTGCACCTAACGCGTGTGTAACATAGGAAGTGGCTCATCAATTTTTTTTTGTGCAGAAAAAAAAAAATCATTGAAATTTTTCAATGCAATCCACCTTACCATAAAATCAAACTGTTTATTTTTAAATCACAAAATCAATCCTTACTTCAATATGTAGTAGAAAAAATGGACAAATAAAGTCCATTTTGAAAAAAATCACTGTTACATCTGACTGCTTCTTAGAGTTCATTGTGAACCCCAATGACATAAATATGCGCGTCTTCTGTCGGAATCTGGCGTTTGGCGGTTTACAATATCCCTTCCTGGAGTGTTTCACAAGAGTCACAAAGTAAATTAATGGCGGCGAGCCGAACAGTTCTCTATACTCTGCTTAATAGGTTATAATTAAAATTTAAATGATGACAAAGAGAGTGTTTTTATAGGCCATAATTCAAACATTCCTAAAGTTGACAAAGATTAGTTTTGCAATTGTTATTTCCTTAACGTACTGAAGTTATTGTATAAGATTTCTATACTATCTTTACTGGGAAATTTTGCAAAAAAACGTAAGGAAAATGGTAAACCGACAAATATAGCTTAATTAAGATAATACTTTTAATAGGTTAAAGAGAAATCGTTTTATTAAAAATGTGAATAGGTCTACGGCTTGTTTTCGTATATTTTTTGTAACTGCCTACGGTTAAGGCCCGAAAAATTTTTCAAAAATATTATTATTCTTAATTTCTCGAATTCGCCTCAAATCTGCACCCCTCTCATTGGCAAAACAAGAAATAGGGCTACACTATAATGACATATATTCAATAGTCACATTTAACATACGTATCCATGAAAATGACTCTAAAAATTAAATCAAACCTAGATGAATAAGATCTATAATTTGATCGGACGCTTTAGACGAAAAATCTATGACATAAACATGAAATTTCCAATGCAATATGAATAAAATTGATTTAAAAACATATATCACAGCAATTTATTTTCTTTACTCTTTAAATTGACTATTGAAATTTAGTTTTTGCTATTGTATAGGGTGACCAATACTCATGACAATATATTGACATTGTGCTGGTTTTAATGGAATTATGATATCCAAGTATTACATCTTTGTATTAAACACAGGGTCGGACATTTCATACAGTTTTACAAAAACCTGGGTAATATAATATTGTTACATTATTATTGAAAAGTACACACAATGGACAAAGTATTGCAAAATACAGAAAAATTTCACTAATACAACTGTAGTGATTTCAAATTGTACCAGCGGTTTTTAACCACATATGGCGCATTGAATGCAAAAGTTTTGTTTGTTTTTGACAAAAAGGCGTTGTTCCCCAGAATGCTAGATTGCGAAAAAATTTTGATTTGATTTCATGTTCCATAAATTGGCGGATTAAAAGAGGCTGGCCATCGATAGCTTGCCGATTGCACCCCAGAAGGAATAACAGAAGAAACAGAAAAAAGGGGGGAATTGCCACAAATGAATCCAAAATAGCCACTACTGAATTGTTGGTGTTTACTTTACATGTTAAGGGGAGAAAAGTGCAGTTTGTGTGACGGAAATGAGAAACGTCAATGGAAGATGAGAGCAGTCCATCGCTGAGGACTCGGGAAAGGACAAATGGCACGGTGGTCACGTGGTAACTTGAAAAGAACTTTTTAATAATACCGTTGACATTAAACTGTTTGTTGTGGAATGTGAATAAGATTCAGATATGATGAGTAAATAACGTGATTTATCATTCAAATTGCAACAATGCGGATGTCTCAAAATTTTCCGCTTTTTTAAAGACCACTGTTCGTTCATTGACGTTATTCTCATTTCTGGGTACACAAGCAATGCACTTTTCTGCCGTAAACATTTAGATTAAATCCGATAAAAAACCGTACAATCATTACCGGCCTATTTTGGAGTCACTGTGACGTGCCTGTGTCTGTATTTCCTTCTTAGGTGCAATCGGCAAGTAGCGATCGCCCAGCTCTTTCCAATCCGCCATATTTGGGGAAACAAGGCATTTGTCAAATCAAAATGTTTCTCGCACTCTTGGATTCTGGGGAATACATTTGTTTGAAAAACACAACTTGACATTCAATGCGCCACCGTGTGATTAGAACCACTTTGTACACGTTGAAATATTTTGCGATTATTTATGAAATCTTTTTCTGCATGTTGCAATACTTGTGTACAGTTGTGTGTACTCATACAGGTATGGATTCACAAAAGTTACTCATTTGTATTGTAGTTTAGTAAAAACTCTGTAAGGAATTCATAGTAAAGTAAATGTCGATTGAAAGAGTAGTTTCTGAATGTCTCAATTAAAAAAAAATGATTTTTTTTCGTGCCAATCCGAGTTATTACTAATATGAATAAAACCACCCATTTTCCTGACTGTACACATCTGGGTAACTTGCAACACTTTTTATTGCCACCAAATCAATAATGCGTGAACAAGAAAGCCTCCATTGGTTTTCAACTTTCATTGGATGAAAGTTTTACTTTTATACTAATACTCAAAATCCATCAATCAAGAGCAATATTTTAAATGCTGACAATTTTAAATGATATCGAAGTTTGAATCTCGCGAGTCTCTAGCACTGTTTTCTCTTGGCAGACTTCTTATAGAAGAAACACTTCATTGCATGTTTTGCAGTTCTTGGACAAACATAATTGCAGAAACAGTTTGCGATGAAAAAATAGTTATAGTACATTGCTTGATGAATAGAAAGGTGAACTTAATTATCGTTTGATTTACGCTTTTTGATTATGAGTATAAAAGCCAAACATTCATTTTGAAAATAAAAGTTGCAAACAAATGGATCTGCCTTGTTCACCCTTTTTTGATTTGGCGTGAATACCGTAGAAACTGATGCAAGTTACCCAAATGCATGTACAGTCAGGCAAGTGGGTGATTTTTTTCTCAAATGAGTATAACTTGAGTTTGGCATGCGCAAATATTTTTTTTTAGTTTAGACCTTCAGAAATCGCTCTTTGCAATCATTATTATACAGTTATTTCCTTTTAAACTTTTAACTAAACCACGACAAAATGAGTATTTTTTTTTTAATCAGCCTATAAATATAACTACAGGCTGTCCCATAAAAGTGCCCCCACTAGTAGCTGAAATAAACGATTTTTTTACTGCATAACTAAAAAAAATTGCTAAGAATTAATAACATAAAAGAACACTTCCTCAGGCTTCTGGAGAATTTTAGTTCTGTCTATAATTTGGTATAACGTGTTAATTTTGCTATGTGAGCAGGTTGGAACCATTGGTTATTGATTGTTGTGTGTAATTACAAACACAAATAATGAAATATTAATTTGTTTTTGAGGGAAATTTGAATATTGGCTATGATGTTCTGTAAGCATCAGTGTATTGGATATTGTGTAGGCCAAGCGAGAAATGGTCTTTCTCGTGCTAAATGCTACTGGGATACCACAAGTTATCAAGCAGTGAGGCAAAGATTTGCTGCCAGGTATCCCAGTGTGCTTCCAAAGAAGATGATACAGTGCAATGTAGGCATTAGGAAGTTTGACCAACATAGAACTGTGATAACTCGTCATACTGAAGATTGTGGGAGAAGTCAACACGTATGCGAGCAAATAATTTTTTGTTTAAATGTTTAAAAAAATATTCAAATAGTGTCGCATTTTTCCTTTCCCCTGTTGTGTACTTCAAAAGCCATGCTTTCAACACACACTTATATTCAGGGTCTATTTTATTCCGTTTAGAGTACCAAAGCCCATTTCAATCCAGCATCCTAATCATCATCATCATCATCATCATCGCTGCTACAAATCTAAAGCAATAAAATATAATAATTATAACAAAGAGCAAAACTGTCTTGAAATATATAAGCTTCTAGAAAAATAGCTGAAACGGGATTCGAACCAGAACCAGTGATGTTATAAGTTCAGTGTTATATCATAAGAGCTATTATCACTTAGATGTATATGGTTTCCCTTTTAAATAAGTATTGCATTAAGTTATCCTTTAACATAACAAATCAAAATGATAAATAGAAACTGTATTATACTCATTAATGCTAAAAGAATAATCAACATTATAACAAGGGCCCGAAAAATAAGCATTATTTGAGCAGGGAAAAAGTTTAAAAGTTGAAACCACAGCGTGAGCGTGAGACAGCACTTTCTATCTCTCATTATTCCTTCAGTAACAGTTTGGCCATATCTTTTTCTATCCAATGGCATGCTTAGAGCTGTTCATGTCATCATTTTGGGGGAGATGATAGACAATTCCGGTAGGTTGGGGACATTTCGGAGTCCTACGGGAACTAGTTTTTAATAGAAACAGTGTGTTATTATTCACAAGAGAAAAGGAAAGGGACTTCTTGTTACTCATTTGCCCCAATAAAAGAAATGCATGATTTCACTCATTGTCCTCTCATTTAATCCAGAGAGAAAATCGTAATGTCACGATGAGATTTATACTTCTGAAAAGCGTCATGTCTGTTTTACATTAATGTGTTAAGTTTCTTCAAAATTATATCTGTAGAACATAACATCACTAATTTGTAATGAATTGCATGTACCCGTAACATGTATTATATTGCTACATTTCCTCTCTTGACATGTAATCTTCCATCACCTGCATTAGAACATTTCCTAAACAAGTACCACACCTCATTAATAATTGATCTTTGCTATATAAAGGAAACAGTGTCAGCCGTCTTACCTGCTTAAAGGCACTATCAGTGATTTGCTCAACCAGAAAATCGAAAAAATCCTAAAAAATCAGATTTTGCATGTTTGTAAAAAGTTTAGGTACCCTAACATACCCCACAAGTTATAAAACCAAAAGTAACTTAATAAGGACAAAATCGGATATTTTAGTAATTACTGTCCGTACGGACACTTACTACAACACGTAAATTGATGGAGATTCATATCTCTGGGCATTGCTGTTTTCTTCCTTTTCTGGCAATTTTTTGCTTTGAAAAAATACCTTATGAGAATTCTACAGACTTATTCTTCACTTTTAAAGCTATTCCTGCAAATTTAAAATATTTTGACTCTTTCGGGGGGATCACTGATAGTGTCTTTAACAAGTTATGAGAGAGACAGAGAGAGAGAGACAGAGAGAGAGAGAGAGCGAGAGAGAGAGAGAGAGCGAGAGCGAGAGAGAGAGCGGGAGAACATACGAAAGTTATAGAAAACTTAATCTTACTACACTGTCACAGGTTATATTAAAACAGATATAAGTTTTTATGTAGAGTGCTTTTCGTCCTTCCTTCAAAACTCGACGCGAGCAAGGAAGAAGAAAATAGAGCAGAAGTAGGAGAAGAAGTAGAGGAAGAGGGAGAAGAAGAAGAATTAAGACTTGGTTCAAGTTTAATTGGATCTCAAAGACTCTTCATGTAGGGGCTATATTTCACATGGCATTCTGGATTCAAAGTAAAATAAAATAAAATAAATAACTGGTACCAAATGTATTTCTTGACTCCCGTTCAAACTGAAGCAAATGTCTTCTATAAAAAACAAATAGAAAATAATATGATATCATTTCTAAAACAATTAGCAAATTTTGAATTTGGATCCCAGCCGATTTCAAACAGAGAATTGCCCTTAAAATCGACAAAATGATTAATTTTAACAATTAAGTGTATATGTCTTGCGCACTTCCGTTGGTGGAGGAGGGGGTCTCTGAAAACCACTTTGTCGTTACATTTTTTACCAGATCAGGTCATTGATGGGGTACATCAACACGACCACTAATAAAAAAGAATGAAAATCAGTTGTACGGATTCAAAAGGGTGGTCGAAAAACCAAATTTTGTATAAACTCGCTCCAAATTCTCTCGCCCGAAAAAATAACAAACCTATTTTCCGAAGGACTTTTTGAGAAAAGTTGGCTCATAATAGGTTGAAACATAAATATTACTTATGAATAAAAGTTTAAAAAGCACTCCAGTATGATTTAAGGGGCCAATAAAAGTTCCGAATGTCCAAGTTCGGGAAATCGGGGGCGCACGCACAACCTACCAACAATAAAAACAACCACCCCCCCAAAAAAAAAAAAAAAAAAAACAATCGGCCTTCCCAATTAGAACTAGACGGGAAATTGCTGCCATGTAGGCCTAGTGTCTGCGCATCAGGCAAGTCAAGTTAGAAATTCATTACCCTGAGCTGCATATTTATCATGGACGGCCATCATTGGCGTCCAGCTGCCGATTATCAATCAGAGATCCGATTAATACGACAAAATTTAGACAAATACGTCATTTGAGCATTGTCGTTCGCAGGAACTTTATTAGACAGTATCAACACAACTGGCCAAAAATATAAAATTTTGCAAAAAACGTGGGCGCTCTTAAAAAAGTGCCACTATGCTAAAGTCCACACCAGGTTATCACAATACTGACTTCTAACACTAAACTCTCTGACTTTGAGTCATATAAATTACATTTTTGTTGTTTGTTTTTTGGAATTATGAGATGGGTGTTGTTATAACCGTGTTATCAATCAACAAGAATGTGTGTGCGTTTATCTGCTATAATTTTAATAACAAATATCATCCGGATTTCCCCCTGCTATTTACTATACTGTTTGATCACTATAGGTCATACAAAACCTACGGCCCCTTCTAAATCCCTTTGCTATACTTTCTGCTACTGTTTGATCAGTATAAGTCATTTAAAACCTTTACCAAATTGATAGAAAATCACATGGGATTAACTCAAATAAAACAGGCACACATACATGACTTTGCAAAAGTAAAGATGTGCAATAATATGGGCTACAACCTGCATTCTAATATTCAATCCATGACATTATTCGTATTACCTGATCAGAGCAAACGTACATGAATGATTTACATTTTTCAGGATTTTGAGATTGTGCCCGGCGATTATGTTTTTATTGTTCATTGGACTTTGGTTTTACCTCTATATATATATACTTTGGACAAGTAAGCTATTTTGAATCGGAAGTTATTTTTTTATATCTAAACTATATAAAAAAAACCAAATGTCAAAATGGATCAAGTTGCATGCAACATACACATTCTAAATCTGCCTATTCAAATGACAAAATATCTTGTCCGAGAGACTGACACTTACTAGAAATCTTGCAAAAATTGTCATAGGTTTAAATGTAAATTTAAAGGCGAAACAACAAAAATAGGTTGAAATTATGTGCAAAAACTGGCCAATGTATACAAGACCTTTATCTTTTTGTTGTAGTAGACATGGGAATTTGCATTTAACCTATGGCAGTTTTTTTTTTGCTATATATACTTTAGACAAGTTAGTTATTTTGAATCTGAAGTTAAATTCATAATATTTAAAAAAAAATAAACATGGATCATATTGCATGCAACATACACATTCTACATCTGCCTATTCAAAATTACAAAATGTCTTGTCCGAGAAACACTTACTGGAAATCTTGTAGAAATTGTCATAGGTTTAAATGTAAATTTAAAGGCGAAACAACAAAAATAGGTTGAAATTATGTGCAAAAACTGGCAAATGTATACAAGACCTTTATCGTTTTTGTTGTATGGACTTGGGAATTTGCATTTAACCTATGGCAATTTTGAAAATATTTCTATTAAGTGTCGCTCGGACAAGGCACCTTGTCGTTTTGAGTAGGCAGTTGTAGGAGTGTACAAGCTGAGTCAAAAATATTTACAACCGATTTAAAAAAGATATAGTATATCAAGCAGGAACTGAAGACACTGGTAGTGGTACACGAGATCAAATTGAACAAATACACATGATGGGGATCAAATGCATGTTGTGCGTGTATATATATTCCAACTGATCACCGTTAGGTACCAGCTCTGAGGTCTATTTATCGGGCACAGCCGGTATAGCCTAGTGGAAAGGAAATCCGTCTAGTGATTGTAAGATCTTGGGTTCGATTCTCGCTGCGGCGCTGTCCTACAAAAGCTTTTCTTCTAGTGTTGCTTCGGTGCTTGTAATTTAACTGTTGTATAAATAGTGGTTTGTCACACATCTGGGTGGTTAAACAATTTTAATTCCTTCATTATCTCACTAAAATGCTCAAGGATGACAAAGTTGCATTATCAAGAATAGAATCAACAGGCACTAGGTCAGTATATTGCCTAGATAGCATGCCAACATTTCGTGCAGACTTTTTGTGCAAGGTCATAGCCTATACAATGTCCTATGTGCAACTTCTAGACTAAATAGGATACACACATGTATGCTCTATTTCTAATGTTGACTGCCAGGCATGTTTCAGTCGAGTTTTGGAGAGGAGGTCACTTTTTTTTTATTCCTGACTGGTGTCTCAACATTTTAGTGTGTATAACCCGAGGGGGTCACTGATCATTGACAAGGAAATATCATGCGCGACCACAGGGTTTCAAAGAGTACCCTATTTGATCGGTCTAAAAAGTACCCCTAAACAAGTAATGCAAAGGTAAAATCCTACCCTAATATTGATATTAGCCTATGTTGGCGACCCTCTGTGATACTTCATACATTGCTTTTTATAAAATTTGTTTTTGCAAAGGCTGTACTGAATCTGAATAACTTATTTACACACAATGAGCCGAATACGATACAAACTCGGGGGTTTCTATATCGTATACCCTAATAACGTAAGTTCAAACCCCGGTTCAAGTGTGAAATTTCAGTGTCTTTGCTACCCTTTTCACGTTACGTAAGCCTACGTACCGTTCCCAATCTTGAAAAAAGAAATACCCTTTTAATGTGTTTTTTTTGGTCGCGCATGATATCCCCTTGTCAATGACCGATGACCCCCGCGGCGTTTAAAGATAGTGGTCATATGTTTAGAGTCAGCTACACAGAGAAAAATGTTATGTAAAAAATACACAAGATATGTAAAAATAGAACTCTATAATAATTAAGTAAACATTTTTACCTAAATTAAAAGAATGTTTTACCTAAATTAAGTAAATTGTACCTAAATTAAGTAAAATTGTACATTATTATGATAGAGTTCTATTTTTACATAGTTGATGTATTTCTTCTCTCTGTGTACCAGTCCCCGATCAGTGGAGAAGAGATAGAATTGAAAGAAAAGAGTCATAATGGGTAGATTCGTACCTCTCCAAACTTGTACTCTATCATTGTGTACTTTTTTAAAATTGAGCTAATTTCTCATGCGCCATATTTACTTTGTGCAAAAATTAGCCTTGACCATTATGAACAATACCAGCATCTCTGATCAATGACAAATCTACCTATGGCATGTCTGAATTTATCCAGGAGCAAATTGTAATAGGAGTATTCTATTTAAATATGCAATCTTGAAATTTATCCTAGTGATCTTTATCGCGGCATTTGTGTGTTCGTATTATAATTTAAAGGCACTATCAGTGATTTGCAAAAAAAGAAATCTTCAAAAATCAGTATCCTAACATACCTGAAGGACTGAAAGCAACATCCATAATAAGGACAAAATCACACATTAGTCATTACTGTCCAAAAGGACAAGTACTACACACATAATTGAATGGAGATCAGATCTTTGGACACTAGTTACTGTTTTTCTGCGTTTCTTTAAGTTTTTAGGGTATACTTAAAAATGTTAATAAAAAACAAATTATGAGAATTCTACAGACTTGTCCTTCAATTATACGATCTTCCTGCCAATTTCAAATATTCTGAATCCTTCGGGTAAATCAATGATGGTGTCTTTAACTACCACTTGGAGGTGAAATTATCAAAAGCGCCATCCAACCTTGCGATACCACATCAGCCGAGTTAGGTTTCGATTCCAATTAACTGCACCAAAGGAGAAATTAAGTATAGCAAAAAACTATGCAAAACGAGAACAATATTATTGTATCGAGCAGCATGCACCGTGGTGTATTCTATGAGCCAGTTTCTGTACGGGCCTTAAAATTCCAGTTCGTTTTACCACCTGGTGATAATTTTTCCAATAGATCACCTCGAAGGGGTGTCCCCTAAACTAGGATTAAGGATGTTTCGCCCGAAAAGACCCCATTATCAATCATCTTTTCATAAAGACCAATGGGATGATATTTTCTTTTGCAATTATTGAAAAAATCAGTCCCAAATACCGCTACGGTTAAGAAACATTTTGCAAACTTTTCACCCAAAGATCCCATTAATGTCAAATGCAATTTGTCATCCAAATAATCCCAATTTGGCTTTCTCTCACCAAAAGACTATATCTTTGGCACGTTCTCTGCCATTGAATACCTGCTAATAATTATGTTTTTTTGCACGATTTCATGTCATTACAACTTTCAAGATTTACAAAACGTGATGGGTTACATGGGATGCCCCATCGTGCCCATCCCTTGGGTTAATAGCCCACAGCATACCATAATATGGTAATTATGGTGATGTACCGGATTTTTGGCACGGTCTTTGGGTGATGGGATACGGATATTTAATTTATCTTAAGCCTTTGGCGTTATCAGCCCAGTCAGGTACCCGATATATCAAGTTTCCATTTGTAAGGATTTGTTCCATGCGAGAAGTAGAGCTGTCCTCACCAAGTTATTTTACCAGGTGAGGGAATCCTAGCACATAGGGAGACGTGACCTTTAAAGATCTACGTGCAGACAATACAAGGGTACCTGTAACTAGATAATCAGCCTACAGACTCGACCGTGGCACGGAAAACGTTTTCATCAATGCTAATATCCGGAATTTAAACAATTCGCACGCTTTTATCAAGGTTTATTTTAATATCAAAAATCGGGGTGAGTGACTTTTCGAGTTCATGATAGTGTAACGGATTTATTTATCCCCTTCTACACCTCTTTCTTTCTTTTCATTTTCCTCGACGCCCCGGCAAATCATAGAAACAACAAATAAATTCGATTATACGGAGCTTTTGTGTGACTCTGACCGGGTATCAACTGATTGAAAACGAATGTTATGCCCGGAAATACTGGGATGGCAGGGATTGGCTTACCTTCCTTATTGATGTCTTTCAACAGCAATTGAACGGGAGACGGACTTTGATATGCCTCTATTAGGATTTGGAAATTGGGCTAGGCTAGGCTCTAGTCTATAGCCCATAATGTATCAAACATGCTGTTTTAGCAACCCAAATGAGTTGGCCTGTTGAAATTATGAGACAAAAGAGATAAAGGGATCCACGCAAACTAAGATTGAAAGGCCTATGGATTGGAACTACACAGGAGAGGTGTCACAAATAGGGGAGTTTCAAAATGCTCTTGGCGAATGGCAGGTAGGGTCCAAAGGAACCTCAAAGTCAAAGAAGAGGGTCAAGAGGCAAAGAACTTTTGGACCGGAGAGTGAAGGCCTTACAATTTTCGGGTTCCAAATTATAAAAATATATGTCGCGCTTCTCGCAAATCCCCAGAGGTTTGAGGGTTGATTGTATGGGCGCAGTCTACAAGTGACGACGCGGAATAAAGTTTTGGTCACATGCATATCAATAGAAACGTCATTGTTTGAGCAGAGAAGAAGAAAAGAAAAAAAGAAAAGAAAGGAGAGAGAGAATAAAAATTAATTACTAATAATCGGTTTATATAGCGCTTTATCATGTTACCGTCCCAAGTGCTGTTGCCTATATTATTATTACGCCGCCATTAGGAAATCGGCACAATCATTTCGATTCATCTAGTGCCTGCTGGCCAAAGGCACCTCACATCAGCATTAGATTGTAATATCCCCCATAACGTGACAGCTCCCCAGATTCGCTTGGGGTAGGCAGGCAATTGAGATTAAGTATCTTGCCCAGGGCCACAAACACGTTGGGCCACGGCGGGGCTCGAACTCACGCTATGCTGATCATGAGTCCTGCACTGTTCACTGGACACATGCGCTTCTCACAATCATATGAATAACAAGATGAGCATAGGAATGAAAAGCGAGAACAACGTATTATACTACGAGTGGAAATGAGGAGAAGTCGCCTTTACCATCTTCAAAGAAAACTATATCTATACTCAACATGCCAAGTTCATAAAATTGATTGAAAAAGGCTAAATAGAAAACTACTTTAAAAAGGGTGGGTCACTGTGGAATACTGTTGATGTAGAGACACTTTCAAACCGTTAGGTATACTTTGATACCATTGATCATCATATTTTACTTCATAACGTTTTGAACACCGCTTTGACAGAAAGACGCAGTCTTACTTTGTAACCTTTCGCACCAGAGAACGCCTGAGCGTTCTTGTAAATAAATACATGAAAATACATTAATACTATTTGGGATCTCAAATTGGAGAAATCCAAACAATTGAGTTGTATCATTTTGAAGTTTAACGTCCTTACAATCAGACAAGGAGTTTTGAAGGAGAATGATTGACTTGACTATGCTGAGAGATCTAGCCATGTCTTTAGGTGACTTGTTCAAAAATGAAATCCTAAAATTAATTCGGGGGCGAAAGGAGGGTTAAATCATGCATTGCATATCAGGCCGCACATTCATGTCTGTTTATATAGTGCTAGCTATGATGGTAACAATCTCATTGTGGTCTCCCGGGGATCAATCGTGGTCCAAAGGTCTTACAAGTATCCCAATTGTTCAATACCATCATTCGTCATTATGGGATAGGTATAAGATTAAAGCGATGCTATTCAATTATGCCGCAAGCTGCCATCTTAGACTCAAAATGTTGTTGATCCGTGGTGTTGATGCATTACGAATCCGGATATCGAGAAATAAAAACTTAAACTAAATGACTAAAAAACCGATTGCATTTTTCAATGAAGCTTCTTCTCACAACATTCATGCTGGTGATACCACATACCACTGGGACACAGATATATCACCATCTCCAGAAAACATAATCTTGCATCATTGATCTTCATTAAGAATGTCAACTCAATAACCGTTTGATGTCGTTCACCCTCATTTTTTGCTTTATGGGAATAATCCAGAATTCGCCGTTAACATGACCAAAAATCTTGTTGCTGATGCAGCGAGAACTCATTTTATCCGAACTCACCTTCTGTATGGCTGCAAGATTATTGATACTGCTCGCCTTCAGCTAATGAAGGGTCATTTAGGCTTCCTTGCCTCAGAGCCTCAGTACTGATTAGGTATCTTTTGATGTAGTCCTATGAAGGACCGATACGGAATAGAAGCCTATAACCCCATTTACACTCTATTCATGTCTATAAAGATTCGATTAATATTTCATGTGAAATACAGTGAATGAGTAACCAAATTGTAGCTGAATACTTGTTAGAAGCCTGCAAAATTCTCTAATTTCAATTCCTAAGAACCCTATTTGAGAGACAAAATCATTCCCGAGGCCCCAAGTTTCAGAAATCAGGGCCGCGCATCCCTAAACCTGAAAAAAATGCGTTCTCTCACTGGGGTTATTTACTAGGCCTTCTGGCTGAGTCATTGTTGGTCGCTCAGGCTAGTTATTTTTTGGGCTCTAGGTCGCCAGTTATTTTTGGTCGCACAGGTTAACTTATTTGCTTTAATTCGGCGATCAGGGGGTATTTATGGTCAGCAAACTAGTATGTCTTGGGCGCCCAGACTAGTTTCTTTTTGGTAACTCAGGTTGGTTACCTTTGTGCGCTCAAATCAGTTATTTACGTGTTCCAGTTTGCTTTATTTCTTGTGTTACTTCTGGCAAGTTTTTTCTGTCCCTAATTCTAGTGATCCACCCAGTGGCAAACAACAGAGGGTAAAGACAAGATTGGTAAGGTTTACATTGGAAGTAATCATCACGGCCTCTGGAGGTGGATAGACATGACAAGATGCCAAACCAAGATAGATATGGATTCGCAGAAATTCCATCATAAAAAGTTTGGGCAATCCGGGTATTAGCACTCATAAACACATCACTTGCATTATATCATATCATTGCCAACCGTAGTTCACATTTCTACAAAATGGACAATTGATTTCTGACTGCTGATAGGTACCTTTACTATGAAAAAACCCAAATGACATATATTCCAATAAGGGAAAGTGTATACGATTGATTTGTTCCATTTAAACGAGTTAACTTGTCAAAAAGAGACCCAAAGATTTGATTTGTTTTAAACTAATGGGCATTCGGTGACAATGCATTTTAAAAATAAGGGAGTCTCTAGTTGAGATCCATGCTGGCAAAGTATGAAAGGTCAACCTGTTTTCAAAAAAGTAGGCTATAGGATCTTTGGGTGAAAATTTGTGAAAATCTTGTGACAATCTCCCCTAAAATATATCTTTAGGTAAAATGTTCCAGCAGTTGTTCATAAATGAATTTACCAAAACCAGCTTCAACTTACAAAATTTGCATTCCAGATTTGAACTTTTCGGACATTAGACGGCGGTGTGGTGTGCAAGCCATTTAAGTGCTGGCGGGAAGCGCTGTGTCATTGAAAAGAGTGTTCCGGGCCAAATTCGTGTTTAAGGAAATATGTACTCTGATAGGAGTTATGATTGTAACTGCATATTTACACATTAGGGGGAAGGGGTGGAAGCAGGGAGGCTAAGTCGGTTATTAATTTGCTGATCAGTGTCTGTTTTTATACTCCAAAATGAAAAAAAAGGAACCAAACATTTTGATTTTTTCAGGATAAGCCACCCTATCAACCCCTAGATACAGTGCATGCTAATTGCTCAAGACTCACGTGACTCAAAATTGGACAATGAAAATGAAGTTAAATCAAATCAGGCATGTACCGTTCTCACTGTTAAGAACTTTGGATTCTAGCCAAAACCATCTCGTCTCCAACTGCACGGCTGTAAGCAACGGTGACAGCTCATTGAATTACGTAAAAGAATTAATTAAAGGACTAAATATGACCGTGAACGAGGCCTCCTGTATTTGGTATACATCTCATTAATTAAGTTTACGTTTAGTAGCTAACTTTCTCACTTTAATTCTCAGTCTCTTAGCAGGACCGGTCATGCTAAACACTACGTCTTGCAGGTGGGCTTCCAGAATAAAGTAACATCATAACGTCAACTGGTTCTGTTAAGATGCAGGATGCCAGGACACAGTCGGACGTCTTTTAACATCAAAGATTGAATTAAGCTCCAGGCAGTCATGACTTGGCTCAATCTGTTTCTGAATTGTGATGAAATTAATGTGATTAGTAAATTGGTCCCTAATATAAAACGACATTTATCAGACGTGAAATAGCCATGTGCATTATCGGAAATTGGAGCAGAGTAGCGTAGTGGTTCTTATCTGGGTGGCACAGCTGTTCGAAGCCCGGTTAGGGCAAACGTTTAGATGCAATTGGCTTCCAGTCCAAGTTTGCTCTCGCAGGTGCTTTCCCGGTACTGCGATTTTCTCCTGTTTCTAACAACTCATTTTCTTCCTTGTTTAGAGAGAATGTAATAATGTGCGAGTCATTCAGTGAAACTTGGAAAGTGGGATATTACCTTGCCGATCTAACCAAACAAACAAAACAAACAACAAACCACACAAATAAAAAAAGAAAACAAAAAACAAAATATCAACAGAGACTGCAACCCGAAAACAGCAAATGATTACTTTTACTGAAAATAATAGTATAGTATAAAAGTAATGTTATAAGTTTTTTAATTGCGAAGAAAACGAATAGGAATTATGGAAGGTTATAGAAAGTGGGGTGCAAGATTATAATGAGATATAACAAGAAAGAAACTCTAATAACAAACAAACAACCAAAAACTAGGGGCAGCCCTAAACTATAATAAACAAAATCTTTTAAAACATTCCAGAAAGCTACGTGATATATTGCTCTGCAATCATGCATTAACGTTTTTAGCCTATTAAGGTCCTTGTTTTTATTTTTTTTATTTTGTTTCGTTTTTGTTTCTTTGCTGTGTTTAATTTGATGGACGTCGAATTCAATTCTTCAACATAAGCATCTTTAAAGGAATTCTCAATTTGACGCGTTGCAAGTGCTAATCAAATATGCGGTGTGTTAGCGAAGTCTCTCCAATACATGCCTGAGGTAAAACTTATGCAGAAAAGAATTGAAACACGAAAAGATAACATTTACACCGTTTCAATAGAGTAAGCTTGAGTATATTATATTTTATAATAATGGTAATAGTACAATTTAAAAATGGAAGTTAAAAAAAAACGAAGAGTAGACACTGGATCCTACAGGACGTACACAAGCAACCATTTCTGTCATGTGATGTGTTAAATTGAGAAGAGTGTGTTGACCGTCAGTTTACCTGGTAATTCCGCCTTTCCGTGAAACTTAGCTAAGTGTATGCGTATAAAACATGGTATGAATATAGAAGGTGTATGAATCAAACACAGTTTAGGTGTTGCCTCGCTGAATTGAAAAAAATAGCAATTTTTCAGGAAAACTGATTTTAATATCTCAAATTAATGCCAAAACTGCAAATGGAAAGCACTCGGGAATACGCGAAACCAAATAAAAAAAAAAGAATCAAAACTTTTGGAGATTTATGACTAGTTTAAGAAAAAAAGGTATGTGTACAGGTTTCCAAAATTGGCAACATTTTGCAAAATGTCCTTGTGTAATTGTCTTGAAAAACTTCAACTGTTTAGATTTTATTATTTAATCTTCAAGATGTCCATAGTTAAAGTGCAAGCGTGATCTTTCTTTTGACTTTACCCTTTTACCCCCATCCCAATGTTGGGGCGTATTTTTGATCAAATTGCCATAGTGCTTCATAGTGTTCCAACACGTTTCCCTAGATTTTTGGTTTGGCAGGTTTCTGCTTTAAAAAGTTCAGAACCAGGGTCCCCACTAACTTAACGGGAAAATTAATTGATGATTGCGTTATAACAAACACATCAGGAGGTTCATTCGCAGCATCCCATATCCTTTTATTAATTATTTTGAGGTCGTTCAAAAAGGCGGTCAAGTTGCAGATGTTTACCATCGCTACTTACGATAATGTTAGAAGTGCGTGGATTAGCTAGAATCCAAAACCTTCTGACACTCTTGACTTGAAGATCTTGCAATTTGACCAGAATCTGTCAAACTTGGCTTGTCAAACTTGATTATATTCGTGGCGAATCTTTGACTTGAAATTTTGTGATCACCTAGAGGGTTAATGGTTAAAACATGCTCTTTTAACGCA